>CM056199.1:76180896-76628396 GCA_029692085.1 Gymnothorax javanicus
CAGCTTGAAAGTCAAGACTAAGATGGTTTTACCTGGATTTATCAAGAGAGGCTGACCCCAGTTAACTTTGGTATCATCTCCTGCTCAACCATAAACCATTAGCCTCTTCACATGCAGGACATTTTTCATTTTATTTTTTTCTTTTGCGCATTATTTCACATTCACATTCCTGCGCCACATTGCCGCCTGAGAACCCATGTGTGAGATTTCATGCAGCAACCCCCATTAGGCTCGTCTTTATTAAGACTTAAATTAGTGTCCTTGCCATGGCGTTAGCCATCTCACTTGGGCATGTGTGTCTTAAAAAATAGCACTTGACTGCAGGTACTGATAGCACGTCGGCTATTTTTCCGCATTGTGACGACAAAATTGTATCCTATGTACTGTAATGCTGCGCTTAATAAATAGCTAATCATTCCATCCCTGGCTACATTTCCTGATGTTTTGTTCATTGTTCTGGGCATATGTGTCTGGAACATAATTTGAAATGGCCGTAATTAGTCTTATTGTTCCTCAGTCGTTGTGTGAAATGGCCGCCTGAGACATCTTTAGCGCGGAGAGGACAGTGACAGCTGCACTGGAGTGGAGAAGAGTTGTTGCGTTGAGGATTGTTTCTCTCCTAAGTATCCCACTGCCTCCTCTTCCACAGCCATGAACCTACTCGGGCTCAACTGGCAGCTGAAGCCAGCCACCGGTCACGTGATCAGCAATGGGCTCAGCACTGGACTGCCGGGCAACAGTGATGTGGCCACAGTGCCCTCTGGAGGCAGAGGTGAGAACTGCAACCTGCCATCCTCACTTCCTGCTGGCACAGGAAGATGCCTCAGTATTGCGTTAACAGCATATGAAAAAACACATACACAAATACACGCGCTAGCATACAAGTACTCAAACGTGTACATGCACAAACACAAACACACACACACGCACATATGCACACATATATATACCTACACACCGACACATACATCCGTCCATACATACGTACGTACAAACATACATTCACACAGGAAGTTTCTGAAGAGCCGATGCAAGATCTTATGGGGAATTTTTAAACTGGCATCTCTCTGAAATGAAACGCCTACTGAAATTTCATGTGTCACCTTAACTACAGGAGCCTGAGAGAGGGCTAGCTGTAATAACTGCCTGTGATATTTCGTCAGCTAAACGAGTCGCAGCAGGGAGGGGGGACTCAGCTTCAGAAATAATCAAATTACAATCCGACTCTGGGCGGATCGACCTTCACACCCTGTCTCCCGTAAGGCGGGTGCGTCTGGAGGGGAAACCGTCCTTTCTCTCAGTCGCCGTCGTCGCTACCCCGCTAACGCCGGAACTGAACTGCTAAGCAGATGGGAGCCGTTCTTGGCGGGAGGTCTGCCTAATCTGGTGGCGGGAGTGGGCTGTGAAATCCCGTTGGGGGGGTGGTTACCGCCGCTGGCGAACATTTTCGGTTTAAGTGTTTTCCAGAACGTTCCGGTGCCCTTCTCTAATGGAGGAGTGCTCTGGGGGGCGTTAGAAGCAGGCTGCTAAACTGCTTTAAAGAGTGAACGAGTTTGCCCAAGTGCATCTGCTTTATTAAGTGAAATGTTGATATTTTAGAAGTCTGGCGATGAGGGGGAGTTTAGCTGAACTACAAATACGCTTGTGTGAGACCAAACCGAATGGGAAAATCCTGGATACTGCGAATAAGACCGAACCACGATTACCACACATTGTGTACCCCCACCATTCCGAATCTAATGTTTCCCCTCCCTCACGCAAGCTTTCAGGAATTAGATCAGCAGTAGAACTGATACCCAAAAACACAGATGATCTGACACATAACCCCAATTTAGTCCATCGGACAATTAGCAGCATAACAGATTCCTCCTAACATAACATAACATAACATAACATGAATGGCGAGAACAGGCCGTTCAGCCCAACTAGGCTCGCCAGTTTCTTTGTACCATCGTGAATATATCACTTCAGATACTCAATGACTCAATGGTATCTAGCTTTAAGTCAAGTCTGCTCTTGAAAACTCCCAAGGTCTCTGCCTCAACAATATGGTCAGGCAAGCTGTTCCACACTGAAATTACTCTTTGGGTGAAGAAATATTTCCGAATATCAGTGCTAAATTTACCTTTAGTCAGCTTCCATTTGTGACCCCGAGTTCTGCTAACAACACTTGGTTGAAGGAATCCTACATAATTCACTTTGTTAATCCCTTTAACATATTTAAAGACCTCAATCAAATCACCCCTTAGTCTCCTTTTCCTAAGACTAAAGAGATTAAGGATCTTCAGCCTTTTCTCATAGCTTTCATCTTTAATACCGGAATTAGCCGTGGCTCTTCTCTGAACTTTCTCTAAAGCCTCTATGTCTTTCTTAAAGTATGGTCCCCAGAACTGTACACAATACTCCAGATGTGGTCTGACGAATGTGTTGTACAAAAGAAGCATCACCTCCTTGGATTTGAACTCAATACTTTTGGCAATGTATCCCAGCATCCGATTGGCTTTTTTAACAGCTACGGCACAATGGCTAGAGCCTGTGAGGGTTTGGTCAACAATCACTCCCAGATCTTTCTCTTGTGGAGCACATTCCAGTTTAAAACCTCCCATGAAGTAATCCCGTCTAATGTTTTTATTACCTACATGTACTACTTTACATTTCGCTACATTAAATTTCATTTGCCACATTTCTGCCCAATTCTGAATTCTATCCAAATCATCCTGAATCACTTTAGTGGACTCTAAACTATTTGCCAAGCCCCCAATTTAGTATCATCTGCAAATTTCACTAATCTGCTCTCAATATTCCTATCAAGGTCATTAATGTAGATGAGGAACAGCAGGGGTCCCAACACCGATCCCTGGGGGCGCCACTCCCCACCCTACCTAGCTCAGATGATATACCACTGACCACCACTCTTTGTGTTCTGTCCTGCAACCAGTTATGAATCCACTTCAGAATACCACCTGTAACTCCAATGGAGCTCATTTTAAAATTAGTCTCTTATGCGGTACTGTGTCAAATGCTTTCTGAAAATCCAAATATATGATGTCATAAGCCCTGCTCTGGTCATAAGTCTTGGTGGCCTCTTCAAAAAATTCCAGAAGGTTTGTCAGGCATGACCTTCCTTTACGAAAACCATGTTGGCTATCCCTCAAGATATTGTTACGTTCAAGAAATAAGTCCAGCTCATCTTTTATGATAGATTCCAATATTTTGCACGCAATGCAAGTTAAACTGACTGGCCTGTAATTACCTGGCTCAGTACGGTCCCCTTTTTTTATATATTGGTATTATATTGCCCTGTTTCCAATCATTTGGTATTTCTCCAGTTTCTAAAGACCGTCTAAAGATGGCAGATAGCGGCTTAAAGATGATCTCACTAACTTCCCTGAGCACTCTAGGATATAAGCCATCAGGACCCGCCGCCTTATCTGCCTTTAGTTGATGCAACTTGTCTAATCTGACGTTATCCCTAACCTCAATTTCCGCTAAATAATCTTGAGCATTGGACAAGCCCTCCGCCGAATAAAGACCCACTCTAAGGTAAAATTCTCAACAAAGTAACCGTTTAAGGTGTCCGCAAATATCCTTATTATCATATAGCAGCGATCCATTTTTACTCTTTATGCACTTAACCTGCTCTTTGACTTTCCTTTTTTCTGCTACAGTACTGAAAGAAGCGCTTAGGGTTAGTTTTTGCCCCTCTGCAATTTGTCTTTCATACAGTCTTCTAGCATTCCTCAGCTCTTTTTTGACCACAGCCCGCATTTTACAGAATTCGGCCTTAGTAATCTCATTGTTATCCTCTATGTACATCTTATAAAGATTCCTGTTTTAACTCCAATTCCTTACCACATGTCGGCCAGAGGTCTGTAAGCGTAGCGTTTGTGATTTCTTACTATGGGCTGAGTGATTAAATCCGCATTTGCCAACAATCTTTTGCTTCATTACGAGTGAAAGTATTTTTGAGTGATTAAAATGAGCCTGTGTGTCATACAATTGTTTATTATATTTTAATATAAACATTGGCGCCCATCCTTGGCCTAAATCAAAGTCCAATTTCTGGAATGAACAATTTGTTGTTTGCACCCTCAGCCAAAATATTCTTTGCACCATATTAAAGTGCAGAAGCATGTACTGCTCCCCAACTGAAACCCAGCTTACTCTCAGCAGGACAATCTTTATGCGCGATACATTAATCTCACAGCCATGGTTCTGACTGGATCCAAGACCATGGAGCTCATTCCTACACAGCAGCACGGGCCTTTACCCGATGAGACACGCAGCAGCTCACTCTATAGGGTTCATACAGTGCCAGATACTACCTAGTCCTTAAGTATTCTGGGTCTGATGCACTTTTGGGGGTAGTAATATAGCAAAATTGTATGCTTTGCTGGGCTGAATTGCCTGTTTTCATAACCCTATCATGTAATGTCTCCCCCCCGGAGGGAGAGGGGAGACATATTGTTTTAGGCTCGCTTCCCGTTCGCGTTTGCATCGGCGTCAGCGTTCCCACTTTGTTTCCGGAGCGTAACTCCAAAACCGTTTGCATGATTTTAACAAAACTTTGCATGCTTACTACTCAGGTTCTGAAGTGGTGCCTTTTGGTGTATGCCTGTCTGTCCATCCATCTGTCTGTCCATCCAGATGTAATAATTTTTTGGGGAAGGGGGGGGGGCTGGGTTAGGCAGGGAAGGGGGGCCGGGAGACGTATGTTTTTACGAGTAAAAACACATTCTAGTTCTATGTTGTGTTGTGTTGTGTCAATTCATGTCATGTGGTGATATGTTGTGTTATGTCATATCAGTGGTTCTGAGGAAACACAGCCATGTAATAGGGAATAGTAAGTAATGGATCCATGGTATTTGTGTGCCGAAAAAAGTCGGAAGCCTACTCGCGGGGCTGGCCTGTGTGCACTTATGACCTTTGACCTCCTCTCCACCTGCCCGACACACGAAAGCCTGAATCCCACCTGAAAAGCAGCCTTTGAATCCAAGCTGCTTTCTACATGGTTATCAGGCCAGGCACACATGATTTCTGCCAGAATACAAAAACAAGGGAGGGCTGTAGATCTTGAATTCCATATGTACACATTGGTGCTACAATAATAACAGGACAGCAGAATTTCACTTTAAACACCCGCATTCCTGGGATATACATCTCTAAACAGCTTAGGCTTTATTTTTCTAATTTTATTTTACAGTTTTATTTTTGACCATGCATGGTTTTTCAAAGTTACGGGCTTGCCAGAGTACTATAGTCTGTTTGCTTAGTGCTGTAGTGGAGGTATATGCTACTGGAGAGAAGTTTGATTATCCAAATATTTGTAAAAGCACTGTCTCTGTGTCTTGTGACTCTCAACACTGTGTTGCACCGCGATGACTGTGATGTGGCGAGCATTGTCATGATCACAGTGCTTGTGAATCACTGACCTGCTCTTGTGTTTGTCGCTCTCTGAGCCCTGTTTCCCAAAGCAGGATTAATCAGACGGATAAGTGCTGTTCAACCCTGTTTCCTCAAAAGTTAGGATGTTGTGTAAAATGTAAATAATGACAGAATGCTATGATTTGCAAATTATTTAAACTCTATTGTAATGTATTTTCAGTGCATGCTTGTAAGTGCACTGAAAGCTGGAAATGACAGCAACTGGATTCAAATGCAGAGGAAAAGGATTTCATATTTATTACTTGAGAATTCAAAAATGCAAAACGGGAAACAGCAATTCCCTTCGACAAAGACGATGAGATCGCTAGGCATACATAAGTCTGCTAGAATAAAGTACAAAGAAATTTACACGCGATACACTACTCAATAAGCTTACGAGATTTCGCAGGCCAGTTCCACAGAACTCTGGTGATGCGGAGCGGTGGGGGCGTGGCATGACATCGACAACCCCAATTCCGAAATAGTTGGGACAAAGTGTAAATTGTGAATAAAATCAAAACGCAATGACTTTCAAATCAATCAAGGCCTTCCCTGCAATAAATGTCGCCTGGAGGGGAGCATATGTTGCTCTAAAACCTTTATATACATTTCAGCATTCATGGTGCTTTTTAAAACATGCAAGTGTCCCACACCATATGCACTAATGCATCCCCATACCATCAGAGATGCTGGCTTTTGAACTGAACGCTGATAACAGGAGGGGTGGTCTTTCTCCTCTTTAGCCCAGAGGACACAATGCCCATGATTTCCAACAAGAATGTCAAATTTGGACTCGTCTGACCACAGGACACTTTGCCACTTTGCTACAGTCCATTTTAAATGAGCCTTGGCCCACAGAACACGGCGGTGCTTCTGGATCATGCTCAACAATGGCTTCCTTTTTGCATGATAGAGTTTTAGGAGGCATCTGTGGATGGCACGGCGGACTGTGTTTACAGAAAGTGGTTTCTTGAAGTATTCCTGGTCCCATATAGTAATGTCAATGACAGAATCATACCGGTAAGTGATGAAGTGGCGTCTCAGGGCCCGAAGATCACGGGCATCCAGTAAAGGTCTTCGGCCTTGTCCCTTACGCACAGAGATTTTTCCAGTTTCTCTGAATCTTTTGATGATGTTATGCACTGTCGATGATGGGACCTCCAAAGCCTTTGCAATTTGACATTGAGGAACATTGTTTTTTAAGTATTCCACAATTTTGTTATGCAAGCCTTCACAGGTTGGAGAGCCTCTGGCCATCTTTACTTCTGAGAGACTCAGCCTCTCTAAGACGTCCCTTTTATAGCCAATCATGTTACACACCTGATGCCAGTTAACTTAATTACTTCCTAAAGTTCTTTCAGCTGATTCTCTTATATATTAATTGCTTTTTCAGCCCTTTTTTTGCCTGTGTCCCAACTTTTTTGAGACCTGTTGCAGCCAGAAAATTTGAAATAAGCTCATTTTGCGAGTAAAAATATAAAATGTCTCAGTTTCAACATTTGAAATGTTATCTATGTTCAATTGTAAATAACATATTGGCTCATGTGATCTGCAAGTCATTGCATTTTGATTTTATTCACAATATACACTTTGTCCCAACTATTTTGGAATTGGGGTTGTATATTTAATTGAAATGAGTACAAAGACAACATATTCAATGTTGAAAATGATAAATTTTTACTGGTTTTTGAGAAATATGTGCTCATTTTAAATTTGATGCCAGCAACATGTTTCAAAAAAGTTTGGACTGGGGCGACAAAAGACTAGAGAAGTTGAATAATGCTAAAAAAATACACCTGATGGAACCACTTACGCCTAATTCGGTTTATTGGCAACGGATCTTATCGAGACGGAGAACAGGATTGATTTTGGCCGTGCTAGGTTTTCTTTTTGGGGAGCTTTCGCTCGGGGGTTTCGCTGATATACTCTTTGCATTGGCCTTGTTTTCTTATGCTCTGATAATCATGATATTGGACTCCAACGACATTGTAATAATCTGAGTATTTTGTCATATAGTTGTTCTTCAAGCATTTGTTTGACACAATAGTTTCATTGTCTGATTATTATTGAGAATTTATTTCATAGAATATTGTGATTTTCTCAGCATTTTTTATTACTATGCTGTGGTTATGTGGGTGTTGGTTGCCAGAATATTGATTGTCAAAATATTTGTTTGCTATTGTAATGTGGATATCTGGGTGTTGTGCCGAAGAATATTGTGAATATGTAGATATTTGCTTACCTGCTCGGCGCCGTGAAATTACGCATATTACCATTTTCAGCCATGGGAGCCGTGTTTATCAGAGTGCGGTGGATGACAGGTCCTTATTTACGACGGCGCTTTAGAACAGAGAGATTACTGAAAGTGCTGCGTTTCTCCAGCTAATGCCGGCTCTATGTTCTGAATACTGATGGAATGTCCTGACAAACAATTCGCACTGGACGAAATCATCAACTCCCGGGCAGGAAGATTTTCTCCATATTCTGTTATGTGCCAGTTACCTCTCATTGATAGCCTTAATCTTATAGTCAGCATCAGTATTGATATTTTAAATCTACACAAAATGTATATTGAATTCCCTCTGCATTGTATTTCAGTGGTCTCTCACTAGTTGCAGTGGTGTCCATTAGTTGCGGGAGAGTTAAATATAGACCTATTTTCGGGTAGACGCTGGGCCAATTTTTCAATTTGTCATGGAAAAGAAATTGTTTCATATTCTATTATAAAAGTTCTTCTATAACTGTGTCTTGAGATTTTAATTTGTTATATTTTAATATTTAATACTGGAGGAAGTGCACCTACATCACTACCTGTGCTTCGAATGGTTGGAAAATAATTTAGTCTATCTCTCTCCCACTTTCCTCTCCATTCTGCTCTCCGTGCCTCTCTACAGCTCTTTCTCTCTCTCCCCCTCCCTCTCTCTCTACAGCTCTCTCTCTCCCCCTCCCTGTCTCTCTCCATCATCTCTCACTCTTCTTCTCTTGTTCAGACTGAAGCTCAAAACTGGGATTGACATCATAGCGAGATGTATCTTATGTTGCCAAAGCACTCTCCCCTCTCTCTCTCTCTCTATCACCCTCTCTCCGTCTCTCCCCCTCCTCTCACTCACTCTCTCCTCTCTCCCTCCCCTTTTCCTCTCTCTTCAGTTCTCTCTCAATCCCTCCCTCTCTCACCCTCTCTCACTCCCACTCTGTCTGCTCTTACTCCCTCCCTCCTCCTTTCACCCTCTCTCCGTCCATCCCTCCCCATCACCTCTCTTACTCTCCCTCTGTCCCCTTTCTCTCTAACTCCTCATGTCAGCCTCTCTCACTCTCTCTCTTACACTCTCTCTTTCTCTATCTCACTCTTTCTCATCCCCCTCTCTTTCCCTCTCTCCATCTCTCTCTGTCTCAACCCCTCTCTCTCCTTCTTGCTCTCCATTACTCATTCTCACCCTCTCCCTCCCTGTCACTCTCTCTCTTTCTCACTCTCCTCCCTCTCTCCCTCCCCTCCCTCTCTGTCTGACAGGGGTTAGTTTCCCCAAGTAAATGCAGGTCTGACCCACTTGCTGTGGGAGCTGCATGTTTGTTTGGCAGAGACGCATCACTCACAGAGATGGCTGCTCCCGTTTGCTTTAAAACGCCGCCGCCCGCCGGCCAGGGTGATTACCGCTTTCCAGGCAACGCGCTCGCCCGCTTCCCTCCGAAACGCGAATCACTTAACAATAAGCACAGCGAGAGTGGTCATAAAAATACGATTATCTCAAAGTGATGCCCGCAACCTTTGCATTCGCCGTCGTAACACACTCCGCTTAACAAATGAGCCGTGTCGCAATGGGCATTAATCAAGGCGCCCGGTTTAGTCGATCAGCGAGCTGTCACGGATGCTGTTAGCATTAGCGTCGAGCTGAGTCATAAACATCAACTCTGTCCATTACCGCTTAGCGCACTTCGCTGCAAAGCACCTCTCTCACGCAACCTGCAGAGATGTGTTAATCGCAGCCAATCGCTGCATGGCAGACGTACAAAGGGTAACTTCCAAATGGATTATAATGCAGCCAACTGTGCTCGTGCGCCTGTAAATCAGCACATTCACCATTTCCACTTTTCACTGGGCTCACTGCATAATGAGGGGGTTTCCCATTGACGCACTGTATATTCCACTCGCGGTTCTGCATTATTGTTTTGCTCTTGTTGGCATGTGGCCCACCACCGATTATGGGCCCTCTAAATTGATCTTAATGTGTGCCGTACGTTTGAGGAAAAACCCTTCGTCACAGCAAGCCAGGCGGACTATCGTCTGGTTCAAACAGAGATCCACCGCAAAACCACTAAATAAGACTTTTATTGGTTTATAGACAAAACATGAGTACGGAAGAAATCTTACCAGGCAATTTTGAAATCACACGAGCGGGTCTTATATTGACGCATCTCAGTAGTCTCCCTCCACTCAAACGGAAGACATCCAGCCCAATACCCTCGCCATGTTTGAATTTTCTTATCTTGTTTAGGCCTGGAACAGATTTGGGCTGAACACATGGCACTTCCAGGGCTAAGAGTTCCTGACTTATCTCTGAATTAGAAACAATAACATTCATCTTGCAGACAGTCTGTCTGGCATGAGATGAGGAGAGAGGTCTAATTTGATTTTAAATGCATATGTTATGAAGAGTATAGTTCTAATCATTTGAATTGGTACATATGGCCATGACTATCACACTGTCGATCAGAAAATTAATTCAACACCCACCATGCCAGAAAATCGTGTTTCACACAGTTTTCGAGGGCACTTGTCAGTCAGGGCCCTTGAAGTCAATCTAAACCAAGGATGCCTGTTGCCTGTTGGGTACTTAAGCCTCTGATATTAATTCCAAGAACAGCATAATCCACTATGCTGAAGACAGCACTTCCAGGGACATTCAGTGCTATTTAAATAGGAAGAGGCTGTGGCCCTGACAGTTGGGAGAACAGGTTGCACAAGAGCTGTTTTTACCCCAACCTTTTGCTTGCATTTTTCACAGTTCTGCTATGACCTATCACATATAGGACATTTTATTATATTATGACAGTGAAGCTTGAAATTCTGAAAAGTGGTCAAATTCTGCATACTTTTGATGCGCCAGCATTTTCCCTTGCGATCACCGATCAGGACGGGGAAAAATGGCGGAGTGCAGAAGTTTTGCCAAAAGAGGTCGCTCGCAAAATGTTGCGCGCATTTAATGAGAGCGCTTGGGAGAATAATCCTGGAAATACTATTTACCCAATGGTTGGGGGAATAGCCAGTCTGATTTAAATAAGTACCACTCCCTGAAAACATTTTTGAATCTTGCGACTGTTAATAAGTAGAAATATTTTAAATAATGAAACTTCTATTTTTTTTTTAGTTGGTCCCAGGAGGCGATACTGGTCTCCACCAAGAATGAGAATGCGCCCTTAGTTTCCCCACAGCGCCCCCTCTGGTTTTCTGGAGAATATCAGTTCAGTCATCATGACAGTTATGTTGATGATTCCTTATTCCAAAGCGATGTGCAGTTGATGAGCATAAAGAGCTGCCAGTCCCCTAGATGTTTCCAGATTAAGGGCCTTGCTAATGGGTCCTAAAGCTGCACTGATCTTATAGTGGCTTCACTGAGACTTCAACTATCATCCTTGAGTCCAGTCAAACACATTACCCACCATGTTGCTGTCAGCTCCATCAGTTACAGAAAACTCACATATTATGCTCCTCTTGAGTGTTGTTTATATAGCTTGACACCTTTTCCTCTGAAGTTGATAATATGCTGCTACACGCTTGCTGTCAATGCAATGCAGTTTTAAGTCTGCAGATTTCAGACACCTAACGAACTAGTGTCAGACAGATACATTGCACTTCTCCCCCAGATGATAAGTGTTTCATGAAGATTGTTTAAAATCTGTTGTACATTGACTTAGCTTTGATTTAGGTCGTTGAAAATCATTCACGGCAACATAATGATTGAACTTTCCTCAAAGAAAGTATACTGACTCGTACACCAACCCAATGTCAATTCAGCTTGGAACAGAGTACATTTGGGTCCAAAAGGAATCATGCTGTATGTTATTTAGCACAGGACACATAACTGTTGGCTACACTGTCGTTCTTCCGCAACCAATAAATTTCACTGGAGAAGCTCATTAAGTGACATGGTACCTGAAGTCAGGGCCCAGCTTTTTTTTTTTTTTTTTGGAATGTTCCAGAACTCAAGAGCTTGCAGTCACCAACTACGCCATTATTTAAGGCCATGCACACAGAGATGAGTCAGTTTTTCAGCTCGTCATTTTTTAATTAATTACCAGTGGTGACATGCGCCTGATGCACATCTTTTTACCTCCCGCCTCCTCTACAGTTTAAATGTCAAACGCTCACATTTTTAAGACGGCATCCAAAGTTAAACTCTGTGAAAAGCGCTGCTCATCAATGTCAGCTACACAGCAGGCAGCCAATCACTCAAGAGAAAGGGCAAGACTTGTATTTCCATCGGTCCACTTTCATACACACTATTAGTTAAAATGTCACAATATTAAACGTAATAAGCATAGCTGTCGCTTGTTGTCATAGCAACATTTCATTTTATCTCCTTTCTCCTCACTTTTAAAAGATGCCTGTATTGTCGCATCTCATGTTTTTTTCACAAACAAGCACGTCTCCTGGGTGCAGGCCCCTTAGAATATTCATCAGAGAATATTCTAGTCAAGGAGTTCACAACTTTATCTAAGAAGGGTCAGTGTGGGTGCAGGTTTTCTTTACATCCATGCAGTCGCACACCTGAATCTACTGATCAACCCCAGCGGAGAGTCTTTGCCAACAAATAAAGTGTGTAACTTGCCAGGTGGGAATGAAAGCCTGCACCCACACTGGCTTGCCCTGGAGAAGGTTGAGAACACCCTGCTGTAATCACACATTTGTGATGTCACGCCTTCAAAGGTTATGCTTTTTAGTCAGTCTGCACTCATCTGGGACAGAATACTCATGCTGCTGTTTTGTTATGAACTCCCTGTCTCTCTCTCCACCCCACTCCTGGCAGGACCCTGGCCGTACAGGAACACAAGCATCGACACAGGAGAACTGGAAGTAGGCCGGCGCATGACGCAGGAGGTCCCGCCCGGCGTGTTCTGGAGAACCCTGCTCCACCTCAGCCAACCACAGTTCCTCAAGTTCAATATCTCGCTCGGCAAGGATGCACTGTTTGGTGTCTACATACGTAAAGGCCTGCCCCCCTCCCACGCACAGGTACCCCCGCAGTTATGGCTAACCCATTGTTTTTAGGTGTACAGGCCTTTTTGTAAATGCTTTAAAGCAGTGGTAACCATCTATTCCTCCTGGAGATCCCACTGTCCTGTTGGTATCACTCCAAGCCTAATTTGGCATACCTGGTCCTACTAGTCAGCCAGCTGCTCAACAGGGTTTGTAGCTGTAGAATTATCTATGCTTTGTTATGATTGGAGTGAAAACCAACAGGATTGTGGATCTTTGGGAACAAGGTAGGTCACCACTGCTTTGAAGAAAAGGTTTTTTTTTTTTTTTTGGATTTTTTGTTTTATGGTTAAAAACTTTTAGTCTGTGTTCTAGAATTCCACTGCTTTCATTGACGTATTTAGTGATACTTTTATCAAAAATCACAATGCAGGGTCAAGACCCATACTAATGGGCCCAACAACTGTACTTATATTGTAGCTACACTGGGGCTTGGACCACATACCCTCTCGGCCGCACACCCCTTAGCCGCTAGGCCACGGGTTGTTCCCCTTCCCTTGCCGGTTGTAATTGTTCACATCAGAATTATAGCCTGTGTAGAATAATATAGCTATCGGTCTGTGCTGCTATCTCCCTGCTACCTCTCTCCGCTGGCTGCAGTACGACTTTATGGAGCGCCTGGATGGGAAGGAGAAGTGGAGCGTGGTGGAGTCGCCGCGGGAAAGGCGCAGCATCCAGACGGTCGTTTTGAATGAGGCAGTGTTCGTGCAGTACCTGGACCCTGGAACATGGCACCTGGCCTTCTACAACGATGGCAAGAACAAGGAGCCGGTTTCATTCAGCACAGCGATACTGGGTGAGAACACTTTAGCACGTTAGCACAGTGGCATTAGACTCCAGTCGGTGCTGTTCGGACAGTGGTACGGCTTAAGTCCAGTTTGTGCTATTAGCACATTGGTACGTTGTGAGTCCAGTTTGCAGGTTAGCCCAGTGGCAGTGGTTGCGTCCAGTAAGTGCCATTAGTCCAGTTGCACTGGGCAAATTTTGTTAGCATGTTATCTTATTGGCACTGGGCGAGTCCAGCCAATGCTGCAGTACAGGGTAAGTCCAGTTAGCACGTTAGCACAGTGGTTCTGGCCAAGTATAGTCAGTGCTGTTAGCACAGTGGTTGAGTCTAGAGTGTGTGTTGTAGTTTTGATGTTTAATATTATAAAAAAGACTGAACCTATTGATGCTTTTTTTATGGATGTATGATTTTAGCGGAACAACCAAAACCTAACCAAGCATTTTAGGAATTTATAAATCCCATCTCGATTCACGTAATTTCCCTTAAAATCACGAGGAGCTCTGGTCAGCCTACAAATAACTAAAGTACATATACTACAAAAGTCAGTGAGAGGATATTGTGATTGATCCCCACCTATCGTTTTTTTTTTTTTTCATTTTACTGTTATTCTGCACTTACAATAATTTGTCTTCATTTATTTTGAATTAATGTAAACAGGGTTCAAAAATGGACAACAGAGGAGAAATTCCTGAGAGAACAGTTTCAAGTATGTAGAAGGAGAGAGAGAAACAGGGGTGAAGCCTCGGTTTGGCGTAGAGGTTAAGGACCTTACTGAGGGGCCCAAAAGCACAGTTCTTCTCAAATTCCTCCCTAATGATGCGAGTCAGAAACCCTAACTCCGCTGCAGCCACAGTTGCCAATCAGGCAACGGACCACCAGGCTACCCTGCCCTGTTTTATTTTATTTATGTTGCAATTTTGTTCATTTCTCTTTTCTCACCACATCTTGGAGGCATTTCACAGAGCAGCTGTCACACACGCACGACTGTAGCCGACTGACAGATGGCTGGGCTAACCCAGCAGTTCCACTGCATCTTGCAAGCTGACTTTTTTTCCATTTTGTTGAAGTCTTAACGCGAGACGGTGAACACGCTGCTCCTGCTCTCTGTGTGTGTGACAGTCTGCCCTCGTAGCCTCTGGTAGCAACGGAAAATCCCGGCGCAGGAATTGAGAAATCAAAGCTAAACATCTCCTCACCGGCTGCAGATCCCCCCCTCCGCCAGCCTTACCCGTCTGTGAACATCTGGCCACATTTCTTACCTCACTTCTCATTTTGTTGCTCATAAACAGAAGGTGTCAAGACATTTTTTTGGTTTCCCGTGATGCAAAATAGCTTGATTTGGGTGGCTTGTTCATTCAGAATAAATGCGTGTCAAGTAATACTCTCGAAAAGATTCCTTATTGAAACCACAGAACGTAACCGGAGATTATCACGGCATTTCTTCTGGGAGGGGGTGGCTGGTTATCCAAAGAATGTGTAATGTGGCACCCCATAGTGGAACACAGGGAGACGATGTGGGCTATTCTACCAAATAGAGGTGTCATGCAGAGCAGTTTGGTGTAGTTTCAAGAGGCCTTCAAAACAGATACTATAGCGAGCTTTTGTGCACCAGAGGGCCTAGGAACATTTGACAAACCTTGCAGCGTCACGGATTTTGTACTGCTACTTGACATAAGCTGAGTGCAAACACATTTAAAAGCAGAGAATAGCAACAATCCATTCTATGACGGAATAATCCAGGAATACAAGTATAACATATACATTCAGCTACCCAGGCATTCTACATGGCCTATGGTATGTAGGATAGCTCTCCACCAGTCATCCAAGAGGAGAGTACCAACATGATAATTTGATATATTAGCACAATATTTCCAGTTAACCTCTGTGCCAACTAACTGCCGAATGACCTGTTTTATTGCCGTAATGTCTCTTACCTAATTAAGGAGTCATTTCTTTTTAATACAAGATTAAGTGGGGAGTGCAGTTAGCCACAGAGTATGTTCCAGGCCCCTTAGCAAGTGCATGGCCTGCAATTTATGCTTAAGGACCAGTTTTCAAAGGTAAATTTTTGTGCCCTTTGTTTCAAAGTTTATATATATATATATATATATATATATTTCCAAACAATGCAAGAAACTCATTCCATTAAGCAATATTATCAAATGAAAACGAAATAAAACAAAATTGTTTCCTCTGTGTCGTCTTTAGCCTTAATGTTGTTTGCTATGATAACCTCCACTGTATTTGTCAGAGATTTTTTTTTTTTTTTGCTTTCTTTTTTGGCGGGGATTAATCAAAATTTATGCCAGTAGGATAACGATGGTTAGTTTTTCGTCGAACACATGAGAGTACTTTGTGAAATACAGCATCGATATATGGTAGGCACACTTAATGTTGTATATTTCATTAATATGTACACATTTGGTACATAAAACCGTGGAAATGTTTGTGCTTAATCTTAAGTATATGTGCAGAGTAATGAGTAGAAAAGGGACTAATGAGCAATTAAACTTTTCACAGCTGGCAGGTCATGTGTGGCGTCTGCGAATATTACCCCGCTAGCGTTTTTTCAGAATGAGCCCGCTAGCCTTCTGCTCATTGACAGTTGAGCTAAAGGAGCTGTAGATGAGGATCAGCAGTTAAAGGAATGCAAAACACTCGTTTACCGGCTCTGCCACCGTCGGGCTGCCTCAGTGTCGATTTGGACAAATGCTGACGGTCAAACAACTGGTGCTGACGATAGTATGATAGGTGCTTACTCTGAGATTTTTTTTTTTTTTCTTGGGGTCATGCACGACTTCTGAACTAATCTGCTCACTACCTGTGGTTCTTTGGTTGCAGATTCCGCGCAAGAATGCCCTCGGAATTGCCATGGCAACGGGGAATGCACGTCTGGAATTTGCCACTGCTTTCCTGGGTTCCATGGGGTGGACTGCTCCAAAGGTATTGCTCTTCCACAACTCAAGTATTAGAGGGGGGGGGGGATTATATTTGGCATCTCTTCCATATCCTGTGTGGGTCTGAGTTTGCATGTGTGCATGGGTGTGCTCCTGCCTGAGTGTAATCCAAAGATAAAGGGTGAAAACAATTAATTCACCAGAAAATAACATTGCAAGAATGTCAGTTCGTTGATGCGCCTTTACGCTTTTAGCATGAATATTTTGCATTTGTTCTCATTGCATTTATTATTTGAGAACAAACCCTACTTTGGCAATGTAATTATGTCCTTTTGTCAAGACCAAAAAAAAAGCTAATTTGCAATTGTAGTACTTGAGAACGGCAGAGACTGTACTGCAGCTACTTTTTCTTTCTTTTCCATCATCCGAAAAGGTTTGTGACAATTGTTGCAGAAAAAAAAAACAGTTATAATAGTGAAATTATTCCACACGGAGAGGAAGTGCTGCGTGACGGCCCTAGTTGGCGCATTTGGCGGGGAAAATGGAGGGACTCGTCGCTCGTTTGCGCCTCCTCATTTAGGCCCAACGGCCAGGTGTGTCACTGTCTCCATGGTAGCTCTCGCAGAGAGTGCGGCTAATTTTGTTTGACGCCCCGCTGCGTCTGGGCTGCTTTCCCTACGATTGAGGCGGTTAGCGTAGCTGGGAGACCTCGCTAATGCATTAACAACATCACCCTAACGATGTCGCCGCGTGATAGCATTGGTTCAGTGCTACGATAATGCCAGGGCAGTGCCAGGTTTCTGCTGAGATGATTGAGGCATGGGGTGGACAGGGAGTTTGGGCAGGGTTGGAGGGAAAGGGGCAGTAGCGTAGCGCAGCGCTGGACCAAAGCTAACATATAACAACATCGCTCTAATGACGTAGCCGCATGATAGCGTTCGTCCGGCCCTACCGCTAGCCCTGTAGAAATGCCGTGCCAAGTTGCTGCTTGGAAAATTGAGGCATTTATGTTAGTGTGGACTGGTAGAGGCGGGGCGCCAGGCGTGGGAGGGGGAGGGGGAGAGAACGGGGCATTTTTGAGGCTTCTTGTTGTCTTCCTCCGAGGTGTACAGACTAATGTGACTGGCAGAGGCCCAAGGTCGTGCCGAGGAAGTGTCACGATGATGGATTGTTCTCCAGCCGGAGTATCTCGTGGCTCTGGCCTGGGTGCCCCGTGATTAATAGTTTTGTTAAGCCGCCCGGTTAAACTGCATTTAATTTGCTCTCTTTTCTCTTTTATATTTTCTAAGCTGACGCCAGAGCTGACATTTTAAATCGCGAGTGAGGACCGTCGACGCGTGCCTTTGAGTGTGTGCAGGTGTGCTTTCATGTATGCATATGTGTGTGTGTGTGTGTGTGGGTTTGTGTGTCCGTAACGCATAGGGCCATATGAATATATTCATATATTCAACCAGGTGACAGGCGCCTGCAGTTCTACATTTCGTTAGTCCCTTATTAACCCCAGAGGCAGAGTGAATGCCTGTGAGAGGGGACGGGTGTGGGTACTGAGGTAAGGTGGGCTTTGGCGGATGAGGTGGGGGGGTACTTGCCTGGTGTGGAAGCACTGCATTTATTTGCGGTGTCAGGTACACACTCTGGAGCTGCTTCTATTATGGAAGGAAATGGCGAGCTGTAGTTCCCTATGGGCTCGCCAGCGCTCGCTGCTAGCAGCCCATTAGGGTCGCAGTATTGCTTCATTATGCGCACTGTGTGCATACTTTAATTTCTATTGATCCATGAAACCGATCTGCTTGACTGTCTTGTGAGCATTTGCTACTGCCGTACGGTACTCAAGCCCCGTTCCAATTCCACAAAGCTCTGGCCTTATTTTGTGCAATACTCCACCCACTGTTCTCCTCTGTCCCCATTCATTTTCGATGTTGCCCTTCCCGTCTCCACAAATCTCCGCCCATGTTCTGCTAAGCCCCACCCATTTTACTCTGATTTCTTCTCATGTGCTAAACACTCCCTCTGATTCTCCAAAGCTCCACCCATGTGCCAAAAATCCCTACCCAGATACTTCAAAGCCCCTCCCACAATCCACAGACCCCGCCCACACTCTACTGACTGTCTTCCATATTCAGTTGAGCCCCAGCTGTATTGTATGAGGGTCCTCCCATCTACAGACCTCATATGATGTTCCTCTGAGCCCCGCCCGCATTACAGAGACCCAGCCCACATCACATTGAGTCACACTCATATTCTGCGGAGCCTTGCCCATATTCTACAGAGCTTCTCCCATTATTCCACAGAACCCTACCCACTCTCTGCAGAGCTCCTCCCATATTACACTGAGTCCCGAGTCTTGTTCCACTGAGCTCTTCCTCAAATCTGAAAAGCACGACACCCATGTTGCCGTAGCTTGTCAGTCACTGCCCTTAAATGACTGCGTTTGACTGCTGAACAGGCAGTTCGATGCGACTGCCATTTTAGGTCTCGAACTGCTGCTGAGGCAGGGGCATTGATTAGCGTGTGGTGAAAAACCACAGCAAACGGCCTCAGTGTTGCATCATCGAGTAAACACTGAACTGCAGGAGCACAGGGAATCCCGCCTTATGCATCCGCTCAATAGGAATAAGCCCAGAATATTCCACAGCTTCATTGGAACAGGCAGTCCATAATGCCTCTCATAATTGCGCACCATCGCAGATTCAGGTCAGATTTGTTTCAAATGTTTGGCTGCTTGATTTTCATAAATTCTAATTAATTTCTCTTGTGTTTCTCCCTCCTTTTTCATCTTCACCTCTACATCTGTTTTTTCTGTGGTCTCTCTGTCTTCTGTCCTTTCGCCTTCTGTCTCAATCTATTTCTGTTTCACCCATCCCTCCATCCGTCATCGACCTGTCCTCCTCTCCTCCTCCCTCTTTCTCCCCTTCCATATATCTGTTTCTCTATCTCTATCTCTTCCTCCTCTCTCATCCCTCTCTCCCTCTGCCTCTCTCACTCTGTCCCCTGCCCACTCCCCCTCTCTCCCTCCCTCCCTCTCTCTTTCTCACTCCCTATCTTCCTCCCTCTATCTCTGTCCCCTGCCCTTTCTCCCTCCCCCTCTCTCCCTCTCCCCTCCCCTCTCCCTCCCTCCCTCTCCCCTCCCCCTCCCCCTCTCCCTCCCTCCCTCTCTCTCTCTTTCTCACTCCCTCTCTTCCTCCCTCTCTCTCTGTCCCCTGCCCTCTCTCCCTCCCTCTCTCTCCCTCTCCCTCTCTCCCTCTCTCTCCCTCCCCCGCTCTCCCTCTCCCTCTCTCCCTCCCTCTCTCTCTCTCTCCCTCCCTCATTAGCTGCTTGCCCGGTCCTGTGTAGCGGTAATGGTCAGTACGAGAGGGGAGCCTGCATCTGCTACAGCGGATGGAAGGGCTCCGAATGTGACGTTCCGGTCGGGCAGTGTGTGGACCCTCAGTGCAGCGGGCACGGGACCTGCACCGGGGGCACTTGTATCTGCTCCCGGGGGTACAAAGGAGAGCTGTGCACCGAAGGTGAGGAACATATCCCTGTACGAGGGCAGAAGTGTAAATCACACAGTGTGTTTCTTACACCCATGAACTCGGCAACTGGCTTCTCTCTTGGTCCTTCTTTTGTCTGAGAACTTGTGCCGATTAAAAAGTACAGGGTGGAGCCTGAGTTTAACCCTTCTGAAAGAGGGCAGCGGCTATTTAAATTAAAGGCCCCATTTAGTCAGACAATTGTATGTCTCTATACTGATATGTAACAGAGCCTCACTTCGCATGTATTACAGCATTAGGGCATGTTCACACTCACCTTCTTTTATTAGCAAAAAGCGCTGCCTTCTGCATCTTTTAAGCACATCTGCACGAGCAAGCCTATTCTGTAACCATAACAACCAGCTAGGTAGCTAACTAGCTATTGGTGAATGAGTATTACATGTGTGCTTCCCAGGAAAAAAAACAAAAGATTTGTCTTTTCTCAGATAAACTCAGTGTATGTCACTGTTTCATTTATGACCCGTGTCATATAACTCATTGTTGTAGGAAACAGCGATCACAAGTTGTTCAAGGGGTACATAGTCCATTTTGGTGGGTCTTTGGCACCAGTAAAATGTTTTAGAATCCATATCGCTATCTAACCTACTCTGCTCAGCCTGATTGGTGAGTTATCGAAGAGTTGCTTTGTGTGACATTGCGCTTTTCTGAAAAGTTCAATGAAATTCAACTGAAAAAAGCATTACAGTACCAGCGTGGATAAAGGTACTGCTAAAGTTAACGAGAAGTTGGATCGCGTTTTCGTCCACCTTTCTCTGATCTGCCTGGCGGGTGGCGTAGGATTGCAGCAGGTGTCGTTGTAGTCCCGGCAGGCAGAACTTGAGGGGACTGTCGATAGGGGGAAGCGGTTTTTGGGTATGACTGGTGTGTAACAAATGTTATTGCAGGCCTTGAATTTTGGCAAGAATAAACTACCACAACTGTTTCGGATACGACTTATTTACAAGTCAATCGATGTTTTTGTTATGAGAGTTTTAAAATATCTAATTCTATAAGAGGCAGTTAGAAGTAGGAATAGTCATGAAGTAGAAACACTTTCCTTATGGATGACAACTTACGCATTTATTGTCACAAAATATTTATTAATACATTTATAATTTCTCGTTGGATGCCCAAAATTTTGAATCTTGCTTGTGTCACAGTAAATGTTGATAATTTGCCATGGTGAAATATTGGTCTTAAGACATTGGCATGCACACAGTTTGCAAATTGATAACTATACCATGAAATCTGAATATAAATGTTTTACACAGTATACCTAAGGTGGATAAGTGATCATTTCCCACAAATGTGAAAACATAGCTAATCAGTCCCGCTGTGAGAACAATTTTTAATCCGCGCTACCCCATGACACTTGCAACTGAGAAGGGCTTTATCGCGTTAATTTGTCGGTAACAGCCAAAGTTTATTCTTGAGATTAGCTCTCAAATTATGAGTAAAAGGCGACAAAAGTTAGCACACTTTACGTTCAACCATTTGATCCGACTGAACAAGCCACCGCTTTCTTGACTGAGAGTTTCCAAATGCCAAAACATTTCTTGCGGACTTAGGAAAAAGTGACACCGTTATTGTAAGTTACAACTAAATCGATATTTGCGTATTTCATTTCTATTTTCAGAACTGCGGGTTTTGTTCATAATTTAAATCATTTTAAAGTGGTGGCAAAACACGTTGTTGTTGTTTTGCTTTCTCCAATAACGGCGCTTTAGAACTAAAGGTTTAATTTCTTAATTCTTATCGGCAAATATTACGGTGAAAATATTATGGCAAAAATACATGAATTTGCAGACATTAACTTTCCTGGAAATAAATATATCGCCTATATACTAAATATATACTGCACGAAAGAAAATCTGTAGCAAAAATTACTTCAGGCGTTTACACTACACTACAAATACACTGAACAAAAATATAAACGCCCCATGTCAAATATTGATGCCACATGGAGTTAACAACTCTAAGTGAGCATATGCTGACTTTTACTTGTACAATAGGGATATTTCTCTTGATTTGTGTACCATTTTTTAATCCATCTCTCTGTCAGTGAGCATTTGCTCAGTGATGCAGTGATTTCACTCAGTTCATGGGTGTGGCATTTCCAGACGGTGATCAGACAGAATGAGCAGTACCCAGACACTCCTTATACTGGGGACAATAAAAGGCCACCCCAAAATGTCAAATTTTGTCAAAAGTCATCATGCCTCAGATGTCTCAGGTCATGCGGGAACGTGCCATTGGCATGCTGGATGCAGGGATGTCCACCAGAGCGGTCGCTGTGCAGCTGAATGTTAACTATCGGACGATAGGCCGTTTGAGAGTTCGTTTCCTATAGACGGGCAGTACTGCAAATCGACCTCATCCATGTCGGCCACATGTGACCACACCAGCACAAGATCGCTACATCCGGCTCGTCCACCTGCGGGATTGGCTCAGATCAGCGACACGCACAGCGGATAAGACCGTTGGTCTGCGCAACAGACGCATCACACCACAGACAGTCCGTAACCGCCTGCGAGAAGCCAACTTGCACGCTCGGCGTCCTCACCGTGGTCTGGATCTCACCGCTGTACGGCGTTGGAACCGACTTGCATGGGCAAACGCACACGCTCGATGGCCCTTGGCACGCTGGAGAAGGCTGGAGAAGAGTGCTATTCACAGACGAATCCCGGTTCTAGTTTTTTGTAAATAAAAACTCAAAAATTTGACATGGGGCGTTTATATTTTTGTTCAGTGTATAATGGACGTCATATTGTCCGACAAAAAAATTTCAACGCTGAACTTATTTGGACTTCTTTGCGACGTGGATTTACACCAAGATATGTATGAAACGGCCGGCCAACATGCCTTCTCACTCACTCTACCTCACTCTCGGTTCGGTGAGCAGGGCACGTCCACCTGACTTTCGGCTGACACACGGCCAACGGCGCGCTGGCGAAAGTGGAACCTTTATCCACGCTGGTACTGTAGGTGCTCCACTTTTTTTAAAAAAAGGTGTCTGCTGTTAAAAACTATGTCTGCTTTTCTCCTTTTCCCATAAGTTTGCATGTAAAAACAGCTCTGGTTGTTGAAAAAAGACGTTGAGTGTGATAAGGTGTTTTTCTTGGCTCCAGCACGTGAGCACTGGGTATCCAAATGGGACAGGAGTTGTATGAATTTTAAAAATCTTACATTTTCCTCTGTCTGGGTGAGAAAATGAATCTCTTGGATCCTGGAGAGTAATTTTGTAGTAATTCAACGGTACCATCCTGGGTGCTAGTTTTGAATGTGTGTCAGTGGGGGACATTTCCTTTTTGGTGACAGAGACTTAATAAGCACCAGCGATCATTGAGGGCCTGCTTGCTTCTGGGGCTACGAGGCTCTGTGGTCCCTGGGGTCCTCTCGATTGGAGGCTTCCTGTCACTCAGTGTAGATGCGGCAGGAAGGAGTTTTTTTTTTTTTTTTAATTTGTGATTAATTAATTTATATATTTTATTAATTTGGCATCTCCAACACTATGTTAGTCTGGCATGACAAATTAACAAACTGTGTACAAACATGCTGCTATAGGGGACTCATGCTGCCATCATAGTACAGCACAATTAGTTTGTGGCTCTCGTCTGAAAGACGTGCCTGTCCGCTGCTGCTTCTTTTCGCTGTTGGTCACAGACCTCACACTCGTTGAACAAGGGTGGAGGATACATGATGAACGAGTGCTTGCTCAGAAATCAACCGACGAGCCCCCCGGATGGCCTGTAGAATGCGTTTGATAAACAAACTGTGCTGACCCAAACCGCCTGTATCCCTCCCATATCCCTAAGCTGGGCAAAGTCAATCATGCGCTGCTCGCACCAGGCAGCTGGCCGCAGTCAGTCCTAGCTTGGCTGGATTCCATCTTAGGTGGTCACTTTCGCAGCCCAAGCGGCACCATTACAAAGCGAGCCAACCCAGCGTCCCCAGGAGTTTTGTTTAAGCTGATTGGCCCTCTTGGCAGGAGGCTGCCTGACTAATGCAATGATGTCTCATGGATCGGAGGGAAGTAGGTGTCGGCAAATGAGTACTCTAGTGGTTTATGCTGTTAAATATGCATATCCCCTGCTTAATATGCAGGACAATTTATCAACCATAGTGTCGTGTCACTTGGCTATTAGCAAAGTTTCTCACTGTTTTGAAAAACTCCAGCTAGTGCACCTCGCTAACCCTCCATAGCTTGTATGAGCTCCTGCTGGTGCTTGTGAGCCATGCTGGCCCCTTGTACATAAAAGTTCTCACATTAAGAGTGCTGATATGGGATTAGTTTTGTCTTTATTGCTCATGGTGGATGTGCTGAGGGGCTGGGCAAGGGTACTGGTCCAAGATCAGTGTTCCTGCTTTTGAGGGGCTTATTAAATATGGGCTCTTACCCTTGTTTTGTTCATGAATGCATTTCCCTGTAGGCCTTGAGTAAAAGTCGCACCAAGCGCTAGTCCTCCATCGGCCGGCGAGGTTTATCGAGCGTCACGGCTTTGCCGACCACAAGCCGCCCCTCCCCACACGCACATACACATACGCACACACACAAACACCCCTGGGAACCACTCGGTCCGGCTATCTTTAACTCCCGCGCACCGTATAAAGCGTGAGGTCAGGCTGCCCGGTGCATCCGAAAATTGTATTAAGGGATGGAATCCATCGTATTGATCGGCCGCCTTTTGAAGAAGGATTGCCTGCCGGGTGATTCACTCGGCCGGAGTTCAGACGAGTCAAGCTGCCGATGAAGGAGGGAGAAAGGGAGGGAGAGCGGGAGCGATGGAATGGAGCGAGCGAGTGAGAGAAAAGAGGAGAGAAGGAAAGACAGAAATGGAGAGAGAGAAGAAAAGGCCCAAGGTCTGCATTTCTCCCCCGCAGTTTTCATTTTTTCAGTGATTTTTAATTCACTCCCTGTTTCATTATGTTGAGTCGCTTACCCAGTCTACCTGGTGGTGGACCCCACAGAAGGAAGAATATATCAGTGTGTAGCATTCGCTGGCCTCATTAGCAGATGCTCCGGCTGTTGGGCTGTTGCCGTGACCACGGTAGGGGCGAGAGTGGTGGGAGAGGAGGGTTAGCTGTGGTTGTGTGTGTGTATGTGCGTGCATGTGTGTGTGTGTGTGTGCGTGCGTGCGCGTGTGTGTGTGTGTGCATGCGTGCGCGCGCGCGTGTGTGTGTGTGTGTGTGCGTGTGTGTGTGTGTGTGTCTGTGTAGTCTCCTCAGTAGTGCAAAAAAGAGCCGTGTTTGTTTGGAACGAGAGAGTCAAAGAGCTCCTCAGGGCGGCAGAACTATCCTCTGCAATATCAGTGAAGATCTCTGCAGAGAAACTTCCTTACCAGTGTGGCACTTACTGCTTCCTGTTCTGTTGGATGGTGCGGGTCCTGCAAATGGAAGGAGGGTCGTGGCTTTGGGCATAAAGGGTGGTTGAGTCCTTGCTAATGAGGGGAGGGGGGCCAATTTGTGAGGAAATACATGTACAGTGCAGTGAAAAAGTATTTTCCCCCCTCCTGATTTCTTACTTTTTTCCATATTTTTTACACTTAAATGTTTCAGATCATTGAACAAATTTTAATATAAGACCAAGATAACCCAAGTAAATACAAAATGCAGTTTTTAAATGATGATTTCATTTATTAAGGGGAAAAAGCTATCCAAACCTACCTGGCCTGGTGTGAAGAAGTAATTGCCCCCCCTTCTTAAATCATGAATTAATTGTGATTAACCACATTTTTTGGGTCCAATTTCATTAGCCACACCCAGGCCTGATTACTGCCAGACCTGTTGAATCAAGAAATCACTTCAATAGAACCTGTTTCACAAAGCGAAGTAGGCTAAAAGATCTCAAAAAGGGACACATCATGCCGCGATCTTAAGAAATTCAAGAACAGATGAGAAACAAAGTAATTGACATCTGTCAGTCTGGAAAGGGTTACAAAGCCATTTCTAAGGCTTTGGGATTCCAGCGAACCATGGTGAGAGCCATTATCCACAAATGGAGAAAACTTGGAACAGTGGTGAACCTTCCCAGGAGTGGCCGGCCTACCAAAATTACTCCAAGAGTGCATCGACAACTCATCCAGGAAGTCACAAAAGAAGCCAGAACAACATCTACAGAACTGCAGGCCTTACTTGCCTCAATTTAAGTCAGTGTTCATGATTCAACAATAAAAAAGAGACTGGGCAAAAATGGCATACATGGGAAAGTTCCAAGGTGAAAACCACTGCTGACCAAAAAGAACACAAAGGCTTGTCTTACATTTGCCAAAAAACATCTTGATGATCCCCAAGACTTTTGGAAAAATATTCTGTGGACTGACGAGACAAAAGTTGAACTTTATGGAAAGTGCACGTCCCATTACATCTGTCATAAAACTAACACAGCATTTCATTAAAAGAACATCCTACCAAAAGTCAAACGTGGTGGCAGTGCGATGGTTGGGGGCTGCTTTGCTGCTTCAGGACCTGGATGACTGGTAGTAATTGATGGAACCATGAATTCTGCTCTCTACCGGAAAATCCTGAAGGAGAATGTCCGACCATCAGTTCGTGACCTCAAGCTCAAGCGCACTTGGGTTATGCAGCAGAACAATGATCCGAAACACACTAGCAAGTCCACCTCTGAATGGCTTAAAAAAAACAAAATGAAGATTTTGGAGTGGCCTAGACTAAAATCCACTTGAGATGCAGTGGCGTGACCTTTAACAGGCCGTTCATGCTCAAAAACCCTCCAATGTGGCCGAATTAAAACCATTCTGCAAAGAGGAGTGGGCTAAAATTCTTCTACAGCGATGTGAAAGACTCCTTGCCAGTTATCGCAAATGTTTGATTGCAGTTGTTGTCGCCGAGGGTGGCACAACCAGTTATTAGGATTTAGGGGGCAATTACTTTTTCACATAGGGCCAGGTGGGTTTGGGTAGCTTTTTCCCCTTAATAAATGATTCATCATTTAAAAACTGCACTTTGTATTTATTCGGGTTGTCTTTGTCTAATATTAAAATTTGTTTGGTGATCTAAAACATTTAAGTGTGACAAATAGGCAAAAAAATAAGAAATCAGGAAGGGGGCAAATACTTTTTCACGCCACTGTATCTGTAAAATAGTGAGGGGTGGGGCTCGGGAGGGATTTAGGGACGGAGCTCCAGGTTGCAGTGATGGGGCTCTCTTCTGGGTATGGGGTGGCATTCGGGGTTGATAGGAGGTGGGGGCTAGAGCTGTACAGCAGGTGGAGGGTCCTGATTCCATCGCCTCCCAGGACTGAAGGGGACTTTGACCCTGTATTGCAGCAAGATGGTGGAGCAACTGGGGTTTGGAGGGGAAGACAATGGGAATTTCTATTCCCGCAAATTTTTTGCAAATGAATTACAAATTCGAGGTTAAACTCGAATGAAACTCCCCACTTTTTTGCTGGATTTTACATACCAAATCTCAGTGGATCTCTCTGTCCTGCCTTTTTTGGGAAGGCTGTTTGATGATGACCAGGAGGAGCTTGGGGGCTCTTGGTAGATAGTTATAGGGGCCACATTGGCGATGGAGCTTGGGATAGAGAGTAGGTGCAGCTACATAGGGGCGGAGTTGAGGGTGGAGAGTAGGAGGGGCTACACGGGGGGTGAAGAGTATAATTGTATGCCATGTATGAGCTTTAGGCCTTTCTCCCTGCATTAAGCTGCCCGCCCTGTGTTGGTGTGCTGTGTTAGTGGACTGTCTGGACCCCAGCTGCTCCGGTAACGGGATCTGCGTAAGCGGCGAGTGCCACTGCAAGCCAGGCTGGGCAGGGCCGCAGTGTGAGCTGGCACGGGCGCAGTGCCCGGATCAGTGCCACGGCCACGGCGTCTTCATCCCCGACACGGGCATCTGCAGCTGTGACCCCAACTGGATGGGCCCCGACTGCTCCACCGGTCAGTGTCTCCCTGCTAATTTTTCATTCAGCTCCACTCAAGAGCGCTGTCAGCATGAACCTAGTTTCTATTGTGATTCAAATTACAGTGATGAAAGCGTTACATGTTGTTATATAAACAAGATTTTCCCTGAATTAAAGGTTTGACATTATGCTACAGTTCTCATGTAATCTATATGAAATGCATATCATCTGAGAGTAAAATGCAGTGTGTCTGCCTGACTCTAGCTGGAGGACTGAGATTTACATTTACAACGTCAACTTCGGTAGTACATTGACTGCAAATATGTAGCGGCATGGTACCAATCCCAGTGACATATAAGTCATATAAACAAGATTCAAGAGCATGACTACACTATACGTGAGTTTTCTACTCAAGATGGCTGGCCTTTAAATTAGCAATGAAGATCTCTGACCTGAACACAGAGGGTTGGTGGTTGGAGCCTTGAGCAAAAGCTCTGCATCGTTCTCGACTGGACTGGCCTTCGTTTAGTCCAATCTGCTCTGACTTGCTTTCTATAAAAGCATTTCCAAAAAAGACGCGGAATAAACGTAAATACAACAATCTGATGCAACAATGAGCATATAACATTGAGTGGTAAATATGGCATTTTAACATAAAATAACATCTGCTTGTGTATGCCTGAATATCTGCGCATTGGTGTGTGTGTGTGTGTGTGTGTGTGTGTGTGTGTGTGTGTGTGTGTCTGGCATGCCTGTGTGTCTTTGTCTCCACAGAGGTGTGCTCGGTGGACTGCGGGACGCACGGCGTCTGCATGGGCGGAGCCTGTCGCTGTGAAGACGGTTGGACGGGCAGTGAATGTGAGCAGAGAATCTGCAGCCCGCAGTGCATCAAACACGGGACCTGCAAGGATGGCAAGTGCGAGTGTCAGCAGGGCTGGAACGGAGAGCACTGCACCATCGGTACTTACCGCTTACTACATGTGCACTACATGCTTACTTACCTTTAACATCATTTTTGCTTCATACATACTTACCTTTTACTTCATGTGATCTTCATACGTACTTACCTTCTACTTCATGTGAACATCATACATACTTACCTTGTACTTACATTTTAGTTCATTTACACTTCATGCATACTTACCTTTTGCTTCATTAGTACTCACCTTTTACTTCATGTACCCTTCATTTGTACTTACCTTTCACTTCATGTACATTCCATTAGCACATACCTTTTACTTCACTTCACTTCATTCGTACTTACCTCTTTCCTCATGTACGCTTTACTTTTTACGTTTTATATCACAAACAGCAAAGCTTTTGCCATATAAACCCCATACAACCAGGCACCAACCTTTTACTTAATGTACACTTCATACATACTTACCTTATCCTTGATGTACACTTCAATTTTACCTACTATAACCCAAACACCCGGGCATGAGCCTTTCACCTCCCGCAGCCCAAACTCTGTGCTACTTAACCTTTTATAATGGTGTACACTTCATTCATGCTTACTTTTTAATTCCTATTTCCCAAAATCCCAAGCACTTACCCTCTGACTTCATATACACCTGGGCATATACCTTTTATGTCCTATACCCTGCAAGACCTGAACACTTATCCTTTATTTCTTATGCACCCAGACACTTGCCCATAAAAAACCCAAAGACCCAGGGACCCCAAACATTCAGGCCCTTTAACCTCTTACAGTATATTCATGACTCACCCTTCCAAAAGGTGCAAGACCAGGGTGGATGGACTGTCTTTTGATGTGACTCCATTCAGGTCTCCTAGTTGACAGTTGGTCTGTTTACACTCTAACACTTCAGGAGTAAAAGCAGTAATCTGGCCAGTGGAATTTGAAAAATGACAGCAGTGTGCAACTCTTTTTATGAAAACAGTCTGGAGGGAGGTGAGTGTTGGGGGCTATTGACAAGGAGTGAAAAAAGCTCTTTGCTTGCTCTTTGGAACAGGGGTCAAATAGGATCAATAATAAAAATGAATACATCAGAAAAGATTGATTTTTTCTTCTGGGTAAACGTCTTCAAGGGGTTCAATAATGCAAAAGTCTGTCAAAGGCAATCACTTTTGCTAAAGCATTGAAAAAAAAAAAAAAAAATTGACATGGCTGTTTTTAAGAGAAATATATCTTCACAAAAAACTTGGAGAGTACGTGGCTGCAGACCAGTCGCAGCCTTAGGCAGAAAGTCTATCAGCCCGGTGATGAAGGTTATTGCAGGTGACATCCTGCTCTTTGGCGCCCTCTCTAGGGAAAATGTGTCCCTGCAGGAGGAACCAGATAGCCTCCTGCTGTGGACAACAATGCTTTTTTTCCTGTGGCAGAGAGAAAGAAGGGAGGAGAGGGGTTCTCACAAGATGGCCACAGTAGAAAGTCCCACCCAGTTGGGAACCTGTGTTCTAGTAGTCCAGCAAAAGGGAACTCAGCTCTTGGAGAGCCATAGCCCTGCATGTCAGATGTTTCTCCTCTCTAAAACACTTCATTCAAATGTTTGTATCATTACCAAGTCCTTGAAAAGCTACATTCATTTGAATGAGACATCTAAAACATGCAGGGCTATGGGCCTCCAGAAGCAGGGCTCCCAACCCCAATGTTAGTCGGTCAATGTAGATCTCCCATCTGCATTATGACCTTTCAGATTTCTATGCGTATGGCTTTGCTTCCTTTCTAGTGTGGCCTTCTGGTAAACAAATAAGGAGAGGGGAGGGAGGATGTATAAATGTGCTGATGGGAAACCAGAATCCATTTTGTTCTTCCCTCCTCCCGGGAGCTTGAAGTGAAGTAGGATGGATGGCGAATACAAGCCCAATGTTTAATGGTGTTTTCATAACCTCTTAAGATGAAATTTAGGGTAGTAAGAACACACAAGTGGCCAAAAAACCCCCTATTTCAATTTTCTCCCCTCCCCCTGTATATATCTCTGAAAGCCATGGAGTGGTCCAGGGTGCTCCATTTCCATTAGAGCCCCAGAGTGTTCAGCCCATTCTAGAAGATTCTCCACTCATCTTCCCCCAGCACTTACTCTACCTCTTTCCAAAGTGCATCTCCTCCACTGTGCATCTACAATGCTGCCCCGCACCCTCACCCCTCCTGAATGACGTAGGACGTGTTTTTTTTCCTCTCTCTCCATCAATTCTAAGTGCCCCTATGGTTTGAGAAGGGTGGGGGGGGGTTTTTTCATTATCATTTTTTATCCTCCTCAAAAGCAGTTCTCTCTCTCTTCCACTTCAAGTCTCCTCTCCTCTCTCCATTGAAAGAGCAACTCTTCTCTGGGCGACCGGAGCACATTTATTCATCCCCTTCAAAAAATAAAAAATAAAATTCAGAAAAAACCCCTCAGGGAGAGATATGCTGTACAGAGCTATAATGGGTCTCCATCTACCCCACCTGTTAGAGCAGAACCCCTACTCAACCAGCCTCACCCCCTGACCTCTGACTTCTTACTTGCCCCCCTCCCAACCCTTCCAGTCCACACATACAAACATACATGCACACGTACGTACATACATGTCCAAACATACATACATGCATTCATACATGTACATACATACTGTACATGCATATATTCACACATACATACATGCTCTTCATACTGTACATGCCCCTCTTCGTCCTCAGCCATGCAGTGTTTTCTCAAAATCTGCGTGTTTTGCTTTAATGCAGACTATTGGGATAAGATTGCCGCAGGTACCGTATCTCTGCGCACCTGTGTCTTGCTTTGTGCTTTTTTTTAGCATTTATTTTGCTCCCCCCGCCCCGTCCTCAGTAGAGTGCTTTGTTTTGTGAATAAAGAGCAGCTACCCCCCCCCCCCCTTAGCTCCCATATCGTGAACTGCCACACCTGGCCTGCTGAGTAGGTAGGCTGTCTGTCGGTAGTTGCTGTGTTTTGATTTGTGTCATGATGTGATTGTGCCAGATTGCCATGGTGAGTCCTCGTCCTCTTACTCCTTCTTCCTCATCCTCTTCTTCATTTTCCTCTGAGAGCTACAGTCCTGCGGGTGGAGGGGCAGGGGATTTTGGGATCTAGAGTGAAGGGGATGGGGGGGTTGGAGAGGGGTTAGCAAGGTGCTAGGCTACATGTAGCCCAGCCTGTGCGTGTGCATTTTGCGTGCTTGTGTTACTGTATTTGTCTGTGTGTATGGGTGTGTGGTGTTTGTGTCTTTAATTATGGGTTTGTGCCAGTGCATATGTTTGTGTGCATACGTGTGTATATGTCTGCGTGCTCAGTGCTGTTTGGAGTGATGAAGCTTATGTCTCTCAACTAATGAGGTTTGAGCATTCCGTTAGATGTCAGCTTTTGCTTATTTTGTTTGTGTGTGTTTGTCGCTTATGCCGGTTTGTGTGTGTGTGTGTGTGTGTGTGTGGTGTATGTCTTCGTGTATGGAGTATGACTGTGTGGTGTTTGTGTGTGTGTGTGTGTGTGTGTGTGTGTGTGTGTGTGTGTTGGTGTCCATATGTCTGTGTGGTGTTTGTGCGTTTGTCCGAGATTGCCTTTGCATGTGTGTTTCTGTCCATCTGTGTGTTGGATTGGGAGTAATGGCAGAAAAATGGAGTCAGGAGAAGAGTGAAGGAGAAGAGGGGTAAAGAAGACTGGCGCGGAGGTACTTTAGCTGTAAGTGTGCACTTGGCCACCATTACAATGCTAGAAAACAAATGAGTCCAGTGACCTGGACCCCAGACCTCTGCCGCAGCAGTGCACCTTGGGATGGTGGATTACTGGCAGCAGCATTGCCCTTGGTTCAATCATCCCATTACTCTGCAGTGACCCCTGCTGGTCAGTCAGGCAACTGTTGGTTCATAAAAGTCCACTTACACCAGACTCCCCTCTTGATATCATGTGTTATGGTAGAGAGCGCATGTTTGCCTGCCCTCTCTCAAAATGATTGCAAGGCTTTACGTTATAAGCACTGACTTTCAAACAAAAGAATTTCCAGCAGTTATCGGTAACTTGCCAGTAAAGTTAATGTCATTTCCACTTGAACTCATCTTTGCTACTCATCTGCATGTTATTCATTCATGCTCCACTGTTAGCACACAAATTCATTTGTATTTTATAGATCAATGCCGTTTTGCAAATCTATTGCTTCTTTTAAAACCAATTTCCTCTTCTGTGGTTCACCTGCTTGCTGACATGTAATTCACCATGCCCTTAACTAATTATCTCATTTTTACAAAAGTAAACACATTTGTTGTAGTTTTCAGACGATTTGGTCTGTTCAAGTACAGATGCTTGTAGGAAAGCCTCATTTACTTCAGGAAAGTCTTTCTTAATTGTTTTATTCTAGTTATGAGACTTGAAACTTATTTTCTCTTTCCCGAAACTTTTTTTTTCCTCACTCAAAGAGAAGATCTTGTCACTGCTTTCAGCCCCTTTGGCAAATTAAATCTTGAAATGAGTCAAACTATCTCACTGGCCGTAGATTTTTCTTGTGTTGCAAAAAAGAAAATGTCATGAACGAATTGTCTGAGTGCACGACCAGAGCATTTGTTTCGAGGCTCATTTTTTGGTTTCTGCTGCGTTTCCACTATTTAAAATTCTGGTGGTTTGGAGAGCCCTTTAACCAAGAGAACAGCGTTCGGAGAATGGGACTCAATAAGTCATTAGTCATTAATTAGGAGTCACCTCCTTCCACTGCCTGTGGAATAGGGCAATTCCACCTCACATGGTAATGGAATTTTAATTGCAGTTTCTCATTAGCGGTGCTCCTTATGTTATAGTTTATGTGCAATTATCAGTCCAAAGCTTTAGTCTGGCCTCTCTCTGGGGAGCGTAAAAAAAGTTTGCACTGTCTGAGATGAGCTCATCTGCTGGCTCTCGCTTCTCCCTGTTCTTTTTCAGCGAAGAAGCGGAGAGACCCAACATTTTAAAAATAGTTTTTTTCCCTGTCTTCATTAAAGGACAGCTGTTGATGAGTAAATGTGCAGTCTTGCTGTGCTGGTTGGTGGCTCAGTCTGTTTGGGTCAAATTAAGTGGCGGGCACACCGACTGTAAGTCCAGAGTGTGTGTGTGGTCATTCTATCAGATTAATATGACATCACTTCAAAGAGCCAGTAGAACCCCTAAGTGGTGTAAGGTCACAAACATGCATTTAGAATGCTCTCAGCGACGGAACTTTCCGAGGCTGATGATGTCACCTTGACGACTGGGCAGTTGAATGCAGTGGAGTTCTAGAACTCTGGCTTGAAATTTTGGAAAGAAAGCATTCCAAAAGAGGATACTCTTTAAAGAGTTAATGGTGTTTGCTGTGTACCTCCTCTTTACTCCCATCCCCGAAATTCATTCTAGTTAGTCTGATGAGAATCGACTGGCTTCCTGCATCCAGGCATACCCCACACGTCTCTACCTGGGGAGGCAGATCAATGCGGGCTATGGATTTTCCTGTCCAAACGCTTCATAAGGATTTCACTGCTTAAAATGGCAAGTCCATTTAAAAAGCAATCATTGCTAACTGCCTTTCATGGCTCAATACGCGAGGAAGCCTGTGAACTTGTACCTGCTAATGTGACATTCTCTCGACTGATGAGTTTGGGCTCATTAACCAATACTGTCCCTGCCCGACGCGCACATCCATATGGGGTAACCAGCTCCCACCAACTAATGCAGAAGTTCTTAACTTTTTTAACTTTCCTTTACTTTCTTTAGCCTTCTCCTGAAAACTTCTTCCATCTTCTGAAACAACAACTTTCTGCCCGCTGTGAGTTCAGATCTTCTCAGAAAATCGATTTCTCCGTCAGATCAATCACAGCCTTGATTAGGGCCATCATTTTCGGCCTTTAATGTGTCAGGTCACAAATATGCGATCAGATTGTTCTTCACTAAACATTCCAATGCTGATGTAACAGTATTGAATGACAATTAAAAAGAATTGGCTTCCGTTACTAGAATTTTTAAAAATTCCAAAAAAAATCTATTCCGGGCCCCTGAGTGGCTCACAGCTAAGATGTTCGTCTGTGCACCCTGTGATCAGATGTTCCAATCCCAGCCATGGCATTACCGGCAATGGCTGGAGCTCTGCATGGGTGAGGCGGCAATTGGCTCAGCTTCTCTGGGGATAATGAGCAGTGGCGGCCGGTGGACGGGAAACCAAGGGAGCGGGAAACATCCCTTGAAACGGATGAGATTATTGACGCGATCTCAATCGTTGTTCTTGGTTAACATGTTTTCCAACGATATAAATAATCCATTGGCGGTTAAATACACAGTTTCCCTTTTAATGAAATGTTAAGGTGAGTGAATAATAAATTCAAAAAAAAATGTTAAATTCACTTGTCTTAATAGGTAACGCTTCACGAAAAAAACCACGATGGATTTTCCACGTTAACTTTTGTCACTTCCTACAAAGCAAGCCATCAAACCTGTGCTTCATGATTGTTTAAGTCAGTGGTTCTCAAACTCGGTCCTGGCGCCCCACTGTGTATGCTGGTTTTTGTTCCAGCCACAAATGCAATTCTAGAATTTTAAAAAGCTGTTACTTTGTCTGAATTAGCAGCATTCCATGTTTAGAGTAGTTATTTACCATCTTAAGTCACATTTTGATGGACATATCCATTCTACCATAAAGAATGAAAACCCTTGAACATATTGCGCTTAATTTTCAATATTGTTAGGATTTTCAGGTGAAAACATTTTTTAACAGATCAAATTAGACTGAGAAAATCAGTAAGCTCAAAATTAGGTTTCTGAACACAGGTGTTTTGAGTTTTTCCCAAATAACCTCCCTGAACCAAATAAAATCAACACGAAACACAACAGGTGTGACTCCATTGTTTGCCAAGTAAATTGTTGGGTTTTGCCACCATGTGTCAAAAGTTTCACCGATGAGGAACCTATTGATTGTTTATGTTGATGAAATGTTTGGTTAAATTGTTTCCCTCTGCTGATATTTACAAAATATCTCAATGTGGATATTAGCATAAATGCACCTAATTAAAACAAATCAACAGCTTGTTAAAATCCTAAGATTGCAGTTGTGGTTGGAACAAAAACCAGCATACACAGTGGGGCGCCAGGACCGAGTTTGAGAACCATTGGTTTAAGTGAAAACAAAGATTGAAATGCACACTTTTTTTGCGTTCAGTTGATACGTTTTATTTATTTAACGAAGAGACTTAGCTACACCTGAGTGAGAGGGCAGAGTTAAAGTATCTTTAATCAAGGAAAATGAATGAAAACAGATCAAGACTAATAATCAGTTAAAAGTCATGTTTGTCGCCATCCCTGTTCTCTGCCCACCGGCCGCCACTGATAATAAGGGCGAAGCCAGTCAAAAAGTGCTCATCTCATCGCTCTCTATCTGTCACGCTTGGTGGGCTTGGGGCACTTAGCTGCACAATCAAATTATACACTGACTGCGTTACCGTCTGACGGCACTGGCAGTGTGTGGTCACTGGTTTTACTGCATGGTGTAAAAGAAATTAGTGCTAATCTTAACGTGAGTCGAAGGAATCATGTGCCATGGCATCCTCCTTTTGAGTTGATGTGAGCAGGTCACTACGGCGGACTAAAGTGTTCAGCTGTTCTCTTGGCAGGGAAGGGGAAAAACCCACAAAAAAGTGCTCTTCCGCCGCATTGCGGAGCAGTAGTGACCACAACTACGCGGGTTCAATCCCTGGTTGTACCAGCTGGCAGTGGTTGGTAGCCATTTCAGAGCGGCGCACAATTGGCTTCTCACTGCAGGGAAATAATTTGGGAAGGGACTGTCGGGTTGGGATATTAGAATAGTAACTTTATTCATTGCTCAAGCGCCTCCTGTTGGCCAGCCGGGCGCTCGTCAGTAAGAATCTAAACTTGCTAATGTTCAGGTGTCCTCCACCATCGTTCTGAACTTGCAAAGTATCAAGCTATGAGAAGCAGTGGCTGACAGGTGTGTGCTTCGGAGGAGAGCCATGAACTGTCTTCGCTCTCCTGAGATGGCAACATGGGGTCGCATACGAGCAAGCTTGTGTATGTGCATAGTTCTCTAATTGGGCATTCCAGAATCGGGTGGGATTGGAGATGCCAAAAAAAAAAAAAAAAAAAAAGCGCTCTTCAGTGGGTGAATTTCCAGTGTCCTACACTGGTCAGGACAGGACTCCTGGAGTAGAAGACATGGAGAGGCCTGGTAGTTGTTTTTCAGTGAAGAATCAGAAGTCAAAGGTCAGGGTTTTTTTTACTGTCCTCCCAGTTTCCTCCTAAGTAGTCGCGAGTGTATAGCGCCAGAAGTTTAGATAGGGCATTATATGAAAGTACGACAAAAATTGGCTTCAGATAGTTCCAGCCCAGACCCTACGACTAGTATATGCAGTATGACATCAGTACTGCATCGATATATAATGTTATGTGCCAGCTGTCTGTGTGTGTCGATGTACTATACTGAATATTACAAAGTGCTCACAGTTGGCCTTCATTTAGTTTATACACACGAGTCGCAATATACATTTATTCTGACTGCTCATGCGTTTTCACATATACATACCATATACAACTGGGTGTGTTTCTTTTGCAAATTAGGCTTATCAACTATTTCGTCAGACCGTATCTGCATGAAGCAATGTCCGGCCTTTTCTATGTGGAATTTTTTTGGCCTTTGAAAATGGCCATTTCTTTTCTTTTTTGTAAAAAATGTATAACAGTATTAATTCAGCTCCAAAAAGAAGTTCAATAAATCTTTCCAGCTTGTTATCTTGGGCTGGTCATTTAATATAATCTTTTTTTCTGATAATAAAATGCAGGGGAAAATAGCTTTAGACTGGGTAATGAGCGAAGCGCCATGGATTTATATATCGCTGCGCTATGCATAATTCAACTTCATTTTCTCCACTGTATAGGACCATATCTTTGTTCATATTATAGGCTATTCTGACATCTGATGGATTGTGCTATATATTTAGGGAGAAACACTGGAATTATTTTACAGTCTGTTGCCCTGCTAAGTTCTTCCATCTCAAGTTCAGCCAAAGTTTAACACTGTTTTCATTCGCTATTTGTCAGATCTCGCTCACCTGCTGAGCCGAATCATTTCGTTTTTTATTCAGTGCCTATTTTGATTTGTGTTGGCGGGAGGTAAGCGGGGAAATTTCACGGGTTTATTATTGGAATTGCATATTCAACAACAGTATTAACCGGCACAGACGACTGCAGCGCTCTTCGTGTGTTAATGATTGTGATGCACTGTGCTGTGAATGATGTATGTAACATACAAGGCGCTGTTCTCGAGTTCAGCATTGTCGGCTTGGGCTAACATGGCAGTCTGCTTTTATTAAAAGACGGTGTTGTATTAGATTTCTTCTCTCAAACCATTATTTTTTTCCCTGCATTTTGAGTAGCCCCAAATCACAATTCTACATTTTCACTGCCCAGGAAAATGTTTCATGAACTTGTTTCTATGAAATATTTGTGTATTTTATCCACCTCCTCTTCTTTTGAAGTCTTGTTTCTCACATTCCTACCCTTAAACATGCATACTGCCTGGACCATATTCAATGATTCAATGTCCGGATGTATTTGGACGGCGACAGTATGTAAGAACAGCTGTAAGTCCCACATGGCTCAGTAATACGAACGTAACCTCCCGCAAATTAAATCTGCCAGTCGGCTCAACATTAACTGCATATTCATATTCAATCCAGTGTAAAGTACGGAGTCAAATAAGCAAAACATTGTGTCCAAATACTTCTGTCCTAAATGGTACATGTTTTGCAATTGCATTATTTCCAGTATCTTATCCCCAAGTCTATTTATCTGCAATTTCTTACTACAAAATTTGATTCAGTTGTGTTTTGAACTGGCTTGACATGACGCTTTGTTGGATGTCCCCAGAGATTATGATCGGATGATACTGTTCCCTCGCTGAGCTAACCTGCATGTGCCGTCAAACTTGCTGTTGCACATGACAGCAATTGCAGTTTCCCCGAGATTCTCCCTCGCTCTGCCCTCCGTCGATTCTCCACCCCCCGAATGCTTTAATGCTGGTGATCATTGATGCAGAGAACAGAGGCCAGCAAATATGCAGCCTAACCCGCGAACCCCCCCAACCCCCGATCTCACTGGGCCTTCCCATATTCTCCTAATCACATTTTCACTCGAGAGAACATTCCGTTCATCCATTCAGAATGAAGTCTATAATAATCCCTGCGCCGGCATATATGCGCTTATTAAGAGGCCATTTGCTGTGAGGTGAATATTTTAGGTGGAAGGTCTGTTTACCCTTCAGTGCACAGCTCTGCCATATGCTGCCGAGCAGGTGCTATCAACACTCAGTGCTATTTGTGGGGAAGTGTTATGGTTAGGGTACTGTTTCCGCATACAGTGCTGTTCATGTGTGTGTGTCTGAGGGTCCATGCACAGAATGCGTACCTGTGTGTGTGTGTGTGTGTGTTCTGGTGTGAATCTGCATGTGCACACAAATGTTTTATGATTTTGTGTGTGTGTGTGTGTGTGTGTGTGGATGGGTGTTTACATCTAATCTGCCAAAATATGAAGGGCGTGTATAATACATGCGTGTATGCATACTTGCGTGACTGTGTAAATTCACGCATAATACTCACTGTGTATGTAAGTACTAGGATTTGTGCTCAGTGTTTGTATATGTGATGTGCATATCTGCGGAATGATAATGACTGTATACTTTGTGTGTATGTCATACATGTATGTGCTGAATGATAAAGCCTGTATACCCTGTGTGTATGTGACATGCGTATGGGCTGAGTGATAAAGGCTATATACTCTGTGTATATGTGATATGTGTATGTACTGATTGATAAAGACTGTAAACCCATTGTTTGTATTTGATATGTGTATGTGCTGAGTGATAAAGGCTGCATGCTCTGTGCATATGTGGTATATGTATGTGCTGAAAGATAGTGTCTGCATATCCTATATGATTGTGATGAGTGTATATGCTGAATGATAAAGTCTGTATGGCCTTTGTATATGTGATATGTGGATATTCTGAATGATATGCTCTGCGTGTATGTGTCAAGTCTATCTGCTGAATGATAAAGGCTGTATATTCTGTGTGTATGTGATAAGTGTACTGTATGTCCTGGGTGAGAAAGGCTGTATACTCTATCTGTATGTGAAAAGTGTATGTGCTGAATGATAAATACTGTGTACCTTTTGTATATGATGTGTGTATATGGAGGGTGATAAAATCTATATAATCTGTTTATGTATGTGATATGTGTATGTACTGAAAGAAAAATGCTGTATATGTACCTAGTGTTTGTATTTGATATGTGTATGTGCTGAGTGAAAAAGGCTGTATACCCTGCGTGTACATGATATGTGGATATGCTGAATGATATACTCTGTATGTATGCGATAAGTGTTTCTGCTAAATGAAACAGGCTGTATAGTCTGTGCGTATGTGGTAAGTGTATGTGCTGAATGATAAGGCCTGTATACCCTGTGTGTATATGATATGTGCATGTGCTGTATGATAAAGTCTGCATATACTGTGTGCATGTGATGAGTGTATGTGCTGAGTGATAGAGGCTGTGTACCCTGTGTGTATGTGATATGTGAATGTGTTGAATGATAAAGACTATACACCCTGTGTGTACATGATCTGTGGATATGCTGAATGATATACTCCGTGTATGTAATAAGTGTATCTGCTGAATGATAAAGCCTATATACACTGTATTTGATGTGTATGTGCTGAATGTTAAATGTTGTATACCTTTTCTGTATGTGATATGTTTTATGCTGAATGATAAAGGCTGCATACCTTGTTTGTATTTGATATATGGATATGCTGAATGATATGCTGTGTGTATGTGTTAAGTATGTCTGCTGAATGATGAAGCCTGTACATTCTGTGTGTATGTGATAAGTGTATGTACTGCATGATAAATGCTGTAAACCCTGTGTCTATGTTATATGTGTATGTGCCGAATTATATACTCTGTGTGTAGGTATTAAGTGTATGTCCTGAATGATTAAGGCTGTATATTCTGTATGTATGTGCTGAATGATAAAGGCTATATACTCTGTATATGTGATAAGTATGCTGAGTGATAAAGACTGTATATTGTGTGTGTTTATGATAAGTGTTTGTGCTGAATGATAAAAAGTGTATACTCTGTATGTGATAAGCGTACGTGCTGAAAATTGAAGGCTCTATTCTCTGTTTGTATGTGGTAAATGTTTGTGCTGAATGTTAAAGCCTGTATGCTCTGGCTTTTCTGTGATAAGTGTATGTACTGCATGATAAATGCTTTAAACCCTGTGTCTATGTTATATGTGTATGTGCTGCGTGATATACTTTGTATCTATTAAGTGTATGTCCTGAATGATTAAGGCTGTATATTCTGTGTGTATGTGATATATGTATGTGCTGAATGATAATGGCTATATACTCTGTGTATATGTGATAAGTGTGTGTGCTGAGTGATAAAGGCTGTTTACTTCGTATGTGATGCATGTATGTGCTGAATGATAAAGGCTATATACTCTGTATATGTGATAAGTATGCTGAGTGATAAAGACTGTATATTGTGTGTGTTTATGATAAGTGTTTGTGCTGAATGATAAAAAGTGTATACTCTGTATGTGATAAGCGTACGTGCTGAAAATTGAAGGCTCTATTCTCTGTTTGTATGTGGTAAATGTTTGTGCTGAATGATAAAGGCTGTATACTCTGTGTGTATGCGATAAGTGTACGTGCTGAATGATAAAGGCTGTGTACTGTGTGTGTATGTGGTAAGTGTTAGTGCTGAATGATGAAGGCTATATACTCCATGACATCACACCCCAGCCCCACACCCATCAACTGTGTTTGTACCAGCTGCTCAGACTACGCCTCTGTCCTCCTTCCTCTCGCCCCACAGATGGATGTCCCAATCTGTGCAACGGGAACGGGCAGTGCATTCTGGGACAGAACAGCTGGCACTGCCAGTGCCAGATTGGCTGGAGGGGGCCGGGCTGCAACGTCGCCATGGAGACGTCCTGCTCCGACAACAAGGACAATGAAGGAGGTGAGGCAGCGCGCCAGTTTGCCAAGCTAAAGCGCTATTTGCTGGACAGATTGGGTGAGGCCAATGCCCTGCACAGACTCTAGCTGCTGTTTGTGCAACACGGTAACACCTAAAACTGGTATGCTTTTCACTGTGCCCAACAAATGTCAGTTGGTAGTATCATAGTGACTTGGTCCACACACTATACGCATACTTTACAGTGTCTCATAAACTATATGCACATAATATACCCCCTGCATACACTCTACATGCTATGGTCTGCACACATTTTACATCTTTTCTACACCAGTATTAAACAATGTCATTCCTGGAGCTTTACTTTCCCGAAGGCTTTCACTCCAACCCTTGTAAGACATACCTCTTTCAACTGCCAGAGACCTTGCAGTGCTTGGAGTTACTACACTCAGATATGCCAAAAATATGGTTGTAGTGAAAACCATCAGGATGGTTGATCTCTGGGTTGGTTACCACTAATCTACACACACTATAGCCACATATTACTTCACCGCATATCCAAATCACATTCTTTATACACAGTCTGCTCATTCTGTTCATACGCTTCTCAATACATTCTATACTCACAATACTATATCCTCACACACTATGCATTTTTTAAACACACTCCCCACGCACTCATGCAAGACACTATGCACTATGTCTACACACATGCTACACATTATAGTAACGTCTTCTTTACATACCATGCATACTCAACATGGTTTTCACACTCGCACTGTCTACAAACTGTCTACACACGACCTGATCACTCTACACAGGGTGCAGAAACAGAGAGGATCTGCACCAGTGAGTTATTCCACTGCTACCCCACAGGAGACATTCTTACTTCCCAACAAATTACCTCTTTTACTGAGCCTCCCATCTGTTAGAGACTTCTCTCGAAATTTGAAATTCAAATTCAAATTTAAAGGTCTCCAGTACGGGCGTGATATTTCACAATACTTTGCAAATAAAGAGTTTTTAGCAAGGACCTGGGCACCAGATGAGAATTTCATGATAGAATGTCAAAACTAATAATTTACATAGCGGTAATTGCCAATAATATGCAGTATGTATTGGCGAAATAATATGTGACCGGAATGAAAGCAGGAATGAGGGGGAAAAGTTGAAACACTCTGCTCCTCTCTCTGACTTTCTTTGACTCTGTTTATCTCTTATACTGCCTGATTTTCTCCCTGCTTTCTGACTCATATGGGTTTATTCTGTTGGATCTGGGAGATCAGATAGAGGAGAAAGAGAAGTAATTCATGAGGTTGACTTTGTGTTTGCATATTTGATAGCTGAGATGACAGGAAGAAAGGGCGGTTTGTTTGTGTGTTTGCGTTGGAGTGTATACTAGCCCGTGTGTGCTTGCGTTTTCTCGTCCGCGTGCGTGGGTCTGTGTGTGTGTGTGCGTGTGTGTGTGTGTGTGTGTGTGTGCTTATGTATATGTAAAGCAATGCGGAGATGAATGAGCCAGATCCCCTCCGGGATGGAGTGAAGTCCCGTTGGACTTTGATGTAAGTTTTATAAGTGCGTAATTAAAAGGCACAGGCCCGCAGTCTGCCAGCACTGCACGCCGGAGCTGTGTTCGGTACATCTGAGGTGAAACCGGAACAAAATAACACAATTAGTCATGCACTAATGAGCTCTGATCCATCCTAATTATATTTGCAATATCTAAGGGGAAAGAAATGAACTGATGTTAAATGTTAGTTGGGAAAAGCAGGCCGCGTTCGATCATGCTTGCGTTTGCTTTGTGAGTAATGAGCTACGACCTTCAGTTATTGAGCGAGGACGTGTGTTTAGTGAGTACAAACTTCACTTATTGAATTAGGACTTAAGAATGTACTGATTGTGGACTGGACTTTTTGAGTTAAGTCTTAAGCTTACCCATTTCAAACTCGTGCTTGTTGAGCAAAGACCTGGCTTATTGAACGAGGGCTTAGGCTTTCATTGATTAAGAAGAGACTGTGTAGGGTCCTGGCTTACTGGCTTGGGCTGTGTCTTATTGAAAAAAAACATTTGCTTTATTGACTAAGACCGTGTCATATTGACAAAGGAGCCTGGTCATTGATTAAGATGTCTACTTATTGAATAATTGGCTTATGAGCTTATAGCTAAGCTCATGGGGAAAGTGATTGGCTTATTGACAAATAACGGCTTATTGAGTAAATAATTGGCTTATTGGGTGAATAAGTATTTAAGCTTGCTGGGAAATAACTTTGGCAAAATAGCATTAGGCTGTTCTCACACTGACCAACTTGAAATTATTCCTATGATAATTGAGAAAGATTTGAACTGACTTGGCTTGACATTGTTGACTTGTCAACTCAAACCAATACAGCTACTTCTTTTCTGAACAAACAATTTTATTTTGAATACTGCTTTGTTTTTCTTATTTTCATTTGATTGTTTTGTGCAAAATGAAAAGTATAAAGCCCTTTTTACCTAATTATTATAATAACGGTTCCAAGTGCGGTGCAAATCTTGTGAGTGCTCTTAAGAACAGTCTGACTCATTCACTCAATATTGGTCTTTAATTTATCTCACATTTTGGCAAGTTAAATTTGGCAGATTTTAGGGAAGAAATCAACAAGTTCATTTGTTGGCAAGAAATATTAAGTCCATGTCTGCATCAGAAAATGTTCACTCATTCCTTATATAATGGACGGGCTGGCATACCGTTTGAATATACACCATTGGCAAGACTTATCCTTATGTCCTACTTAGATAGAAATTGGCTGACACCCTAGTTGATCCTTTCGATGAGGAATAGTGAACCATTTCAGATAGAGTCCTGGCCACTGTTTGCCAATATTAACCTTTGACCTCCTGGCCTGTGACCCTGCAGATGGACTGACAGACTGCATGGACCCAGATTGCTGCATCCAGAGCCCTTGCCTGGCCAATCCGCTTTGCCGAGGGTCACGTGACCCTCTCCAGATCATTCAGCAGAGCCAATCGCCGGCTCAGAAAGTGAGGTCATTCTACGAAAGGGTGAAGTTGCTTGTGGGAAGAGACAGCACTCACATCATCCCAGCAGACAACCCATTTAATGGCAGGTAATGTATTCTGTCTTGCTCTCCCCTGTATTCTGAAGTGATATGCAAATCTCTTCTGTTTTTCCAGAATATTTCACACAAGTTTAATGCAGTATTTTCACATTTAAAAAGCTGTGTGCTTGGCAGACACCAAGTCCTTAGCAATTACAAATTATCTAGCAGCATATTTATGCAGCAGTTTAGCACCTTGCTAATGAGACCACTTGCAATGCCCCACTTGACATTCAAACTGGTGACCTCTCGGTCTAGCACATGAGCATCTGAAGCGCTCCCTCCTGTACATCCCTAATTGTGTAGCAGTAAGTGCTGAGGGTTTACATATAGTTCACTTATGAGCACTTTATAGATATGACCAAATATGATTCACATATAAATATGTGTAAAATTATTGCTATTCCTCCTCTTACACCATTTTGGGAAAACCTATCAAATGTTGATTAAAAACCAGGCCAAAGTGTTCCCAAATAACCCTTAACAAATGACACATGCATTTCATTGTGAGAGAAAAATGAAGCGTTAAAAAAAGTGTTTATTGAATTGAGGCTGCAGTCATCACTATCGTCGTTCTGCCCGGGAGAAAAACGGGTAAATGAACACGAAGGGTCCGGCGGGGAATCATTTTACGTATCAGGGGTTGCGCTAACAGTGCGATGCTTTATTTGGAAATGAGGACATGCTGATAAACACTGTCAGAGGGATGGGAAACAAGGCGGCGAGAATCCCAGGGAGGATGGGTTTCTGTGGCTCTGTCAGTGACTCTGTCAGTCTCAGTCAATTACAAAAATCTGCACAAAAATACTTTGATCTGGGTACTGAGGTCATTGGTTTGACATTAAGTTCAATTGCAGGCACTGGCAAGGTGCCTTTAATATCACTGACTCCTGTCCGCCTCTATATAGCCACCATACCCAGTTGAACAGTCCCTGAGATTCCCCTGATGGTCACTGTATTGAGCTCTGAGCTGACCCTAGCTGGTTAGCTGGAGCAAAAGCCAGTTGGGTAGGTCTCCAGTTGTGTGCAATTTCTTGTTGTTACTGGTATTGCAGCTTATTAAGCCTTTGGTGTTGGAAAAAATGCAACTTCCCTACTGAAGTCTTTTTGAAGATGTGAATTAATGGTACTATTTGAGACTGTTAATTTATGTATTAAAATTTCTTAATTTTAAGGTTAATATGATCATAGTTTTCTGTGCCGCACCGAATATGATTTTTAAATTCATATTCAAAATGTTTTGGCACCCAGTGTGTGCCCTAGTGCTAAAAGAGCCTTTAAGTCTAACACATTGGTTCTCAAACTGTGCCATGATACTCTGGTGTGCAGTCAGGCAAGGTCAGGTGTGCTGGTGAAAGACTTACACTGACAAAATCCCACTCACAAATGCCAAAATATAAAATGCGCAGCACTTAAATTAACCCTGAAAGACATTTCTGGGATATCACACACTGAAAAAAGTGATTATCAAGAAAGGGAAATTTACTTATTTTAAGACTTACAACACTTATTTCTATCACCTTAGTAAGACAAAAACTTTATCCTTGATTTGCTTGACAAGTGCAAATGTTCTTACCCCATTGGCAAAGTAATCAAAATTACCTCAAATAAAGGACACATTTTTTGTCTTAATAAGAAAATGGTGATAGAAATAAGTGTTTTAAGTCTTAAAATAAGTAAATTTCCCTTTCTTGAAAATCACTTTTGGCAGTGCAGGATATTGCTTGCTTTCGTGACAGATGTGCTGTGAGATGCTGTTCGTTTGTAAAGTGCGCCGTGAAAGCAAAAGGTTTTGGAAAACACTGGTGAAACATGGCGACCTCCATCAACTGGCTTCATGCGCCATTGAGCTAATCCCCCATAAGAATCCATTGAAACGGCGAGTGGAAGCTGCCTGTAAATTCTCATGTGTCTCAGTGGCGGAGCTCTCTCCTCTCTGTGCAGCCTGGCGTCTCTCATCAGAGGGCAGGTGCTCACCACGGATGGCACGCCTCTGGTGGGGGTGAACGTGTCCTTCGTCAAGCACCCCCACTACGGCTACACCCTGACCCGCCAGGACGGAACGTGAGTGTTACTTTACTTATTTTACTTTGACTGACATACAGTATCTGATCAATGACGGGATGCAGTGGATTGCACTTTTGCCTCACAGCAAGCAGGTTGTGGGTTAGAATCCGACCTCGGGCCTTTCTGTGTGGATTTAGCCCCTGCTTGGCCTACACTGCAAAAACTGAAAAATAAGTCAACCTTATCTAGTATTTTAATCTTGTATTAAGACTTAAAACACTTATTTTTATTACCTTCTTTTCTCAGTAAGACAAAAATTTGCTAATGAGGTGAGATAATTTTGCCTTATTTCAAGATTTGCCAATGGGATAAGAAAATTTCACTTTTCAAGCACATGGCAACTGAAAATAAGCTCATATTTTCTACTTGAGAGAGGAAAACTAGGAAGTTAGGTCTTATATTAAGGCTAAATGACTCGTTAAGACAGACTCTTTGCAGTATAGTTCCCTGTTAGGCCCTTTGGATTCAAGTGTCAGCAAAATAACTGCAATCTTTTCACTGCTCAGAGGAAATACACTTTATGGTATTGTTGCTTAAGATTTCTGCTGCCTGCTACCGTTGACCTGCCTGTGTAGAATTCTGTGATCTTTTCGAACCCCGGTCGTACCAGCTGGCAGTGGTCGGTAGCCGTTTCAGAGCAGCACACAATTGGCTTCGCGCTGCAGGGACATAAATTGGGAGGAACTGCCGGATTGGGATCGTTGAAATGCAGCATTGTTTGTTGCTCAAGCGCCTCCTGTTGGCCAGCCGGGCGCTCGCCAGTAAAATTCTAAGCTTGTTCATGTTCGGGTATCCTCCACCCTCATTCTGAACTTGCGAAGTCTTGAGCTATGAGTGTAAATAGAGGCAGCGGCTGACAGGCGCATGCTTCAGAGGAGAGCTGCGAACTGTCTTCGCTCTCCCGAGATGGCAATATGGGGTCGCATACGAGCAAGCTCGTGTACATAGTTGACTAATTGGGTACTCCAGATTTGGGTGGGATTGGAGATGCCAAATAAAAAAAAAAAGAATTCTGTGATCTTACTTTTGTGAAGTCAGTGCCCTTCATGGAGCTCATTATCACAAGTTCACTAGGACCCTATGACATTGTCCATTCGGTTTTTAATTGATTGTTTTTATGGTAAGAACTGATTCCTTCTCTACAGGGAAAGAATTTTGAATGTTTTCTGCCTAGTACAACTTCCAAGTGTCATGTGATATCTCCCTCATGTTGCTATTGGTGTATTTCACATTACCAGCCTTGTTCTAAGTTTTTGCTTGTTTCTGTGGGAGAGAAGATGGTGGTGGCATATATGCTACACATCAACATAAACCAAAGTGATCTTCTATTTTTTTTTTACTTCTTTTCATTTTCTCATATTATCATAATAATGAAAATAAGTTTCTTATTTTTCCAGCGCGCACGTCCTACCATGTGAGCCTCCAGGCAGTAAAGTTTGTTAAAAATAATAAAAATAAAAATAAATGGGGGAAAAAACTGACTGCAGCAATTAAACTCACAGCCGGCTCATCCACGTGCAATTAAAACTGCGCCCGAAGGCACTTTTCGGTGCCGCGAAAAAAAAAGCTTAATAATAGCGGCGTGTTTTGAAGCACGGAGGCATCTGTAATCGTCCTGTTTAGCAGTCAGGGCTACTGGCGTGGAGGTTGAACTGGTGGAATGCCTAAATATGGGGGCGCATCTTTGTGTGTGTTAAAAAACCTGATGATTTCTGCAAGGAGAGGAACATGCTCAGATAATTTAAAATCTCTGTTCAAAGGAAGTTCAGCTTGTGCTGTTTCTGAGTCATAAAGCGGCACAGGTTTTTTTGCATTTTTTATTTTTATTCTCGACGGGGGATCTTTGCATTGATAAAGCTTGTGAATACATTTCACATACTCCTGGGATTGAGTTGGAAAAAGGTTGCAGTAAAAATAATTTTTAAAAAGTTATTTATTGAAATGTTATTGTATGTACCTCACACTGCAGGATTCAGTATCAGGTTCATTAGATTAAGATCAGAGACTAATTTTCACCTCAGGGGTAAAATTAACTGTTAGGTCTCAGCAGGATTACCTACTAACCTACCATAAAATGAGGAAAACTCCGTTCTTCCTTCCGTCTGAATTCATTTTTCTCCTCATTCTGTTTGCTAATCAATCTGAAACTGCACATGGCCATTGAGAATTGGCAGAGGGAGGGATTGACAAAGCTGCTTTTCTCCATTATACCAAATTTAAGCTGTTTACCAGCAAATTGAAGGCGTTGAAGAGCATTTCTGTGCGGAAGTTTTGGAGCACACATCCCCGGATATCTGCATGTCATTGTCGCACACCCAACCCCAGTGTGGACTAATACCTAAACCAGTCTTTTCAGAAATTCGAATACAGGGCTTAAAATGCAGTTACTAATGTGTACAATGCATTTTGCAATTGACTAACCAAGACTCCATGTCTCAGTGATGAAGAGGAGGTGTTTGAAATATACCTCCCCATTCACTTGCATTTAAAAAGCTTCAGACTCACATAAATATAAAACAACGCGTTTCAAATCCTACATAGCATGATATTTATACACTCAATTATATAAGGGTTTATTTCTGTTTCACATGTCCTTGCTTGGTTTTCTGTAATTATCAGTTTTAAACAATTTTGAGCACAAGTAGATCCAGCCCGTCAGACCAGAGGTCCTTTGACCTCAGTCATTAATTGAATGAACCACTGAACATCTTCCATTGGTCCAACCACCTAGCAGAAGTGGGTCTGTTCCAGAATAAACAAACTCGGCAGTTCTGGGGTGAGATTATGTAGCTATTGGTTGTTAGCACAACCTTGAGCAGCAGGGCGAAATAAGACTTGGACCAAACTAATAAACCACTTTTTGGTAAAAATTTAACATACAATTTCAAGGGAAAATATATAACAAACACCAAGTATTCAATAGGTTCTTCAAGGTATGCAGATCATATATTATGCAGTATTCATTGGCACAATGCAAGTGAATGGGGAGGTAAATTTCAAACACATCCTTTTCATCACAGAGGCATGGAATCTTGGTGAGTCAATTGCAAAATGTATTGGACAAATTGGTAACCGCATTTTAAGCTTCGTATTCAAAGACGTGAAAATTTTGCTTTAAAATGCTTAAAATATGATATAATATTAATGTGCATCAGAAACAGCATATAGTAATTCATTGTTAAACATATAATGCTATGTAGTTCATAAATGTTTGTACTTTGGCTCCATTTTTAAAGGCTGTACATGTTTCACTCTATATTGAAGTTAATACTATCAAATTTAGTCTTCACCTTATCCTCATTCACAAATCCTATATATTGGCAAGCATATATTTAAAGTGTTGAAATATAATTCTTCATCAGAATGAAATTAGACTGTATCTCGGTGCATTACGCGCAACGTACTGTAAATACTTTTCATGACGTTTTTATAGAAGTACTTACAGTCTGTAATAGAGTATGCGTTTTTTAATGATGCAGGCTAACGTTTTCTGAAGACCCAAAGTGAATGAGTTGAAATAATGCATGACTGCGTGTGAGTGTGAGTGAAAGCTGTGTGTCTCCTCCCCGACAGGTTTGACCTGATAGCGAATGGCGGCGCCTCTCTCACGCTGCGTTTCGAGCGCGCTCCGTTCCTCAGTCAGGAACGCACGGTATGGCTGCCCTGGAACACCTTCGTCGCCATGGACACGCTGGTGATGAAGACGGAGGAGAACACCATCCCGGGCTGTGACCTCAGCGGCTTCACGCGACCCGACCCTGTCGTGGTGTCCTCCCCACTCTCGTCCTTCTTCAGCTCCAATCCCGAGGAGAAACCCATCATCCCTGAGACTCAGGTATTTGCTCTCTCTCTCTCTCTCTCTCTCTCTCTCTCTCTGTTCCATTCATTGTGCTTTATTGCCATTACCTATACGAAGAACACGTTGCCATAGCAAGCCAGGAACATTGAAACAAACTAGCGAGTAACGCTAAAACACTGCAAGTACCACATTAATGACAGATAATGCTGATACATTTACTGGTGCATTTCCAATGAACTAGACTAGCAAGAGTATTTTAATACTGTAAACTTATGCTCTCCTACCACTCTCTACCTCCCTCCCCCTCCCCCTCTTTCTCTCTGTCCTCCCCCTCTCCCTCTCTCACCCTCTTTCCCTATCTCTCCTACTCTCACTCCCTTTCTTTCCCTCCTCACTCACTCCCTCCCTCCCTCTTCCCTCTCTCTCTCTTCTTCCTTCGATTCTCCCTCCCTCCCCCCCCATCATCTCCATACAGGTTCTCCATGAGCAGATAGACATCCCGGGCACCAGTCTGAGGCTGTGCTACCTGAGCTCCAGGACCTCCGGATATCGCTCCCTGCTGAAGGTGACCATGACCCAGGCCCTGGTGCCCCTCAGCCTGCTCAAGGTGCACCTCATGGTGGCCGTGGAGGGGCATCTCTTTCAGAAGTGGTTCCATGCTTCGCCCAACCTGGCCTACACCTTCATCTGGGACAAGACCGACGCCTACAACCAGAGGGTCTACGGGCTCTCGGAGGCCGTGGGTCAGTGTGATGGGGACGGGGTGTAGAGGGCCCGATGTGGGGCTGTAGAGGCAGAGTTTGGTTTAATGGCTGTCTGAACGTGTGTTCCTCTCTGCTATAACAGAGACTACACCTTGTTGGATCCATATATACTACATACAATGAGGTCATTGATTGCATACAAATCAGGTAACTGGACAGTAATTGGACACAATTTTTAGGACCTTTAACTCTTATTCGATATGTAGGTAAGTACCCTCACATTAAAGCTAACTGCATACACTTTAATGTGAGGTATTCCCATCCATATACCATTAACTATGTGAGAATTAGTCCTCTAAAATCGTTGCCCTGTCCAAATGCTTACGGATCTCGCAAATGTCCTCCCCATATCTACCCCTGTAGACCAGGGAGTTATGGACAACCCCTATTATCACTCCCCTGTATTACACTGTGACTGAGGGATACCCCCGTTAGTCAGGCCAGTGGTACCCCCTTCCATGGGACCCTCTTAATTAAAATCAGCACACGCCATCCTCTCTTCTCCCCAATTAACGAGCGCTTAATTAATTTCACCTTCGCGAAGTGTTGAGTGGGTGGTATGAGCAGGTCTGTAGCCCTAGGCCTCGTCAGTTAAAAGGCGTAATTATAATGGCAGCAGTGGTGATGAAAGGTAGTCGCACATTGACTCAATCTGCTCAGCACGGCCCTCGCAGGGTGTCATGGAGTGAGGACAGTGAAGTGGGTGATTTAAGGGTGGGTGACTGTAAGTAGTGAATTTTACTGGACTGCAGATGCAAATGTGTGACTTATGCTTGTGGTCTGTCACAGGAATCTGAATGTGCTGTTTATGCTAATGGTCTGTTGTGTGCATATACCGTTCACGCGAGTGGTCTGTTATGCTATTGCAATGTTGTTTATGCTAGTGGTCTGTTGTGTTAGTGTGAATGTACTGCTAGTGGTCCGTTGTGTTAATGTGACTGTGCTGTGTATACTTGTGGTCAGTTCTGTTAGTGTGAATGTGCTGCTAAGCGTACTGTTGTGTTGTCCTAGTGTTTGTGTGCTGCCAATGCTAGTGATCTGTAATGTTAGTGTGATTGTACTGTTTGTGCCAGTGGTCTATTTTGTTTATGTGAATATACTGCTTATGCTAGTGGCCTGTTGTGCTACTGTTCATCTGCTGCTTATGCTAGTGGTTTGTTGTGTTAGTGTGATTGTGCTGTTTGTGCTTGTGGTCTGTTTTGTTTGTGCTTATGTTAGTGGCCTGTTGTGCGTGCATGAATGTGCTGCTTATGCGAGTGTTCTGATGTGTTAGTGTGAATTTTCTTCTCATGCTTGTGGTTTTTTTTTGTCAGTGTGATTGTTCTGCATAAGCTTGTGGTCTGTTGTGTTAATGTGAGAGTGCTGCTTATATTAGTTACAGATTATTTTTTTCCCTCACTATTTACATGTACGTGCATGTGTGTGTGTGTGTGTGTGTGTGTGTGTGTCTCTCTCTCTCTCTCTCTCTCTGATTGTGTTTGTCTGTATTTCTGTGTTTCTCTCACACAGTCTCAGTAGGGTATGAGTATGAGACATGTCCCAGTCTTATCCTGTGGGAGAAGAGGACAGCTGTACTGCAGGGCTATGAGCTGGAGCCCTCTAACCTGGGGGGCTGGTCTCTGGACAAGCATCACATCCTCAACATACGCAGTGGTAAGAGCCACACACATACTCACACACACACACACACACACACTCCATCATAACCATCATCACATCCCCCCAACATACGCAGAGGTAAGACCCAAACACTCCCCAACTAAAACCCGCTACACTTACCATCATCATCATCACCATCATCATTACCACATCCTCAATATCCACAGCAGTAACCCCCTCCCTCCACACCCCACCATTATCATTATCATTAATGGTTCGCCACCCCCACAACCACAAAACCCATCACCATCGCCATATCACAACTTAATGTTCATTGTTAAATCAAATCCTCGCTAAATCAATCAATGTTTCTACAAGAAGGAAAACATTGACTTACAATTTTATCCCGGGGCATACAAACAATGCATCAGTAACAACGAAAGACGTGACTTCCAGAAAAATCGTTCTCTCGAGGCACGCTCTCTCGTAAAATAATTAAAAATCTTTTGTTATACAAAATATTAAGACAGGAACGAATGCGAAACGACAGACGTTCTTTCCTCTGGGGTTTTTCGACACTAGCATAAAGACCGGAGCGATTAATGGCACATGACGACAAGGGGGGGGGACAAAACGCCACTCGTGATTGGTGGAGGAAACATGGCAGGTTAACAAATAGTGGCAGGGGCGCCATAGATCAGAGTGAGCCATTTACAAACAGGGTATTCAAACTTACATATGTACTGTGTAAAGCCCAAGATTGAAAACGGCACGTTACATCAGGGCTAAATCCGTACCTTTCTTCACATAAACCAACAGACTTCTCTGCCGAAAAAATGTTAACCCTTCAACCCAGCCCCTCCTCCACTAGCACACCATAACCTCATTGTTGCTAGGCAGCACCTCTATTTTAGTCAATTTTAGTGAGCCTGTGTTGCTAACGACCACCTCTTTATGGAGCATCAACATAGGATGTTTTTAGTCACAAACTGGTTTGCATGTTTTTGCTCAATCAGCCCATTTTTGGGCCTCATGTTTGTGCCTTCAACATGTGACGTCTTTGGTTATTTCAACGGATTTTAAGTGGTCAGTTCAACATAAAATTGCACTTTTCTCAACAAAATTAATCATTTTAGGCTGACTGGAGAGTTTTTGGGCAGGTAGCTTTACGTACAATGAAATAACAAATGGCACAGTCTTTGTTTACAGGGCCTTGATTGCAGACTGGCAGCCGTGATTGGCAAAAGATGGCATTTATTTCCCTTTTGTATCTGGGAATACATGGATTTTCCCAGCCTTGGACTAGTGATTACAAGTGTCTTTGAGGGGCGCTGCTAAAGGGTGTGGAAAGCCGGTTGGTTTTGCTGGTCATATCCTTACTGAATGGCCATTAGCAGATAATGTGGAATTAGCTCTGCACGTTTCACACCATGGGCGCTGGTAAATGAAGTTTCCTTTCCCTACCATGTGCCAGGTTGCTCTGAAAAAAATATTTCCGTGGTAAGACAGAGACTTTATTTTTTAACCTCGATTTGTTAAACCTGTATTTTTCAAGTTCATGTGAAATAATTTTCAATGGACTATGCCAATCCAAGAATAAAAATGTCCGGCTCACAGAGATTGATTGCAAATCTTTTCAACAAATGTTATTGAAGTATTTATATGTTATACATTGAAGCAGCTGTGCCAAAATTGGACTTCTTTTTTGCACCTGGGAGATTAAGCTGATGACTTAACCCCTTAAACTCTGACTTTCCAATTTAGTTTTTCCCTTAAGTCAGTTAAAAAGTCAGAAAAAGCATTATTGTTCGTATTGTAGGACAATGTCACATGCAGTATATATTCTGTATCTGCTAGTTGCAGAGCTTCACTGAAGCTACATCCCACTTATATTGCGAGAAGTAATCAAATCCAGGACGCCATGTTTTTATGGCCACAGCATTGCATCAAATGGACAATATCTAGATGTTGTATATAATTTTGTACAAATTTCCATGTAATTCTGCAGGACATATTTGGGATCGTTAGAATCCTTGGGATCTTCACTAGAATGTTAAATGTGCCTGAAGTTCCGCAGGTTTGAGTTCAGCAGCTGCCTTTGACAGACCCATACAGTATATGAGTTCGTAGGTTTTATGGGTTAATGTCGTAGGGACTTTCTATTTACTCGATCGACAGAACCTAAAAATATAGCTGTTACAAATTGAAGTGCAGTTCTAGGATTGTCCAATGAAACATCAGCAGTGCGACTGAGTTGAGGTGGGATTTCAGGTCGAATGTGTCGAAGCCGCACAGTAGGGACTGGTTGGCCCTGGCGGTGAGGGAGAGCGCCTCTCCGGCGGTGTGTAACAGTGCGCAGTAGGATAGCTGGAACAGTGCCAGGGTCTCAGGAGAGAAGGCATTGCGTTGCTGAATTGACCTGCGTGGCGGGAGCCAAAGGAGACTGCATCAGTCCGCTCACGAGACTGATGGCACTAATGACGGCTTTTGGTTTGTCCTCAGCTTCCCCTACTGCCTCCTCCCTCCCCTTCATTCCCTTGGCTCAACCCATCATGTTTATTTTTCCTTCCTTCTATGTGCCTAACTCACAAATCAGTCGATTATTAACAATCATTGAGGAGACGCCAATTCCTTCAATGTGTCAACAATGTGGGACAGAGGCTCCCTGTCTACTAACTTCAGTTAAGAAATGTTGTGACCATATTTTTTACGGTATATCTTTGTGACTGACATCACTTTACAATGATATTTGATGGAGCAAGTTCATATTTTTTTGACCTCCCTAGTCTTTGCTCTCTTACTTCCCTGTCTTGCTCTTCTTTATCGTCTCTCCCTGGGTTTCCCTGTTTTTCTCTAAGATAATGACAACCATCATCTGGAGTGAACTGCAAATGAGAAAAACTGTCCCTTAGGTGTTAATTTTTTTTTTTTTTTTTGTAGCTTCAAGACAAAACTGAACTAAAATGATAAATATTTAAACATCCTTGGGACTTACAGTGGGCTCAAAAATTACTGGCACCCCTGACTGGCAATACACAAACAATACAAAAACTATATAAACAATATAATTATAGAAAAACAGAATATACCAACATGTGTGAAATATTTAAGCAGATCCTTTCAAGATCCTTCACATTCTTGGGTTTGTATTTATCAACTGCCCTCTTCAACTCAGACCACAGGTTTTCAGTTGGATTGAGATCTGGCGACTGAGGAGGCCATTACAGAACGTTGATTTTGTTGTCTCAGAACCATTTCTGTGTGGATCTTGAGGTTTGCTTTGGGTCATTGTCTTGTAGGAAAGTCCACCTACGGCCAAATCCCTGTCTTCTAGTGGAGGCAACCAGATTGTCAGCCAAAATATCCTGATACTTGGTGGAATTCATTATGCCATTGTCGAGGAAGTGAAGTTCAATTGAATTATGTGCAATGTCCGATTCCAGTACTTTTAGCAGTTAGAGGCCCTCGCTTAACGTCCGGCACTCTGCATCCTGAACAAAATGCTTCAGGTGTTAAAACCCTCACTTATCCAACATGTAATACAAATTTATTCAAATTAATTTATTAATTACCACCAAAGATTTTAATTAACAATTAAAGTGCCAAACTTGTTGATAGGCAGAGCAATCTTTTGGATCAACCTTTATCAAAAGCACAACTCGGAGTCAGATTCAACAGTAGGAAAATTTTATAAAAGTTGCAACAGGTCTATGTATACAGACCTTAAAGAAGAATTAAAGAGACATGAACAATCAAAGAGGAAGAAAAAGAAGACACGAAACCAAAGCTTGTACTTCCTGAAATTGTCTTAAGGAAGGCCAAAATCTAAGTTTTAGAAACAAAAGAAAGCAAAATTTTGCGATTAAAAAAAAGGCAGATAACAATTCCAAATCCACTGCATGGATGTTAGGAGTCCTAGTTGGTCTTGGTTTGGAAAAAACGCTTGCTGATTTTCTGAGTGCCAAAAAGTCCCAAAGCTTCTCTGTGCCAGAAAGCCCCCGTTGGTTTTTTGGATACCAAAAAGCCTAAGGTACAGAGCAAACTCCCACATTTTTATGAGGTTAGAAAGAGGGGAGGAGAATGAAAGCAGGCTGTGCTGATCGGTTGAACAGATGTCCGAAGGTGTGAGAAATGGTAAACTGTCTCTTGTGAAACTGACCATTCATGTATTAAAATACCCTTATGTTGTTGGGAGCAGAGCTGAGCACTATGGAATGTTTATAAACAGATTTAATGATTTAGTCTCTTTCTAATGAGACCAAATATGAATATGGATGGAGGTAACGAAGCCCAGTCATCAAATACCTCTTGAAAGTTTTACTACCGCTCCTAAAAACATATACAGTTGTATGCAAAAGTTTGGGCACCCCTGATCAAAATTTCTGTTACTGAGAATAGTTAAGCAAGTAGAAGGTGAACTGAAAGGCATAAATTTAAAGATACAATACTTTTTTGGACATTTTAAGCAGTATTGGTGTATTACTTTTGTTTTGTACAATTCTAGAGCAAAAAAAGGAAATGAGCACCGTGCAAAAGTTTGGGCACCCCAAAAGATTTGAGCTCTCCAGTAACTTTGACTATAGTCTCAAATCATATTTAGCTTGTTAGGGCTATGGCTTGTTCACAGTCATCGTTAGGAAAGGCCAGGTGATGCAAATTTTGAAGTTTATAAATACCCAGACTCCTCTAACCTTGGCCCAACAATCAGAAGCCATAGGGTCCTCTATGCAGCTGTCTAGCTCTCTGAAAATGAAAATAATTAATGCCCACAAAGCAGGAGAAGGCTATAAGAAGATAGCAAATGTTTTTAGGTTGCGATTTCCTCAGTTCATAATATAATTAAGAAATGGCAGTCAACAGAAACTGTGGTCAACTTGAGGTCTAGAAGACCAAGAAAACTTCCTAAGAAAACTGCTCATCGGATTACTAGAAAAGTAAATCAAAACACCCGTTTGCCAACAAGAGACCTTCAGCAAGATTTAGCACACCATGGAGTCATGGTGCACTGCCCTACGGTTCAGCAACACTTGCTCAAATATAACCTTCCTGGAAGAGTCATGAGAAGGAAACCTTTCCTGCATCCTCACCATGAAATTCAGCATCAGAAGGTTGCTAAGGAACATCTGAACAAGACTGATGCATTTAGGAAACAAGTCCTGTGAACTGATGAAGTTAAAATAGATGTCTTTGGCTGCAATGAGCAGAGGTATGTTTGGAGAAAAAAGGATGCAGAATTTCATAAAATTCTCTAACCGTCAAGCACATGGTTGGATCGATCCTGCTTTGGGCTTGTGTTGCAGCCAGTGGCACGGGGAACATGTCACTGGTCGAAGGAAGAATGGATTCAATTAAATTTCAGAAAATTCTGGAAGCAAACATCACACCATCTGTAAAAAAGCTGAAGATGAAAAGAGGATGGCTTCCACAACAGGATAATGATCCTAAACACACCTCAAAATCCACAACTTACTACCTCAAGAGGTGCGAGTTGAAGGTTTCACCAGAGCCCTCAAGGTCTCCTACCTCAACATCACTGAAAATCTGTGGATGGACCTCAAAAAAGCAGTATATGCAAGGCAGCCAAAGAATCTAACAGAACTAGAAGCCTTTGAAAAAGAATAATGGGCAAATTTCCCCAAACCAGAATTCAAAAACTCTTAGCTGCCACCAAAAAGTGTTTACAAGCTGTGATAATTGCCAAAGGGAATGTTACTTAGCAATGACCATGCGGGGTGCCCAAACTTTTGCTTTGGACCGTGTTCCTTTTTTGCCATTTTGAAACTGTAAAAGGATGGAAATTAAAAAGTAATCTTGCCTAAAATATAAAGGAAATGTGTCCTCTTTAACTTCATGCCTTTTGGAGAGCAGTCATCTTTTACTCTCTTAGGTATTCACTGTAATAGAAATTTTGATCTGGGGTGCCCAAACTTTTGCATGTGACTGTATGATATTGGCAAATCTTGGGCATTATTCAGGGGCACAAAAAAAGATAAAATGAAAATTTAAAGAAAAAGGGACATGCTCTTATCTTGCTGGAGGTCTCAAGGCTGTAACAGTGGTGTTCCCTGTTGTCTTAGGAATTACAGGGGTGTATATCCACAGTTTATGACCCTCTGCTTGACTATCATGGCTCTAAAAGGGTCATCTCTGGAATGCACGCATGAGGGCTAGAGATAAGAACACAGTAAATTCCTATAGTTGGGGGAACAGGAGCCATCCAGGTAATGCACAAGTCACTACCAATCAATTATTCTGTCCAGCTCTGAAGTTTGGTCAAAACCTCCATAACTAAACACTAGTTGCCCGACACCATTAATCTTAACCACTGCCCCTGGACCTCTTGAATTAAAACAGCCCCAAAACATGACTGACCCACCATCATATTTCACCGTGGGTATGAGGTGCTTCTCCTTGTATGCATCTCTGTTTCGACTCCAAACATCCCGATGCTGTATCTGACCGTAACATGCAATTTTGGTTTCATCTGACCAAAGCACCTTGTTCCAGTCATAATTTAAATGAAACCTAACACAGAACTGAAATGAGAACAACACAGGTAATGGATACAAAAAAGCTCAAAATAATACTAAATTGAAATGAACATATTCATGGGACACTGACACAAATAAGTAAATGCTGGGCAGGTGAGGCAACAGCCTGGGAGCTAAACAAAGACATATAAAAGACACAGGGGAACAGAGTGCAAGAGGGGTGGTTACAAATGGGGGAACAATCTGGAAAAGAGAGGAAGGAGGGCAAGAAAGAGGGAATGTGGAATCACAAAGGATACTAAATGAAATAAACAGAACAATGAAACATTCTCAAATAAATACATGGTATAAATAAAACACAACAGAATAAAAGCACTGACACAGAAGCACTCATTCTCCCACAAGAGAATAAAAATCAGAGTGGATGTGGATCGGAGGGTTGGATTTGATGATGCTTGTTGTAGGCATTTATTGGCAGTGTTTCAGTTCAAAGGGACACTCCATGCGACATGTCAACCTAGTAATGACAATAAACCACAGTCAATGGGCCAAGGCTAAAAGGCTAATTGGCACCTTGTCCATTGACTTCTATTCATTATTATCATAAGGCTAGCATGTAGCATGTGGGGTCCTCATAAGTCATCTCAAAGTGATGGGATATTGAGACGTGTGATTGGGGTTATGGTTTTATTTTGGCCATATTAACGCTCTCCTCTCATTGTGCAGGCATTCTACACAAGGGCAGCGGGGAGAATGTCTTCACCTCCCAGCAGCCGCCCGTGATCCGGAGCATTATGGGTAACGGGCGCCGGCGCAGCATCTCCTGCCCAAGCTGCAACGGGCTGGCAGACGGAAACAAGCTGCTGGCGCCAGTGGCGCTCGCAGTGGGCATCGACGGGAGCCTCTACGTGGGCGACCTCAACTTCGTACGACGGGTGTACCCCTCTCTCAACACCACCAGCATCCTGGAGCTCAGGTGAGCTGACCTGGAACCAGATGCTGTTTGTTTTTGGAATTCAGATCCTTTTTCTGCTCTCTGTTGATCTTGTCTGGAGTGTTCAAATCTGGCTGGAAGAGTAGATACGTGGGTTTTATGGTATTTCATTTGTTTCCATATACCAGCCAAGACTAGTAAAATGCAGAAAAGTATTTGAATCCATAAGAAATACAGGGTTCCTATGGGTGTTTGAATTTTAATGTGGTGTTTTCAAGGTCGGTTAAGTGCTTGGATTTAAGTGCTTGCAACTGAAATGTTAATTGCATCACTTTCAGAATAAATTGTTATCTAACTAATTTGTTTGATAAATAGTAATTTAGCGCAGCTGTAAAGTGTAGGAAAAAGCTTGAAAATGCACCTCGAAAATGCTTGAAAAGTGCTTGAATTTGACTTTGGAAGAGATGTAGGAACTGTGGAAATGCTATTGGAGCTGATGTTGTGGAAGGGCAGGAGGGGGGCACTGGGAGGGAGGGGTGTGGAGGCTCTGGGTTTAGTGCTAATCGGAGGGTTTTTGGGTTGGGGATTTTGAAGCCTCATTGCACTGGCTCAATGACTCATCAATCTGTGCATGCATCTGTAAGCAGTTGGAAATGCTGTTATTAGCTGGTCCAAATAGGATAGCACTCAATAACCCTGTCTTTCCCTGGGCTGATGAAGCCCCAGTTTTGCGTGTAGAATAAGGATGCAAATTTAGAGCTGGGGTGTGAAACTATAAATGTTGCTTGCTTCTCACTAGCAATGCCATACTTTGCTCAAGTGGTTTCCAAGTTACCTGCTTCCATTCAACGTCTGAAGCAAACAGTGGAATGTTTTGAAAGAGTGGGGCCAATGCATGCGTACCCACACACACATGCACAAACACGCACACACAAATGCGCATATACACACACACAAACACATACACATGCACAGTTCCACCTGCAACAGTTAGCAGTAGCATAACTGTGTGAAAGGCAGAGATTTCTAGGTCAGGACCACTCTTTGAACTGTGAATGCCGGTTTGTTGCTGCTCTAAGAGGTCAGAAATGGAAGGTGAAGTGACAGAAATAAAATCCATTTTAAGTAATTGGCCATCTTAGTGTGGAGAGAAATGTGTCCTCACAGTGCTCTGATGTGTGTATCTTTCATCTTTCTCTTTTCAGAAACAAAGATTTTAGACACAGGTAAGATCTTCACTTCCTTTATTAAGTCTTGCTCCTAATTTGTGTTCACCTCATTAGTGATATCAGGTGTTATTATGTGATTTTTGCCCTGGAATTTGAGAACTTAAATTTGTTTGGCTTCCTGGCAATGAACTGCATTATGTTCTATGCACACATATTTTTAATGCGCATATCTAATTGGACATTGCTCAGGTTTGTGCTTGTAAATGAGCAGTGGTTGGTTATTTGGCAGCTGAGAGTGATGGTGCTAGGATTCCCTGGGAAAAGTGATGCACTGTGGTGATTGACATTCTGCACAGTGGCAGAAAAGTTGTTTGCTGTGTCTCAACCTCCATTTACCTGGGTGCATGTACATGTAAATAAACAAGCTGTTTTTTCATTGCTGCTCTGCAAGGAATGGTTGCACTTGTTTTAAGTTGTCAAGTCAACACAAGTCAAGTCAACTTAAAGTCCCCTATTTTGTTGACTTTATGTCTGTTGACCTTGAATTGTAACTTGAATTGTTTTTAGGTTTTCAACAAAAGTCAAGTTGACTTCAAGTCCTCTATTTTGAGGAGAGAAATTGGAATTTCAATTTGAACTGATTGCATGAAACGTTGAAATAACAAAAAAGTGCAACCAGGTTTTTTTTTATTTTTTATTTTTTAACAGTGCGTTATACACCTTGTGCCGCCTCATTGAACAGGTCACTTTCACAGCGGACGCCTGTCACATTGTTTGCCTTCCCTCGTTTAACCCGAATTTCACCTCTTCAAAGTCGCAAGTGCAAAAAGAACAGAATCACTCACTCTGCGTCCTCCAGAGCTCTTATGAAGTGCTGAGCTCAGGGTCTCGATATAAAAACTGACGAAGCTCTGCGAAGCGTGTGAAGAAAGGACTTGAGAAAAGCATATTTCTTAATTGCGAAAAGCAGTAAATCGTCTGGAGGACGACCGTAAGCGCTTAATTTCTCATAAGTAAGTCCTTCTGTTATCGAGCTCTCCCGGGCCTTGTCCCCAGTGTTAATAGCTGTTTATGCTCAAAAACGAGGTCACGCGCTATTGCCAACACAGAATCCACACTTGCTATTAAAGTTTCACGCTGAAGACTCATATCTTTATTATAGTAATAATTCTGCTTTATGCAAGCTCAGTCTTAGCGTTTTTCTTCACGTCTGATCATCCGCACATTGTTATCCAGTGTACGTGTGTTTCGTCTCATAATGTTGTATCAAAAAGGAAGAGGAGGTTTTCTTCAGAGGTGGAAAACCCTGGTTCTGAGAGTAAAAATCCTCACTGGTATTTTTTTAAATACCAATATGATGCTTTAGTCAGCACAATGCGTTAGCTGGGAGGTAGAACTAACCAGAGTTCATGGCTGGAAGGATAACAAGGCATGACTCCAGCATTTTCCACCTCTGATTTTCTTCTAATAAATAAATTCAAAAATAAACATATATGGACGCAAAGCCAAATTGAAGTGACTCTAGTTAACTTCTGGATAAGCTTTTTGTGAATTAGGGATCGGTCATCCATGTTAAGTCATATTTATCTTACCGCCTTATGTCGTGCTAACGAAAGATTGATTGATTGATTGATTGATTGATTAGTGAGTGACACTCGAGTCTCATCACAACACTCCTTCCTAAGCTTCACTTACGCTGGAGTAAAAAGATATGAATGAAATACAAGGGTTGAGGCACTCCAGAACAAAATGTATTTTGTTTTTTCATTTTTGTTCATTATCCTGCACAAACACAGTCGCATAACAAAAACATCATGCTTATGGGGATTCTATGAGTGTGAGTGAACAGTGTGTGTGTGTGTGTGTGTGTGTGTGTGTTTGTGAGCGCGTGATCCCTGCAATGGATTTGAAAACTGTCCAGTGTGTGTTCCTGCCTTTTATCGTTTTCACACTGGGATGGGCTCAAATCCCCCACAACCCTGGCTGTAAATAAGTGGGTTATATTATCGATGTGTGAATGGATGAATGGATAGATGGATGTAGAATGGAATAGATAGATGGATACTTGGTGGATGGATGGGTGAATGGATTGATGATGGATGATGGGATAGATGGATGATAGGATAGATTGATGGATAATGGGTGGGTGGAAGGATGAATGAATAGATTATAGATGATGGAATAAATGGGTGGATAACGAAGGGGTTGACAGATGAATGGATATATGGATGGATGATCGATAGGTAAGTGGATGAATGGATAGATAGATGGATGAATGGATGGGTAGATGTACAGATGGGTGGATTTCCATCTCATTCTGTAAGATGGTTGAATGGCTTATCCCAGGGATTCTCAAATCTGGACCTCGAATCCAAATCCAGCCCAGATTTTCTGTTATACCAGGCAGGTAAATGAACAGTCAGTGCCTCTGATTGGCCAGACTGTGTTAACACCTGACTCCCAGGTAAAGGGAGGGTGGAAAACCAGCAGTTCTTGGACCTCGTAGGGTGTGATTTGAGGACCAGGGGCGTATCCTTACCCACTGCTCCACTATTCTCTTCACAGCAACAGCCCGACGCACAAGTATTACCTGGCGGTGGACCCAGTGTCGGGGGCTCTGTTCCTCTCGGACACCAACTCCCGCCGAATCTACCGCGTGCGCTCGCTGACGGGGGCGCGGCTCCTGTCCGACAATGCGGAGGTGGTGGCCGGGACGGGTGAGCAGTGTGTGCCGTTTGACGAGGCGCGCTGCGGGGATGGCGGCAAGGCTGTGGAGGCCATGCTCATGAGCCCCAGAGGTGGGTCTGCTGTAACGAATGGTAGCGTGCTGTAATGTGGTGCAACACGCTGGAACATACTGTAGCGCTGTGTAACATTCTATACCGACCTGTAACACACTATAGCATACAGTAACACACTATAGCATACAGTAACACACTGTAACACACTATAGTGTGCTGTAATGGGGACAACGCACTGTAACATGCTGTAACTTAGTGTAACTAGCCATAGGGCACTGAAGTGTGGTACAATACACTGTAACATGCTGTAACAAGCTGTAATAAGCTATGGTGCGCTGTAATGTGGTCCAACACACTGTAACCTGCTGTAGCATACTGTAGCAAGGTCTAGTGCTCTGTAATATGGAACAACACACTGTAATTTACTGTAACAAGCTATAGTGCACTGTAACAGACTGTATAACGGTGTGGTATGACGAAATCCCTCTTTGCGTCGCTACAGCACTGTCACACACTGGATAGATCTGAAACAGACTGCAGCATGGTAAAACACTAACATGCAGTAGTCTGTTGTAGTGTGGTTCAACTCACTCTTACAGGATATTACTCTGTGTAACACATTATAGCAATTTATAACACACTGTAAATATGTGTTAAATATTTCATTACACTATAAAAAAATATGCTATATATAACCATGGTATAACAGGCCATTATAACATGCTATAATATGTTACCCCACAGAAGACACACTATAATGAGCAATTGCATGGAATATTGCTCCGTAGCATGCTTTGACACGCTGTCACTCACTACAACATTCTATATCACGCTATAACCCTCCATAGCATGCTGTAGCTTACATTCTTTACTGCACTTTAGCACGCAATAGCAAAATATAACACTGTAAGATGCAATTATGTTATAACATTCTATGATACCCTGCTACATGCCGTAATATCCTTTCACATTCTGTAACACGGTATAGCCCTATATGTACTCAATGATGATAACAAAGGAAAATTTAATGCTCTCTTGAAGAAGACCTAGGGCTTTACACTGTATTAAAGCTGGCCCTGGGTTTTCAAGAAGTCGAGTTCCATGGCATAGCTGAATGAGACAGGCGCTGCGATTGCATTTGATTGATGGGCTGAAAGGGGGCTGAGCCTCTGAACTCCATATATCCATCTCAAGACGACACAAAGTGCCGTGGTATTTTCCCTTTTTTGTCCGGGAGACAGTGACGGTGCATTAGTCGGACAGCCGGCTGTGATAGCTGACAGGTGCGATTGTTGCCGTCGTGGCTCACCCTGTATCATCCCTCGATTCATGTTCATTTTCCTATGTACTTCATTTGCATGACAAGGGAAGTGATGTCACTAGAAATTAAGGAAAAACAAAAAGCACAATGAGCGATTCCCCCGCCCACTCCGGCACTCACTCAAAGACACAATGGGAATTTAAACAAACAAAGTAAAAACCCTCTGTCCCAGAATTAATTGGGCACACATAAAAATGAATATCAATCTGTTTTTTGTCCCTGTTCTCACTCTCTCTCTATCTCTCTCTCCCTCTCCCTCCTTCTCCCTCTCTCTCCCTTTCTCTCTCTCTTTCTCTCTCTCTCTCCCTCTCTCTCACACCCTCCCCTCTCCTGTTTTCTGCCTTTCCATCTTCCTCATTCTTGCTCCTCTCCTTCCTGCAATGTTTTTCTCTCTTGCTGTCTGTCTTTCTTTCTCACCAACTCTCCTCTCTCCTCATCTTTCTACCTCTACATCTTTCTCATGCATTTTTACTCATCCATGTTTCTCGTGGTTCCTCTTGTCTCTCTTCTTCTATCTTTACTCTCATCTCTCTCGTGCTCTTTATCTCTCCGCCCGTCTATCTTTCACACTCTCGCTCTCACCCCCCCTCCCCATCCCAGGAATCGCGGTGGATAAAAATGGGCTCATGTACTTTGTGGACGCCACCATGATTCGCAAGGTGGACCAGAACGGCATTATCTCCACCCTCCTGAGAACCAACGACCTCACCGCCGTGCGTCCGCTCAGCTGCGACGCCAGCATGGACGTCAGCCAGGTCTGTGCTCAGTGCATTATGGGAAACCATGCCCTCACCGCCCCCCCACCTCCCACCCCAGTTATTTTCCACAATCCTGCTCGCTCATTTTAATTGGTTGGTGTGAAGCGCAACAGGGCAAAATCCACTCTCCTTAAAGGACGCATAATCCTGTCGATGTCCATAAAAGAGCAGTTCAGAACCGCGTCAGGCAATGTGCTAAGCCCTTGCCACAGGCAATCCACCACCGGATAAATGTCAGCAGCCTTCCGGAAAAAACCACCATGAGATCCCCGGTATTCCCTGGTGGACTGGCATGGACGTTTTAATTGGGTCTTCTTGTGTCTCGACACGGTTTTGAGGTCCTGCGCTGTCGTTACTTTCCCGCGGCGAGAGGTGGCGACCCAGAGGGCACCACGAATGATGTACCTTTTCATCTACAAAATAAATAATCAGCGAGTAATCAGCCACTGAGAGGCCGAGCGCGAGGGTTACACTGCGTGACAAAGCCTCGCTCCTGACAGAGAGCGACAGCTGAGGTCAACAGTGCAGCTGGTCTTCACTCCATTAGTGTGCAGGCTGTTAAGGCTTTAAACACAAGCCTCTGATTGGCTAATACTCAATACCTCCTGATTTTCAGCCTCTCATTGGTGTTTTATTGCTGTCTGTGGTGCTGTGACTATATTTTTTATGAAGCACAGTTACTACTTGAGGATTTATCTGATGTTTCTATACAGGAAGTACCAGTTATCCAAACTGCGTGTTTGTAAAAAGTGGCTGTCGGCACACAAGCCGTCTCTTAAATGTAGTATTACAAAATAAATGGTATTGTGTCATAAGTTAATTGTTGGTACTGTTGCCATTTTAGGAAAGCAGTATGACTTAATACAGTGATGACTATACGAGGTCACCAAAATAACCCCTGTAAACATGGTATTCGTACCTCATGCCATATTGCTTAATCATACCATGCAAAATGAATCAACTGATTAATAAAATGTCCAGTGGTGCGTTTCCCAAAGGCGTAGTTGCTGATTAAGCTAGCAACTTACATAGAGTGTCAATTCACGGTCAGTTGGTCCAATTATGTAAGTTAGCATCTGATTTCGGGAAACGCACCACAGGAAGTGTTCCTGAGTCTCACACTTTGAATGCTGGGAAAAGACTATGCCCCCCTGTGACTCAGTTTAGGAATAGATAATGGATGAATGAGTGTGTTGTTTATACTTTTGTAATCAGTGTTGAATGTTTTTAAGAAAAGTTTGTTTTAAGTCTCTTGCATACTGACACCTGTTCCTGGTATATTTGGTTCTGTTTGAAGGTCCGTTTGGAATGGCCCACAGACCTGGCGGTGAACCCTATGGACAACTCTCTTTACGTCCTGGAGAACAACGTCATCTTGCGCATCACAGAGAACCACCAGGTGAGCATCATCGCCGGCCGGCCCATGCACTGCCAGGTGCCCGGTATCGATTATTCGCTGAGCCGGCTGGCCATCCACTCCGCCCTGGAGAGCGCCACCGCCATCGCCATCTCTCACTCCGGCGTGCTCTACATCGCCGAGACGGACGAGAAGAAGATCAACCGCGTCCGACAGGTGAGCGCGGCGGGCGAGATCTCGCTGCTTGCCGGCTCGGCCTCAGAGTGCGACTGCAAGAACGACGTCAACTGCAACTGCTTCTCCGGCGATGACGGCTACGCGCCAGACGCCAGCCTCAACACGCCCACGTCGCTGGCCGCGTCGCCTGACGGCACGCTGTTCATCGCCGATCTCAACAACATCCGGATCCGGGCGGTGAGCAGCAACCAGCCCGCTCCAAATAGCATGGGACGCTACGAGGTGGCTTCACCGCGCGACCAGGAGCTGTACGTGTTCGGCGGGGACGGTCGGCACGTGCAGACGGTCAGCCTGATCACCGGCGAGCCGCTGTACAACTTCTCATACGGGGCGGAGGGGGAGCTGGCGTCTGTCGTGGACAGCTGCAACAACACGCTGCGGGTGAGGCGTGACGGGGCGGGGCAAGGGGGCGGGGCCGCGCACAGGCTCGTCCTGCTGCCGGAAAACCAGGTGGTGACACTGGCGCTGGACCCCACCGGCAGCCTGCGAGCCGTTTCCGCGCTCAACCAGGAGGTGGCGCTGCTGAGCTACGCAGGGAACACCGGGCTGCTGGCGTCCAAGGCGGACGAGACCGGGTGGACCACGTTTTATGAGTAAGTGTGATGGTCTGTGTGTATGTGTGTGTATGTGTGGTTTTGTTTATGTCTGTGCGCGTGTGTGTGTCTGCAGTGTCCATGTGTATGCGTGCCTATTTGTGTGTTTGTCTGTGTTTTAGTGTGTGTCTGCTTGTGCATGTCCATGTTTATATGATTGCACATGTGCGTGCGTGGGTCAATGTATATTATACATGCGTGTGTGTGCTTGTTTGTGTGTGTGTATGTTTGTGGATGTCCATGTATGCATTTCCGTGTTTGTATGATTATGCATGTGCGCATGGGTCACTGTGTATTATACATGTGTAATTGTGCCCATAAGTGTGTGCTTATGTGTGTGTGTATGTCCATGTGTTAGCAGAATTTGCGCAGTTGTATCTGAGTAACCAGGCGGTGGCCCAAATCACTGAAATTAGCTGACTGAGTGCCTTAGTGGAAGAATAACAAGACAGGACTTAACTTTCAGGCCCCTGGACTGTCCATCAATGTGCCTGCGTGCATATGTTTGAGTATTTCTGTCTGCGTTCGGTACAGTATATACTTGCTTTTATCTGTGAGTGTGTGCTTGTGTGTATTCTTGTCTGCATGCTGAAGAAAGCACATGGTCTCGGTCATATCTCTTAAGTCTTGGCTTTTGTAGTGTCTGTGTGTATTTATGTTTCTTTTTGCTCCAGTACATCTTGCCCTGTTCAGTAAGGATAGATTTCAGCTGCCTGAAAACAGAAAAATCTATATTCACCTTCATACCTGGCTCATGTGTCGGACAGTGAGGGTTTATTGGAGGTTACTGAATGAGGACTTGCATTGTTAGTGATTCCTCGCGTTTCTCTCTGTCTGTTGCCGGGAGGTTGCCCGGGGCAACAATGAAGGCCCGGGGCTGGCGAGGGCATCGGTCCACACTGTGAGCTGAATCGTCTAACGCTTGCGCTTTAACCCCTCGTTGTTGGGGGCTGGCGGTACAGTTGGGGCCACAGTGACTGCAGTCATTTGTTCCCTGCGTACGCTCTCCATTCCCAGAGAGAATTAGAGCTGTCCTCATTGACTCCACGCCGTCTGCTTCACCGCGACCGAGAGCATTCAGTTTAAAGTGCCAAGTCCTGTTTTCAGGGCAGAATAGCTGATCTGTTGAGATTGGCATTACCGGCTCTTATTCTTCACTTCTGCATCTTCTGTATAGGGTGCTATTTCCCTCTAGTGTCCAGTCCTGTGTACTGCATTCAGACTGATTGCTGTATCCTATGCCCCTGTTCCTCAGACAGGACAGATGTTTATTCTGGAAAGATCTCATTGACTGGACCTGGGGTGGTGAATCTTATCCCAAAAGGGTCAGTGCAGGGTCAGGCTTTTTAACACCTGGTTCCTTACATTGCTTTTGAATCCACATCTCAACAATCAGACGGGGCTGAAATAAAACACACTTCACTCAATAGCTGAAAGTCTCATTCAGTATTTGGTAGGCTCAGGTGTGCCTAATTCTAAGTTTAGATGACAACTGAAACAAGGCTGTTTACCACTGTGCCATCCCCTCTAGTCTCTCAAGGAATATTCTTTGTGCCAGACACACAAAGGCTGTGTTGCCATTTTATAAGTTTTTGGTTGGGCTATTGGCAGAGAGGCCTGGTAAACCTGTAATGTCTCCGCCCCCTTTCAGGAGCTCTCAGCCTGCTGTCACAACTCACCCATCACCTGTCTCTGTCACAAGGCTCATTTATGCTCAAGTCTTCTGCGACCTGCTCGCAAAGAAAGCTGATGCAAATTTGACATTTTCCAAGTCGAGCTGGCACTTGAGTGTCGGTGACAGGAGCACTGCCTGTACCTACATTATTGTAAGGCAGCAGACGTCCTCCAGGAAGGACAGGCGGCTGCGATTAGTCGGCTGAAATGAAGATGAAAGGTCACTGTGGCGGCGGTGCTAATTTGGGAAGCGCCCATTTTTTCGTTTTTTAAATGAATTAAGACCTTATTTACTCAGCTAGCTCACGAAATTGACGAGGTTTCGAGGAGAAGCTGGATGCTATGGTGAAGCTGTTGTTAAAGCGCTAACGCGAAATGTCGTCCATCAGTAACCGCTCTTATAGAAGGACGTATACAGTAGCCAGAGCATAAAGTAGCCTTTTGTCTACCCACTGCAGGTACCCACCTTCGCTCAGATGAGCAGATTAATGACGTTCCTCCTTAAATGTTCCTCCTTCTCAGGTATGACAGCGAGGGCCGCCTCACCAACGTCAGCTATCCCACAGGCATGGTCACCAGCCTGCACCGCGAGATGGAGCGCTCCATCAACATCGACATTGAGAGCTCCAACAGGGATGACGACGTCACCGTGGTCACCAACTTGTCGTCCGTGGAGGCCTCGTATTCGGTGGTGCAAGGTGACAACTCGCACTGATGACAAGCACCATCACACTGACTCCCTTACTGAAATTCCAATTTGAAAATCCTCCATTGGCGTGAATAAGATGCATGAAAGTGCTGCCAAAGCACAAAAGAACGTACGATTATCACGCACATGAACATAGATATTCAGTCATCAGATATGCTCACTGGCTGTCCTTGTGTTTGTGGCGAGCTGTAATGTGCTTTGCCACAAGTGCAGTGCACTTCCTGTGTTCTCATAATATGCGGGGAGGCAATTATTGATGTTTTTTTGCACTCAATTCTAATTGGATTTCAAAGAATTGTGGGTAGAATTCTTCCTCATCTCACTCTTTCTCACTCTTTCTGTATTACTCTCTCTCTCACATACTTTAAGACAGACTCACGCCCTCTTTACACTCCACATATCTCATAAACACCTGCTAAAAGGCAGACACTGACACTGCTGCCGCGGATATTTCTCACTCCCTCTTTCCCTCTCCAGCCATTCCCCTCTCGGTGATGCCCCACCCCTCCGTCTGCCGCCTGCTCTCTCATTCTCTCTCTATCTCTCCCTGTCTCGCTCACGCACTTAAAGACAAACCCCGATATCTCCCTCACGCGTAAACACATGCTGCTATGAGAAAGATACTAATCTACTCTCTTCCCAGATATGGCTCTCTATCTGTCTCTCGTACTCTGTTTCCCTGGGTTTGACGCTCCTCCGCCTCCCCTTCCCTCTTTCGCCGTCTGTCTTCCTCTTTCCCTCTCTTACTATATCTTTCTCATCATCACTTTATAACAGTTTATTGGCATGACTGTTCATGAGCTGCATAGCTAAAGCGATTCACAATCGAAAAAATAAGTGACACACAAGACGTGTGATCAAAACGCAGGAACAAACTGTACAAATAAAAATATATACTACATATATACAGAAATAGCCAAACCAATAACCAAAGCCTCCCTCTCTCCCTCACTTATTCTCACTCTCTCCCCGTATCTCTCTCTCCGAGCACTCCAGTGGTGTATGTGCTGCATCCCTGTGGTGTAGTAGATCCTAATCTCTGCTCTCCCTCCACTCTGCTTGATGGCCCAGTATCCCCGAGCTTATTTGGCTTGTTTAAGCCGAGGGGCATTATCAGATCTCTCCCAGCCCTGTGGATCCCCCGGGACAGCGTTACGGGCAAATAAATCCGGGGTGGTGTGCGTGTCTGGGGCGCAGTTTGGGGTGTTGAGAATGGGAAGTTTTAGAGAGGTGTGCAAAAAATTGCACCCATGGGGCCAGTAAAGGCAAAAAAGGCTATTTGGATGCTTTAAACTGCCGTCATTTTGATATCACACTGGAGTTGTGTATGACCCACTGTGGGCGTAAATCATATTTTAAGAGCTCGGCTTTGCTCTCTCCCGACGCAGAAAATACAGACTGGTTAAAAGCCTCCTTTAAAAGCCAGCCGACTGCTGAAACGGTCCAGATAATTTTTTTTTTTTTCGTTTTTCTTTTTTATAATGCGGTTATGTGGATTATTCCGCCTTGTGATGGATGTCTTTGATGCCGCACATGATCTTGTTACTGCGCTGAAATGGAATAAAAGGCACTCTCCCCGAATCTAAAAACACTCCTATCTTATCTCCGATCTCCCTGCTCGAGTTTTTTTACAATGTGGAAGAAGTTCAGGAGATCCAGTAGAAGATAAAGTATTGCGCTTTTAACTGAGGAATAACTCTGGAATCTGCCGATGTGGCTCCCGGAGATATAGGGTGCTTTATATTATGTTAACTTACGCTTCATCGTGACCCCTCTCCTCGCATGACCCGGAAATAGATCCTCCTCCGCCATCATGGAGGGTATACCAATCCCCATAAATGCTCCTCGAGGAGAGAGGAGGCTTCTGGAGGAGCTTAGAGGAAGGAAACACTGGTGTATCCTACACGCAAGTCTGACGCCGCTTAATGCAACCAAGGATTTCTCATTTGGCGACTTCGGCTGCTACATCCTCACTGCTCCTCACGTCTCTCTCCTCTCACATCCTCACCAGGAGGAGCAGAGATGCCAGGAGGAAATGTGAGTGAGGGAAGAGAGGAGACATTAGCATGGAGGTGGCCAACAAGGGCCGAATTGGTTCCGGGGTTTCGTGCCAACTTCTGGCCTTGAATTATTTAATTAGGAAAACCATTCACAAAATCTTATATTTTAACTGATTTGTTATAATAGCTCATGAATGACCACCAAAGGTCGTTCTCCTGATACTTAATAAAAATTTTTGTGCGAACTTATCTATGAGCAAAGGTATGCTTGCTTATAGAGCCATTTTGCTAATTCAGTGAGAATAATTAGTTGAAAAAAAACACTTGCATATATACTGGCTCTCCGGGACTGGAGTTACCCACCCCTGCATTAGAAAAATGAAAACTGCCCTTGAAGCTTCTCTCTTTTACTCTCATTGTGGTTGATTTTGTCTTTATCCTCTGAGTGGCTCTCTCTCGCCCCCTGCAGACCAAGTGCGAAACAGCTACCAGCTGTGCAACAACGGCACCATGCGGGTCGTGTACGCCAACGGGATGGGCATCAGCTTCCACACCGAGCCGCACGTGTTGGCTGGATCCGTCAGCCCCACCATCGGCCGCAGGAACATCTCGCTGCCCTCCGACAACGGCCTCAACTCCATCGAGTGGCGACTGCGGAAGGAGCTGACCAAGGGCAAGGTCACAGTGTTCGGGAGGAAACTACGAGTAAGTGTGGGAGAGGGAGCGCGATGTCATTTCCTGTCATTTTCTCCACTACGATTTTTCTTTGTTCTTTTCTGTTCTTCACATTTTTCTGGCAGATGCTTTTATCCAGGGATGTAAAACACAGTGCAATTTTTTTTTTTTTTTACTCTTTCTTTATTTTTGTTAGTGAGACTGGTTTTGTCAGTTCATCGCTCTTGGTGGGGGTTATGCACTCCAGATGTAAAACTAGGGAAATCTTGTCATTGTGTTACCGGGGGCCCTACAAATATAAAGTGATCTAATGTATTGACATTACTGAGCCCTCAAAGCAACCTTGCTTAGGTCCCCGGATAGCTATTGGTGAAATTACTGCTGGGACTAAACTTTGTTCTCATTGTATTTGTGATATTCAGTGTTAAACCAGCATTAAATTAACTATTGCTCAGTTTGTAATATACAAGATTGCTATGACTGGAGTGGACTCATTAACTCAAATAATACTCAAGCAATTAACTCATTCATTTGCTCATTTACGTATTCATTAATTTTCCTGACATTCATTCATTCAATCATTTACTGACTCACATATTCTCTCACTCACTCACTCACTTATTCACTAATTCATTCACTCACTTGGTAAAACACGCTTTCAATCATTCACTCATTAATTCCTTCACTCACTCACACAATCACTCACTCACTCATTCATTTTCCTCCCTCATTCATTCACTCATTCACTTACTCACACATTCACTGATTCATTTTCCTCACTCACTAACCCACTGCAGGCCCATGGGAGGAACCTCCTCTCGATCGACTTCGACCGGAACACACGTACGGAGAAGATCTACGACGACCACCGCAAGTTCACGCTGCGCATCATGTACGACGCGCAGGGCCGGCCCGTCATGTGGCTGCCCAGCAGCAGCCTGGCGGTGGTGAACGTGTCGTACTCGCCCACGGGTCAGCTGATTGGCCTGCAGCGCGGCGGCATGAGCCAGAGGACCGAGTTCGACTCTCTCGGCCGCATCGTCTCCCGCACCTTCGTGGACGGGAAAGTGTGGAGCTACAGCTACCTGGACAAGGTGAGTGTCCACTGTGAGAATCAGAAACGTCCAACTGGGGACATGGTCCCGAAAAGAAATGCAGAGCTCCTCCGAAAAAGGGTACCTTAACAGTAAATGTAGTATATTTCCAGAAATTTAGTGCCTGACCAGAAATGTACTGAGTTATAATGTTCTACCAGAAATATAGAACCTGAAGAGAAATAGAGAACCTAAACAGAAATACAGCATCTTTCCTGAAAAGTAGTGCTTGACCAGGAATATCGTGCCCTACCAGAAATATAAAACCCTAACAGAATCACTGTGCCTGACCAGAAATGTGGCATCTGACACGAAACCAACTACCAGAGATGCAGCACCATTCTTGAAATGTGGAACCCTCCCAGACATGCTGCATGCCTCCAAAAATATCATACCCTCACAGAAACATATCATCCTCACAGAAATGTTCTGCCCTCCTCGAAACCTACAGCCCTATAAAAACTGAACTTTAAATTCATATTCAATGGTAACAAAGTCTAAATGCGATCAAATACAGTCTAATCAAAATGTAATCATTCACAGTTCATTTAAGTGCTGAACCAGTAGTTGAAAGAAATAGAATATCTCACCAATACTGTTTTCTGTTAAGCCCCAGGCAATAATTTTCCACATTTTCTTTTTTGCTGTTTTTATCCCTCCAGAAAATATGCGTTGAAAATCTTTTTATGATAAGCGCTTTGTAAATGTCACTACACAAAATAGATTGAAGGTCTGATTGGCTGATTGATTGTTGACGGCAGCTTCTGAAATCTGACTCTGAAGAGAAAATGCACGGATGTTTAAAAGCTCTTTTAAATGCGTGCCACCTTTTGCGGCCTCAGAATACCACTGTTATCCTTCATCAACAAATTTATTCATCGTTTTATCGCTCTCACCCCACCTGTTCAGTGAATTAGAAGGTTATGGCAGGTGGTGTAGGCAAGATGGCTGTGAATAAATTTGCGAAGTCTGTGTTTGATTCAGCTTTTGTAGTACCAGTACCACTTGTGAAGAAAAGGAAGATGACATTGTAAATTTTGTAAAATTACAGCAAACAGCATTGTTACTGTTCTACTATCGGTTGCTCATAAAATTTTGTGTGAAGGTTTTAAAATTTCAACTCGTGTGAAAAGAACAAAAGTTCATTGTTTCAGTCTTGATTATTTTCTCCCACACACTGTCTCTCGCATTGTCACACACACTGCATTCTCCTTTGTTTATCTCACTCTTTCCCTTTATCTCTCTTTCTCCCTCCCTTTCTCTCCCTGCCTTTCTTCCTTCTTTCTCTCCCTTCTTCTTTCTCTACCCCTCTCTCTCATTGCTTCCCTCCCTTTCTCTCCCTCCTTCTTTCTCTCCCTTACTCCCTCCCACTCTCCCTCTCTTACTCCCATTCTCTCTTGCTCTCCTCACACACTCTCATTGCCTCCCTTTCTCCCTCTTTTTCTCTCTTCCTCGCTATCTCCCTCTCTCTTTCTCCCTCTCTCCCTCTCCAGTCCATGGTTCTCCTCCTGCAAACACAGCGGCAGTACGTGTTCGAGTACGACAGCTGTGGGCGCATCACTGCAGTAACTGTCCCCAGTGTCGCCCGCCACACCATGTCCACCCACGTGTCCATCGGTTACATCCGCAACACATACAACCCTCCCGAGAGCAACGCCTCTGTGATCCACGACTTCAGCGAGGACGGCCGGCCTGTAGCCATCCATTACCTGGGCACCGGCCGCCGGGTCCTGTACAAGTATGGCAAACTGGGCAAGCTGTCAGAGGTCCTGTACGACAGCACAGCCGTCACCTTTGGCTATGACGAGACCGCCGGCGTGCTGAAAATGGTTAGCCTCCAGAGTGGTGGCTTCTCATGCACTATCCGCTACCGGAAGATGGGCCCCCTGGTGGACAAACAAATGTACCGCTTCTCGGAGGAAGGCATGGTGAACGCTCGCTTCGATTATAGCTACCACGACAACAGCTTCCGCATTGCCAGCGTCAAGCCCGTCATCGGTGAGACACCACTGCCAGTCGACCTGTACCGCTACGACGAGATTTCAGGCAAGGTGGAGCACTTCGGCAAGTTTGGGGTTATCTACTATGACATCAACCAGATCATCACCACTGCGGTTATGACGCTGAGCAAGCACTTCGACACGCACGGGCGCATCAAAGAGGTCCAGTATGAGATCTTCCGCTCACTCATGTACTGGATGACAGTCCAGTACGACAGCATGGGCCGTGTCATCAAGCGTGAGCTCAAGATCGGGCCCTATGCCAATACCACGCAGTACCGCTACGAGTATGACGGGGATGGTCAGCTCATTGCCGTCAAGGTCAATGACTGGGCCACGTGGCGCTACAACTACGACCTCAACGGGAACCTCCACCTGCTCAATCCTGGCAATGGCGCCCGGCTCTTACCGCTTCGCTACGACCTGCGGGACCGGATCAACCGCCTGGGTGACGTTCAGTACCGACTCGACGAGGATGGGTTCCTGAGCCAGCGAGGGTCTGACGTCTTCCTGTACAACTCCAAGGGCCTGCTGGTGCGGGCATACGGCCTATCCCCGAGTGGTTGGAGTGTGCAGTACCACTATGATGGGCTCGGCCGCCGAGTCTCCAGCCGAACTGGAACAGGCCAACACCTTCAGTTCTTCTACGCCGACCTGAACCATCCAGCTCGTGTGACCCACGTGTTCAACCACTCCAGTTCAGCAATCAGCACGCTCTACTACGACCTGCAGGGCCACCTCTTTGCCATGGAGCTGAGTAGTGGCGAGGAGTACTATGTAGCATCCGACAACACCGGCACGCCACTCGCTGTCTTCAGCAGCAACGGCCAGATGATCAAGCAACTTCAGTACACGGCGTACGGTGAAGTGTACCACGACTCCAACCCGGACTTTCAGCTGGTGGTGGGCTTCCACGGCGGGCTGTACGACCCGCTTACCAAGCTGGTGCACTTCACTCAGAGGGACTACGACGTGCTGGCAGGCCGGTGGACCTCCCCCGACCATGGGCTGTGGGCCAAGATCGGCAAGGACCCAGCGCCCTTCAACCTCTACAGCTTCAAGAACAACAACCCGCTCAGCAACGTGCTGGACATCAAGAACTATGTCACAGGTGGGGGTGGGCGGAGATGCCAGTAGGGGCTGTCAAGGGGTGGGGGCAAGGGGGTTGCTCTAGGTAGATGGTACTCTCTGTTTGGGTTGGTCTCTATTTGGGGTGGAAGGGTCGATATTGGAGTGTAGTGTGGGGATCGGGAAGGTCTCTGACAGTCTGTGGAGAGGATTCTGCTTGGTGAGAAGAGGTACTGATTTTATGTAAGAGGAGGGTCCATACTACACAGTCGATGTTTCGGTGACGGGCTATTGATTAGCCATCGGTTGTGGGTGGGGTAGCGATATCCCTTGGGTGGAACAGTCACATCTTGGCGGTGCTTATGGAGGATTCGTCAGAGGAAAGAGGCAAGTCAGTATGTCTCGATTCAGTAGAGTTTGACTCTCGTATATCTGGTGTCAGCTTTCTGCAATGCAAGGCAGATACACTGTAATAACGACATTATCACAGTGCCATAATATGATTACCATAATACAGTATCATCATTTATCTGCCCGTGACAGCTTAATGGGCCGTATCGATACCAACCTGGCCCAACATAAATACAGTCCGAGAGCGAATTTCTCCCAGGGCCATCGATACGCAGACACAAAGCAGCCAATTACATGCCAGTCTTTTTGAAGGTGAGTTATTCATCAGGAGCATTAAGAGCTGACGAGGCTGGAACGGGAGGGCGCTCTGCACTTAGCGAGTCAGCCGCCTTCGTCTCGCCGCGGGTCACATCAGGTGTGGAGCATAAATCATTCATGTCTCTAAAGTCCCCTCTGGCTCTTTGTACAGCTCTTGATTGGGATCTTCGGTGTTCACTCCATGTAAGCTTTTTCACCCTCCGCCATTATCTTTCCATTTCGCTGTGTCATCAGGGGTGTAACAGGAAGCTGAGCAAACAGGTGGGTGGTTTGGGGAGCCAGGAGACTCGGTTAGGGAGGGATTGGGCTGTTAGCCGTGGGAGGGGTTAGTTGCATAGGGGTGCAATCTTCCCACCTCAGTTTACTCATTGAGATGAAGAGGCGTTGTAGGGTGTCAGGCTGAACTTATACCTCTAGGTAAGTACCACACTGGAGAAGAAAATTATGTCAATCCCCTCCTCAATAAGTTGCTATTTTCAGATTTTCTGAAAAGAATTAACCCTTTAACTGTCTTCATCCTTTTGGTTGAGCACATTTTGAGTTGCTGTGTCTAATTGAAACGTGTTGAACTCAATCAAATTAGGCCTCTAACACTCGGGTGAGGCATATAATGCTGAAAAAATTCAATTTGTTAATTTAAACACGAGTTAATTAAATATAGTAACTCAAAATGTGCTCTCCCAAACAGTTAAGCAGGCAATTAAAGAATTAACTCAAAATATGCTTTCAAAATGCACGTGGAGAAGAAATATCAAGGATAAAGAACCTTGGTGTCCTCAGTGGCGGTTATGGGTCAAGCGCAGTTGTGTAAGCTAGCTGTATCCTCTTGACTAGGTTTACACATTACTAATTTACTTCACAAACTCATTTTTATGTAGCAGAGCCGTCGATTATCTAACCTCCTCATTCCTGGGCAGGGTTGCAGAGGGGCTGGAACCTACCCCAGCATGCACTGGGTGAGAGACAGGAACACACCCTGGACTTTGCCCCAATCTATCAAAGGGCAAATGCCATTCATTCCCAAACTCACACCCACAATTAGTCTTTGTTATCTGTTATGATAACCTGGATGCGAGGGTCAGTGTGAGGATGTATAGATTCTTGGCTGGAATGCTATCCTGCACCCACACTGGCCTCTTCTGGAAGAGTATGGGAGCCCCTGTTCCACTAAGTGTGGGATTCAGTGGTGATAGTGGGTCTTTTGGTGCTTTCCTGCAGATGTGAAGAGCTGGCTGGTGATGTTTGGGTTCCAGCTGAGCAACATCATCCCGGGCTTCCCTCGACACTCCCTGTACTTTGTGGACCCGCCCTACGAGCTGCTGGCCAGTCAGGATAGCGAGAAGGCGCAGGTGGGTGTGGCAGCGTTTCCGTGGCAATGGTAGGATGGTTTCGGTGGAGGCGTCAGTGTCACAATAACATGGACGACCCCATAGGGGGAGATTGGTCAGAGCAGGGAAGGTATGGGACCTTCACTTTCAGAATGTCCCCTAAAGGCACCCAGGGTAATTTTTGTTTCCTTTAAATATTTCTATTTCTTGTATTTCTTCTAAGAAATGTTTTTATATGTATATTGTATGTTGGTAAATCATTAGCTACAGCAGCCAAATGGGACCTGTGCTCAGAAAAGGTGATCAGGTAAATTTCTTGACCTGAAAGAAAGGAAGGAATTAAATAAACATTTTAATACTCCCAAAGATTTTCCTGATGATGCACAGGTTGTGTGAACTTAAATGTTGAATTTTTTTTACTCCTTTTTATTCTCTTTACATCCTTGTGCTTGGAATTGACCCCTGACCTGTGACCTGTGCTCCCTCTCTGCAGCTGATCACCGGGGTGCAGCAGGAGACAGAGCGACAGAACCAGGCCTTCATGGCACTGGAAGGCCAGCTGCTCAACAAGGAGAGACGGGGTGTAAAACGGCCCAAACCAGGCCGCTGGTTCGGCAACAGCGCCCCCATCGTGGGCCGGGGGGTCCGACTGGCGGTTCGGGGGGGCCATGTGACGGCCAGCGTCTCCGCCGCGGCCAGCGAGGATGCACGGAAAGTGGCGCAGGTGCTGAACGGTGCCACTCATCTGGAGGGCACTCACTACACGCTGGACGGCCGTGACTGCCACTTCTTCGTCAAGGTGGGGCCACCAGACGGTGACCTCCTGTCACTAGGGCTGACGGGCGGGCGCAAGGTGCTAGAGGGCGGAGTCAACGTCACGGTGGGTGGGCGGACGCGGCGGGCCGCTACGGTGGAGTTCCGCGCAGCCTCCCTCACGCTGAGCGTTCGTTACGGCTCCGCGGCAGACGCGCCGGACAAAGAGCGCGCCCGGCTCCTGGAGCTGGCCCACCAGAGGGCGCTCTCGGGCGCCTGGGCCAGAGAGCAGCGGCTGGCTCAGGAGGGGAAGGAGGGGGGCCGGGTGTGGACTGAGGGGGAGAGGCAGCAGCTCATCTCCACGGGCCGGGTGGCAGGGTACGAAGGGTACTACGTGCTGCCCGTCGAGCAATACCCCGAACTCGCTGACAGCAGCAGCAACATCCAGTTTCTGAGACAAAACGAGATGGGCAGGAGGTAACAGAGCCGCCCGACACCGAAGACTTTCTGCCCCATGTCCCCTCCTTCCCTCCCTTCTTCTCTCTTGTCCTGTCTTTCCTCCCTCTGCTCCCACAGAGACTAAACAGAGACGAAACAGAATAGTGCGTTGGATGCTGCAGAGACATTCAAAATGTGGGGAAAAAACATTCACAAAACAACAGATCCACGTCGAGAGACAAGAAACAAAAAAAAACTTTCTTAAAGACGGTCGATTTAAGAAGCACTGAAAAAACACTACTGTTGAAAACAAATACTTTTTTCTGTGGAAAAAAGTATGAAAAAGCATTTAAAAATAGATTATTTTTCCACCCTTTTTTGGGGGGGTGGGGGTTTGGGTGGGGTTTTGCGGAATTAAGATGGATGGACAGATGTACTTTGTGGAAAAATGAAGAAGTAAACAGCAGACTGAACAGAGTGTGTGAATGTCAGTTTTGGTGTGGCGGGGTAAAGACTGAAGACAAGGAAATCCCCCATATCTGGTCATGTGACCAGCCTCACGTGAGAGCTATGATTTGCTGACATGGTCAGCTCTGAGAACAATGAGCTCAGTTCTTAAAAACGATAAATATATAAAAATAGATCAAGTAAAGTCCGATGTTTTTGGTTTTATTTTTTAGAGTAAAACAGGAAGATGGTGGCTATGTTAGCAGTTAGTGATGTCAGACCAGGCTTATGTAGTCTTTGCAAAGTCTTTGGGGGTGTAATTCAGTTTTGTACAGTTTCCATTAAGGTGGAGTTGTGATTTTGTTTTTTTTTTTTTTTTTTTTATACTGAGCCATTTCTGTACAGGATTAAGCAAGATTATTCACATAAGTTAAATAAGAGCAAACCTGCTGTCAAAATATGTTTATTTGATGTTACATCACCTATTTATTGTTATTTTTCTTAGTATACTACGACAATCATGAAGGGGTTGCCAGTTTTACTGATGAGGATACAAATTAGTGTATGTTTCTGTTTTTTTTTTTTTTTTTTTTGTATGATATGTAAGAATTGTTCATTCAGATTTTTATATTAATTTTAATTTGCTGGTTAGCAAATAGTAGTCACACACAAAAATAATATATGTAAAGTGTTTTAAAATTGTTTATACTTTAAATAAAGTCTTTGAAACTGTGAAGAAAACATTGCTTTCAAACACCTGTATGTAAGACGTACAGACTTGACTTTATGCCATATTCTGTGCTGTTAATATGGTTCCTAGTCTCTTTTGAAACTGAACTAGAGCCTGTGCAGTACTATGTGTGCTAAGTTATCAGTAGAATTACTCTAGATCCTAGAATTTGATAACACGAAAAAAATGGCCTGAGTGCACATACTAATATTGTATTACATAATGTTGTGTTTATTATATTGTTATTCTACGTTTCCGCTGCAATGCGGAAGTAAATGTCCCTTTGCGCACTGGCGGGAGCTTGAAACAAGGGCGGAGTTCCATTAGCGCCGTTAGCGGGTGCGTGTGGTGTCTCACTTCGTCTGAAACAAGGTTTACGGATTTCATTGGATTTAATTTCAATTTTTTATTTTTCATTTTTTTGGTGATGGTCTGTTACACAAATGTTGCATTGGCTACTATGAATTTATAGCATATGTTTTATCCGTGGGTAAATGATGTATTACAGAAGCAGCGTCATGTTGATAACTGCCAAAATAGTTACGTTTTATGATGTATTATTTTAGCACCTTGCGAATGTAGAGAATTTGTGAACATATGCACTAAGTGTGTGCTAATCGCTGTTGTACAGTTTGCTACTTGGTCGTGGCCACTAGATGGCCACATAAACATAAATTTCGCTCTTTTTGACACTGGTGCAGGCAATCTGTTGGATTATTGACATGGTAAATGATCACCCTAGCTTGGTTTACTGGCATGTTTTCAGATTCTACATTCTTTGTTTTGGAGTTCCTATAAAAAATCTTTTGTCTATTTAGTTTCTCAATACAATCAGAGGATAATTAGTAAGGTTGGAGCCATATCATGTATCTGCTGGCATTCATATCCTTAGTCATCTCATGAAAAAGGTTAAATTTGAATGCATGCGGCCTACTGTCCACAGAATGACATGTTGAAGTGTGTAGACCACAGGCTATGGTGTAGAGAAAGTCAGAGTTCCTTTTCTGTGGGTGACATGCAAAGTTGATGGAAATATATTTAAAGCTCAACTTCTCCTTTACAAAAAAAAAATGTAGCAGGCAGGCAGTACAAAAACAAGTTACACTTTCAGTCTTCAAATAATTCTAGCTTGCACTTGCTGATATGAGTGTGGAGTGCCCTCCAACATCAGACAAGAACAATGGCAGCATGTTTAGAGTCATGCCAAGCTGACTTAAATGACAGCACATATATTGCACTTCTGTGAAGAGCAGATTTGAGGTTGGATTATTTGCACGTTCGCAACAGTTCCACGGGAATTAGAGGGAGACAGAAGGTCTGGAAAAGATTATTCAAAGTCTAGTAATATAACAGAGACTAGTCGCCCAGCTGTCTTCATGCACAGTCTGGCTATAAATAGCTGATAAACAGCGGATTAGTGAGTGTTCCAGATCCACTGTTCTCAATGGACATTGATTTGCACACAAACCAGAAGGGCAGCCTATAACTCAGTAAAGCAGCTCTTGGTGTTGTGTTGCTAGAATCATACAAGTGAAAATAGGGGCTTGGAGACTGAGTAGGTGTGGCAATGGGAAATAGACTGGGAGAACAGGTTACCAAGATGCTTTCCTGGCAGTGTAGATGAAAATCACCCTTCCGGAGGGTCTGTTTATAACAAAGATGAACACTCTTGGCATGTGCACACTGTTTCAAATACAAGCAGTTGCTAACTGAAATAGGCCACAAGGTGGATCCATTTTTACTGAATGTCAAGAAAATGTTTGGCTTTCTCTGACTTTCGGTCCCAGGCACAGACTCCAGTTCTAAGAAATAGCATCAAAATTGAATGGGTAATTGTCCAGTGGATATTGCTTTGCTTTTAGTTGAGCTATAGGGCATTTAGCATACGCTTGTAATGGTCACATCTCTCCTAACACGCAGCTCAACATGATTTCGATAACTCAAGTGTGCCACGGTGCTTGAACAGAGTGAGCCCAGGACACCTCATTTAATTACTACCATATTCTTGCAAGATGGACCATCTTGTCTCTAAGTCACATCAAGCAGAACCTCAGTAAGGACCCAGATCCATGATCATAAAACCTACCAGTGAGAAATGCTGATCCCGAACACCTCTCCCAGTCCATAACCTAACCTTATTCATTTTCAGCCAAAAGGCATGACTGATCCCAGAGCAGTAGTCTTAGTATAAAATATGTCAAGAATCTGGCGCCAAACAAGGCTGGGGCGCCTGCTTTTTTTCCCAAACCACGTTGTGGTACAGCTTCCACTCAGAACTAAACTTCACCCAATGAGATTGGTTTACGACTCCAGTCGGATACAATCAGATTATACGTGACTAGAATTTTTCCCTAACTTGGTTATGAAAAATAATTAGTCGACCAGGGCTCTGTACCACTTGTAGCTTTGAAAGGTATGTTTCTGAATGCTTTTTTCTTCAAAATTTCACGTTGGTGTTGTATAATTCATTCGGACAGAATTTTCCTAAGCGGTTGTTACATTAACATGAGAGGCTCAGAAAGATAATTGAAATATTTGTGATCTGACATAAAAAGTCAATAATCCCGGGCTAAATGTATCCTCCTTACCCGCGCTGCAGCACTGGGTGAGTCGCTTTGCTAAATGTAGTAAGAATCAAATTCCTCATTGACCATTTCCTGGGTCGGTCTTACGAACAAAAACAATCCCACCGAGTATTCCTTCCAAAACTGCACCAGTCTCAAACACAATCCGCTAATTTGTCTATGGAAATGTCAAATTTCAACTTGATGCACAGGTCCACTCCCAAGTTACTTACCACACACACATACAATGGTTCACAACTCACAGATGCGCATCCACAGTTCTACAAGCCAGCTAAACCCTAGGCTTTCTTCCCACTACTGTATATGTATCGCGCCTTTTAGAGAAATTTGTCTTAGAAGACTTTGTGCAGAATGGCAGAAAACGACAAAATTGGAGCACAAAACAGCAAAATATCGAACACAAGAGATGAAAAATGAATAAATACACCCTGGTGGGCAGTAGAAACTCCAAAATGGGAATAAATCTCAAGACGGGCTAAGTTACAGATGGGGAGCCCATCCTCCACTGGCTTCACTGCTGTGAGGTCAGGGGTAGATTTAAAACGTTCCGGAATGTTCTGCCTATTGAGTTAGCACACAGTTCACCTCCTTGACACACACTTCGCTGTCCTTAAACTGACTCATAAACCATTCTCCCAGGAGGAACTGAGCAGGAGTCATTCAGCCCAACATTTCTCTGAATTTTCCGACCAGTGGATTGTACCCATTGTGCACCACTTACCAAAAAATAGATCGCATCCAGTGCAAAGTCGCTCCTGAAAAATCCTGGAGTTTCCGCCTCCGGCAAACTATTCCAAAGCATCTATTCTCTGCATGAGTAAACACTTCTTGCACCTACAGGGCAATGCCTACCAGTACATTCCCCACAAACTGAGCAATTTCTTCCACAGTTCACTTTTCAAAGCGTCCCTCAAATACCCAGCCTAGGAGCATATAGAATAAAAACAAGCATGCGCGCACACAGCATTTAACAACATAAAAATGGCACGCAACACAATTAATGGAAATCCACATCAGCAAGATGCTGCTTTTGAAAAGTTTATTTTCTGTCTTCTTCTTTTTTTTCCATGTACATAATTACACGTATCATCATTTTAAATCAATGCTTTTGTAGGAATGTAAATATGAAAAGATTAAAGCAGCATTTGTTCAAATATTGTAAAGGAACCTAGCTAATGTCTCTGAAGTGGTAAAGGCTGGAATCGTCCCCGTTCCCGTCCCCCCCCAGAAAAAAACTGCATGATCTAATGAATGATGTACAACGTATATTGAGTTTAAAATAATTCTATTTAAAATAACTGCCACAGAGCCAACAGAGCCAGAAAGCAAACTCTGCAATGAATATTTTAAAGTCAATTTCAAAAATGACTTCAGAACAAATACAAATAAATTTACATCATGGTTGTTTTCTAAATTTGTTGCATATGGTTTCTAGTAATGTGGTCTGGAACAACTTAAAGAGATCAAAAGGGTTGAAGTCAATGGCCAAAATATTAATGACAAAAATAATAATAATAATAGTAGTAATTATAATTGTATATCTCTAAACATTTGTCCATTCAGAATGCACTATGGGGCAGCAGACGAGGGGCAGAGGTCACCGTGGGGTTGTTAAGGTCAGCATGTCCAGCAGGCAGCAGCAGCAGAGGGCAGTCCAGCAGGCCGTGAGACAGGTGCTGTCCCCTGAACTGCCATGTCTACCGTCATCCACCAGATACACTGAGAGAACAGGGACAGTACAGCCATTAGCACCAGGTACACTGAGAGAGCACACACAGGGACAAGTCGGCCATTAGCACCAGGTACACTGAGAGAGCACACACAGGGACAAGTCAGCCATTAGCAGCAGATACACTGAGAGAGCACAGACAAGGACAGGACAGCCATTAGCACCAGGTACACTGAGAGAGCACACACAGGGACAAGTCAGCCATTAGCACCAGGTACACTGAAAGAGCACACACAGGGACAGTACAGCCATTAGCAGCAGGTGCATTGAGAGAGCACACACAGGGACAAGTCAGCCATTAGCAGCAGGTACACTGAGAGAGCACACACAGGGACAGTGCAGCCATTAGCACCAGGTATACTGAGAGAGCACACACAGGGACAGTGCAGCCATTAGCAGCAGGTACACTGAGAGAGCACACACAGGGACACTGAGAGAACACACACAGGGACAGTGCAGCCATTAGCACCAGGTACACTGAGAGAGCACACACAGGGACAGTACAGCCATTAGCACCAGGTACACTGAGAGAGCACACACAGGGACAGTACAGCCATTAGCACCAGGTACACTGAGAGAGCACACACAGGGACAGTACAGCCATTAGCACCAGGTACACTGAGAGAGCACACACAGGGACAAGTCAGCCATTAGCACCAGGTACACTGAGAGAGCACACACAGGGACAAGTCAGCCATTAGCACCAGGTACACTGAGAGAACACACACAGGGACAAGTCAGCCATTAGCACCAGGTACACTGAAAGAGCACACACAGGGACAAGTCAGCCATTAGCACCAGGTACACTGAGAGAGCACACACAGGGACAGTGCAGCCATTAGCACCAGGTACACTGAGAGAGCACACACAGGGACAAGTGCAGCCACACCAGGGACACTGAGAGAGCACACACAGGGACAGTACAGCCATTAGCAGGTACACTGAGAGAGAACACACACAGGGACAAGTCAGCAGCCATTAGCACACAGGGACAAGTACAGCCACACTGAGAGAGCACACACAGGGACAAGTATTAGCAGCAGGTACATTGAGAGCACCACAGGGACAAGTACACTGGTACAGAGAGAGCACACACAGGGACAAGTCAGCCATTAGCACCAGGTACACTGAGAGAGCACACACAGGGACAAGTCACACAGCAAGTACAGCCATTAGCACCAGGTTGAGAGAGCACACAGGGGACAGGACATACAGCCATTAGCACTGACTGAGAGCACACACAGGGACAAGTCAGCCATTAGCAGCAGGTACACTGAGAGAGCACACAGGGACAAGTACAGGGACAGCACCAGGTACATTAGCACACACAGGGACACCATTAGAGCAGGTACACAGAGAGACACACAGGGACAAGCAGCCATTAGCACCAGGTACACTGAGAGAGACACAGGGACAAGTGCAGCCATTAGCACCAGGTACACTGAGAGAGCACACACAGGGACAGGTACACTGCAGCCATTAGCACAAGCAGGTACACTGAGAGAGCACACACAGGGACAAGTACAGCCATTAGCACCAGGTACACTGAGAGAGCACACACAGGGACAAGTCAGCCATTAGCACCAGGTAGGTACACACAGGGACAAGAGCCATTAGCACAGGTACACTGAGAGAGCACACACAGGGACAGGCCATTAGCAGCAGGTACACTGAGAGAGAGAGACACACAGGGACAGTGCAGCCATTAGCACCAGGTATACTGAGAGAGCACACACAGGGACAGTGACAGTGCAGCATTAGCACACTGGTACACTGAGGTACACTGAGAGAGACACACACAGGGACAGTGCAGCCATTACACACAGGGACAATACACCAGGTACACTGAGAGAGGGACACACACAGGGACAGTACAGCCATTAGCACCAGGTACACTGAGAGAGAACACACACAGGGACAGGGACAGGTACAGCCATTAGGGACACCAGGTACACTGGTAGAGAGAGAGCACACACAGGGACAGTACAGCCATTAGCACCAGGTACACTGAGAGAGACACACACACAGGGACAGTACAGCCATTAGCACCAGGTACACTGAGAGAACACACACAGGGACAAGTCAGCCATTAGCAGCAGGTACATTAGAGCACCACAGGGACAGTACAGCCATTAGCACCAGGTGCATTGAGAGACACACACAGGGACAGGGCCATTAGCACCAGGTGCACTGAGAGAGAGCACACACAGGGACAAGTCGGCATTAGAGGTACACTGAGAGAGCACACACAGGGACAAGTCAGCCATTAGCAGCCATTGAGCACCAGGTACACTGAGGTACACTGAGAGAGCACACACAGGGACAGTACAGCCATTAGCACACCAGGGACAGGGACAGCCATACACTGAGAGAGAGCACACACACAGGGACAGAGAGAGCACACACAGCCATTAGCACCAGGTACACTGAGAGAACACACACAGGGACAGGCACCAGGTACACTGAGAGAACCATTAGGGACAGTGCAGCCAGGTGGTACACTGAGAGAGCACACACAGGGACACACACAGGGACAGGACACAGGGACAGCCATTAGGTACACTGAGAGAGCACACAGGTGCACCAGGTACACTGAGAACACACACAGGGACAGTACAGCCATTGAGAGACACAGGGACAGTACAGCCATTGAGAGCACTGAGAGACACACAGGGACAGTACAGCCATTAGCACCAGGTGCACTTGAGAGAACACACACAGGGACAAGTCAGCACACACTGAGGGACACACAGGGACAGCAGCCATTAGCACCAGGTGCATTGAGGGACACACACAGCAGCCATGAGCACCAGGTGCACTGAGAGACACACACAGGGACAAGTCAGCCATTAGCAGCAGGTACCAGGAGAGCACACACAGGGACAGTGCCAGACCAGGTACACTGAGAGAACACACAGGGACAGTCACCATTAGCACCAGGAGAGAGCACACACAGGGACAAGTACAGCCATTGAGAGAACACACACAGGGACAGGTACACTGAGAGAGCACACACAGGACACATTAGCAGGGACACTGAGAGAGCACACACAGGGACAAGTCAGCCATTAGCACCAGGTACACTGAGAGAGCACACACAGGGACAGTACAGCCATTAGCACCAGGTACACTGAGAGAGCACACACAGGGACACTGAGAGAACACACACAGGGACAGTACAGCCATTAGCACCAGGTACACTGAGAGAGCACACACAGGGACAGTACAGCCATTAGCACCAGGTACAGCCATTAGCACCAGGTACACTGAGAGAACACACACAGGGACAAGTCAGCCATTAGCACCAGGTACACTGAGAGAACACACACAGGTACACTGAGAGAGCACACACAGGGACAGTACAGCCATTAGCACCAGGTACACTGAGAGAACACACACAGGGACAAGTCAGCCATTAGCACCAGGTACACTGAGAGAACACACACAGGGACAAGTGCAGCCATTAGCACCAGGTACACTGAGAGAGCACACACAGGGACAAGTCAGCCATTAGCACCAGGTACACTGAGAGAGCACACACAGGGACAGTACAGCCATTAGCACCAGGTACACTGAGAGAGCACACACAGGGACAAGTCAGCCATTAGCACCAGGTACACTGAGAGAGCACACACAGGGACAAGTGCAGCCATTAGCACCAGGTACACTGAGAGAGCACACACAGGGACAAGTCAGCCATTAGCACCAGGTACACTGAACACACACAGGGACAAGTCACACACAGGGGGACAAGTCAGCCATTAGCACCAGGTACACTGAGAGAGCACACACAGGGACAAGTCAGCCATTAGCACCAGGTACACTGAGAGAGCACACACAGGGACAAGTCAGCCATTAGCACCAGGTACACTGAGAGAACACACACAGGGACAAGTCAGCCATTAGCACCAGGTACACTGAGAGAACACACACAGGGACAGTACAGCCATTAGCACCAGGTACACTGAGAGAGCACACACAGGGACAGTACAGCCATTAGCACCAGGTACACTTGAGAGAACACACACAGGGACACTGAGAGAACACACACAGGGACAGTACAGCCATTAGCACCAGGTACACTGAGAGAACACACACAGGGACAGTGCAGCCATTAGCACCAGGTACACTGAGAGAGCACACACAGGGACAGGACAGCCATTAGCACCAGGTACACTGAGAGAGCACACACAGGGACAAGTGCAGCCATTAGCACCAGGTACACTGAGAGAACACACACAGGGACAGGACAGCCATTAGCACCAGGTACACTGAGAGAGCACACACAGGGACAGTACAGCCATTAGCACCAGGTACACTGAGAGACAGGGACACACACACCAGGTGCATTGGGACACACACAGGGACAGCAGCCATTAGCACCAGGTACACTGAGAGAACACACACAGGGACAAGTCAGCCAGCCATTAGCACACAGGTACAGCCATGCACCAGGTACAGAGAGAACACACAGGGACAGTACAGCCATTAGCACCAGGTACACTGAGAGAACACACACAGGACAGTACAGCCATTAGCACCAGGTACACAGCTTTGAGAGAGAACACACAGGGACAAGTCAGCCATTAGCACCAGGTACACTGAGAGAACACACACAGGGACAAGTAGCCATTAGCCATTACACTGAGCACACAGGGACAGTGCAGCCATTAGCACCAGGTGCTTTGAGAGAACACACACAGGGACAAGTCAGCCATTAGCACCAGGTACACTGAGAGAGCACACACAGGGACAGGACAGCCATTAGCACCAGGTACACTGAGAGAACACACACAGGGACAACACACACTGAGAGAGCACACACAGGGACAGTGCCATTAGCACCAGGTACACTGAGAGAACACACACAGGGACAAGTAGCACCAGGTACACTGAGAGAGAGAACACACACAGGGACAAGTCAGCCATTAGCACCAGGTACACTGAGAGAGCACACACAGGGACAGTACAGCCATTAGCACCAGGTACACTGAGAGAGCACACACAGGGACAGGTCAGCCATTAGCACCAGGTACATTGAGAGAGCACACACAGGGATTAACAGGTGCATTGAGAGAACACACACAGGACAGAGTTAGCACCAGGGACACTAGCACCAGGTACACACTGAGAGAGCACACACAGGGACAAGTCAGCCATTAGCACCAGGTACACTGAGAGAGCACACACAGAGAACACACACAGGGACAAGCCATTAGCACCAGGGACAGTACACTGAGAGAGCACACACAGGGACAGTCAGCCATTAGCACCAGGTACACACACAGAGAGAGAACACACACACACAGGGACAACACAGGGACATTAGCACCAGGTACACACAGGACAAGAGCACACACAGGGACAGTCACACAGGGACCATTAGCACCAGGTACACAGGGACAGAGAGGTACACACACAGGGACAAGTCACACAGGGCACAGGTTAGCAGGGACAATTGCCAGGTACACTGAGAGAGCACACACAGGGACAGTACAGCCATTAGCACCAGGTACACTGAGAGAGCACACACAGGGACAGTACAGCCATTAGCACCAGGTACACTGAGAGAGCACACACAGGGACAGTGCAGCCATTAGCACCAGGTACACTGAGAGAACACACACAGGGACAAGTACAGCCATTAGCACACACAGAGAGCACACACAGGGACAGTGCAGCCATTAGCACCAGGTACACTGAGAGAGCACACACAGGGACAGTACAGCCATTAGCACCAGGTACACTGAGAGAGCACACACAGGGACAAGTCACAGCCATTAGCACCAGGTACACTGAGAGAGCACACACAGGGACAGTACAGCCATTAGCACCAGGTACACTGAGAGAGCACACACAGGGACAAGTCAGCCATTAGCACCAGGTACACTGAGAGAGCACACACAGGGACAAGTCAGCCATTAGCACCAGGTACACAAGTCAGGGACAAGTCAGCCATTAGCACCAGGTACACTGAGAGAGCACACACAGGGACAGTGCAGCCATTAGCACCAGGTACACTGAGAGAACACACACAGGGACAAGTCAGCCATTAGCACCAGGTACACTGAGAGAGCACACACAGGGACAGTACAGCCATTAGCACCAGGTACACTGAGAGAGCACACACAGGGACAGTACAGCCATTAGCACCAGGTACACTGAGAGAACACACACAGGGACAAGTCAGCCATTAGCACCAGGTACACTGAGAGAGCACACACAGGGACAGTACAGCCATTAGCACCAGGTGCTTTGAGAGAACACACACAGGGACAGTACAGCCATTAGCACCAGGTACACTGAGAGAGCACACACAGGGACAAGTCAGCCATTAGCACCAGGTACACTGAGAGAGAGAACACACACAGGGACAGTACAGCCATTAGCACCAGGTTGAGAGAGCACACACAGGGACAGTGCAGCCATTAGCACCAGGTGCATTGAGAGAACACACACAGGGACAAGTCAGCCATTAGCAGCAGGTACACTGAGAGAGCACACACAGGGACAGTACAGCCATTAGCACCAGGTACACTGAGAGAGCACACACAGGGACAGTGCAGCCATTAGCACCAGGTACACTGAGAGAGCACACACAGGGACAAGTCAGCCATTAGCACCAGGTGCATTGAGAGAGCACACACAGGGACAAGTCAGCCATTAGCACCAGGTACACTGAGAGAGCACACACACACAGGGACAGTACAGCCATTAGAGAACACACACAGGGACACTGAGAGAACACACACAGGGACAAGTCAGCCATTAGCACCAGGTACACTGAGAGAGCACACACAGGGACAGTACAGCCATTAGCACCAGGTACACTGAGAGAGCACACACAGGGACAAGTCAGCCATTAGCACCAGGTACACTGAGAGAGCACACACAGGACAGTACAGCCATTAGCACAGCACAGGGACAGTGCGAGAACACACACAGGGACAGTACAGCCATTAGCACCAGGTGCACTGAGAGAGCACACACAGGGACAGGCAGCCATTAGCACCAGGTACACTGAGAGAGCACACACAGGGACAAGTCAGCCATTAGCACCAGGTACACTGAGAGAGCACACACAGGGACAGTACAGCCATTAGCACCAGGTACATTGAGAGAGCACACACAGGGACAGTACAGCCATTAGCACCAGGTACACTGAGAGAGCACACACAGGGACACAGCCATTAGCACCAGGTACACTGAGAGAGCACACACACAGGGACAGCCATTAGCACCAGGTGCACTGAGAGAGCACACACAGGGACAGAACACACACAGGGAGACACACAGGGACAAGTCGGCCATTAGCACCAGGTACACTGAGAGAGCACACACAGGGACAGTACAGCCATTAGCACCAGGTACACTGAGAGAGCACACACAGGGACAGGACAGCCATTAGCACCAGGTACACTGAGAGGGGGACAGTCAGCCATTAGCACCAGGTACACTGAGAGAGAGCACACACAGGGACAGTACAGCCATTGAGAGAGCAGGGACAGTACAGCCATTAGCACCAGGTACACTGAGAGAACACACACAGGGACAAGTCAGCCATTAGCACCAGGTACACTGAGAGAGCACACACAGGGACAGTACAGCCATTAGCACCAGGTTAGTGAGGGAACACACTGAGAGAGTACACACAGGGACAGGTGCACTGAGAGAGCACACACAGGGACATTAGCCATTAGCACCAGGTACACTGAGTGAGCACACACAGGGACAGTACAGCCATTAGCACCAGGTACACCAGGTACACACACAGGGAGAGCACAGGTACACTGGAGACAGGACAGTACAGCCATTAGCACACAGGTACACTGAGAGAGCACACACAGGACAAGTCAGCCATTAGCACAGGTGCATTGAGAGGGACACACACACAGGGACAGAGAGCACACACAGGGACAGCAGCACCAGGTACACTGAGAGAGCACACACAGACAAGACAGCCATTAGCAGCACTAGCAGAACACACACAGGGACAAGTCAGCCATTAGCACCAGGTACACTGAGAGAGCACACACAGGGACAGTACAGCACACACACAGGGACAGCCATTAGCAGCAGGTACACTGAGAGAGAGCACACACAGGGACAAGTCAGCCATTAGCACCAGGTACACTGAGAGAGCACACAGGGACAGGGACAGCCATTAGCACCAGGTACACTTGAGAGAGCACACACAGGGACAGTACAGCCATTAGCACCAGGTACACTGAGAGAGAGAGCACACACAGGGACAAGTCCATTAGCACCAGGTACACTGAGAGAGCACACACAGGGACAGTACAGGTACACTGAGAGAGCACACACAGGGACAGGTGCATTGAGAGTTACAGCCATTAGAGAACACACCAGGACAGTACAGCCATTAGCACCAGGTACACTGAGAGAGAACACACACAGGGACAGTCAGCCATTAGAGACACACAGGGACAGTACAGCCATTAGCACCAGGTACATTGAGAGAGCACACACAACAGCCACACAGGGGGAGAACACAGCCAGGGACAGTACAGCACACAGGTACACTGAGAGAGCACACACAGGGACAAGTCAGCCATTAGCACAGGTACAGGTACACACAGAGACAGCACACACAGGGACAAGTCAGCCATTAGCACCAGGTACACTGAGAGAGCACACACAGGGACACATTAGCACCAGGTACACTGAGAGGGACACCAGGGACAGTGAGGAGCCACACAGGGACAGTCCAGCACCAGGTACACTGAGAGAACACACACAGGGACAAGTCAGCCATTAGCACCAGGTACACTGAGAGAGCACACACAGGGACAAGTCAGCCATTAGCACCAGGGACACACCATTAGAGGTAGAGAGCACACACAGGGACAAGTATTAGCACCAGGTACACTGAGAGGCAGCACACACAGGGACAAGTCAGCCATTAGCACCAGGTACACTGAAGAGAGCACACACAGGGACAAGTCAGCCATTAGCACCAGGTACACTGAGAGAGCACACACAGGGACAAGTCAGCCATTAGCACCAGGTACACTGAGAGAACACACACAGAAGTACAGCCATTAGCACCAGGTACACTGAGAGAGCACACACAGGACAGTACAGCACACCAGGTACACTGAGGGGACAAGTACATTTAGAGGTAGAGAGAGCACACACAGGGACAAGTCAGCCATTAGCACCAGGTACACTGAGAGAGCACACACAGGGACAGGTACAGCCATTAGCACCAGGTACACTGAGCCATTAGAGCACACACAGGGACAAGTCAGCCATTAGCACCAGGTACACTGAGAGAGCACACACAGGGACAGGGCCATTACAGGTACACTGAGAGAGCCATTAGCACCAGGTACACTGAGAGAGCACACACAGGGACAGGACAGCCATTAGCACCAGGTGCATTGAGAGAACACACACAGGGACAGTACAGCCATTAGCACCAGGTGCTTTGAGAGAACACACACAGGGACAAGTCAGCCATTAGCACACAGGTACACACAGGGACAGTGAGCACACACAGGGACAGGGACAGTACAGCCATTAGCACCAGGTACACTGAGAGAACACACACAGGGACAAGTACAGCCATTAGCACCAGGTACACTGAGAGAGCACACACAGGGACAGTACACATTAGCACCAGGAGAGAGAGCACACACAGGGACAGTACAGCCATTAGCACCAGGTACAGGTACACAGGGACAGACACACAGGGACACACACAGTGACAGACAGGACCATTAGCACCAGGTACACTGGAGAGCACACACAGGGACAAGTCACACACAGGGACAGGGACAAGTCAGCCATTACAGCCATTAGCACACAGGGACACTGAGAGAGCACACACAGGGACACAGGGACAGCCACTGGTACACACAGGTACACACACACACACAGGGACAGGACAGCAGCCATTAGCACCAGGTACACTGAGAGAACACACACAGGGACAGGACAGCCATTAGCACCAGGTACACTGAGAGAGCACACACAGGGACAGTACAGCCATTAGCACCAGGTACACTGAGAGAGCACACACAGGGACAGTACAGCCATTAGCACCAGGTACACTGAGAGAACACACACAGGGACACTGAGAGCACACACAGGGACAGTACAGCCATTAGCACCAGGTACACTGAGAGAGCACACACAGGGACAGTACAGCCATTAGCACCAGGTACATTGAGAGAACACACACAGGGACAGTACAGCCATTAGCACCAGGTACACTGAGAGAGCACACACAGGGACAAGTCAGCCATTAGCACCAGGTACACTGAGAGAGCACACACAGGGACAAGTCAGCCATTAGCACCAGGTGCATTGAGAGAACACACACAGGGACAGTACAGCCATTAGCACCAGGTACACTGAGAGAGCACACACAGGGACAAGATTAGCACCAGGTACACTGAGAGAGCACACACAGGGACATTAGCAGCCACACTGCACCAGGTACACTGAGAGAGCACACACAGGGACAGTACAGCCATTAGCACCAGGTACACTGAGAGAGCACACACAGGGACAGTACAGCCATTAGCACCAGGTACACTGAGAGAGCACACACAGGGACAGTACAGCCATTAGCACCAGGTACACTGAGAGAGCACACACAGGGACAAGTACAGCCATTAGCACCAGGTACACTGAGAGAGCACACACAGGGACAGTACAGCCATTAGCACCAGGTACACTGAGAGAGCACACACAGGGACAGTACAGCCATTAGCACCAGGTACACTGAGAGAGCACACACAGGGACAGTACAGCCATTAGCACCAGGTACACTGAGAGAGATTAGCACACAGGGTACATTGAGAGAGAGCACACACAGGGACAGTACAGCCATTAGCACCAGGTACACTGAGAGAGCACACACAGGGACAGTACAGCCATTAGCACCAGGTACACTGAGAGAGCACACACAGGGACAGTACAGCCATTAGCACCAGGTAGAGAGAGCACACACAGGGACAGTACAGCCATTAGCACCAGGTACACTGAGAGAGCACACACACACAGGGACAGGACAGCCATTAGCACCAGGTACACTGAGAGAGCACACACAGGGACAGTGAGAGAACACACACAGGGACAGTACAGCCATTAGCACCAGGTACACTGAGAGAGCACACACAGGGACAGTACAGCCATTAGGGTACACTGAGAGAGCACACACAGGGACAAGTACAGCCATTAGCACCAGGTACACTGAGAGAGCACACACAGGGACAGTACAGCCATTAGCACCAGGTACACTGAGAGAACACACACAGGGACACTGAGAGAACACACACAGGGACAGTACAGCCATTAGCACCAGGTACACTGAGAGAGCACACACAGGGACAGTACAGCCATTAGCACCAGGTACACTGAGAGAGCACACACAGGGACAGTACAGCCATTAGCACCAGGTACACTGAGAGAGCACACACAGGGACAGTACAGCCATTAGCACCAGGTACACTGAGAGAGAGGGGGACACACACAGGGAGAGCACACACAGGGGTACACTGAGAGAGCACACACAGGGACAGTACAGCCATTAGCACCAGGTACACTGAGAGAGCACACACAGGGACAGTACAGCCATTAGCACCAGGTACATTGAGAGAACACACACAGGGACAAGTCAGCCATTAGCACCAGGTACACTGAGAGAGCACACACAGGGACAGTACAGCCATTAGCACCAGGTACACTGAGAGAACACACACAGGGACAAGTCAGCCATTAGCACCAGGTACACTGAAAGAGCACACACAGGGACAGTACAGCCATTAGCACCAGGTACATTGAAAGAGCACACACAGGGACAATACAGCCATTACCACCAGGTACACTGAGAGAGCACACACAGGGACAAGTCAGCCATTAGCAGCAGGTACACTGAGAGAACACACACAGGGACAGGACAGCCATTAGCACCAGGTGCACTGAGAGAGCACACACAGGGACAGTACAGCCATTAGCACCAGGTACACTGAGAGAGCACACACAGGGACAAGTCAGCCATTAGCAGCAGGTACACTGAGAGAACACACACAGGGACATTACAGCCATTAGCACCAGGTACACTGAGAGAACACACACAGGGACACTGAGAGAACACACACAGGGACAGTACACCCATTAGCACCAGGTACACTGAGAGAACACACACAGGGACAGTACAGCCATTAGCACCAGGTACACTGAGAGAGCACACACAGGGACAGTACAGCCATTAGCACCAGGTACACTGAGAGAGCACACACAGGGACAGGACAGCCATTAGCACCAGGTACAGTGAGAGAGCACACACAGGGACAAGTCAGCCATTAGCACCAGGTGCATTGAGAGAGCACACACAGGGACAGGACAGCCATTAGCACCAGGTACACTGAGAGAGCACACACAGGGACAAGTCAGCCATTAGCACCAGGTACACAGAGAGCACACACAGGGACAGTACAGCCATTAGCACCAGGTGCATTGAGAGAACACACACAGGGACAGTACAGCCATTAGCACCAGGTGCATTGAGAGAGCACACATAGGGACAGTACAGCCATTATCACCAGGTACACTGAGAGAGCACACACAGGGACAGGACAGCCATTAGTACCAGGTACACTGAGAGAGCACACTCAGGGACAGGCACACTGAGAGAGAGCACACACAGGGACAGGACAGCCATTAGCACCAGGTACACTGAGAGAGCACGCACAGGGACAGGACAGCCATTAGCACCAGGTACACTGAGAGAGCACGCACAGGGATAGGACAGCCATTAGCACCAGGCACACTGAGAGAGCACACACAGGGACAGGACAGCCATTAGCTATGAGAAACAGTCTGATGACTGGAGGTTAACTTGTCCAACTGAGTGTCATTAGGTTGGTGGTTCAGGCCCCACCACTGCCATAATTAGCTCTCTACTGCTGGTTGGCCCTTGGGCAAGGCCCTTAGCCCTCTACATTGAGGGCCTTCAGAGGCCCCAGCCACGTCTGAAACTGCATCATTTTGGATAAAGCATCAGCACTAATCTAAGTGAGAAAGAAGGATTTCTGGAATGGTTTTCCACTTAATTCACTCTCAGTTATATCTATAGTCTCTAAATGAGGGCAGGTTATTCTAGCCTGACTCCGCCAGCCTTCGTACTTCTACTTAATTTCATTTCACTTCAGTACTCCGTCTGGTCACTCGGAGCTCTGCATCGTTTACCACTGCAGAAAATACGTCGGACCAACCAACGAACAGAAGGCGCGGCCGAGAGCCATGATGCCGCCGCCGCTGCGCCGAGTTTGAAATTGTAGTCTCCGAAATCAACAATGGCCACGGACATAGATACACCGGAGGCCATTCGCTCTGTCGTGGAGAAAATCCCCGGTATCAGCGACTTATAGCCACATCAAGATGAATGTTTGGTTAGTTTTTTTGAATGGAGATGATGTTGTAGCGCTACTTCCTACAGGTTTCAAGAAAAGTTGTCATATCTACTTAATATCCATCGTGAAACATATGAAATAGGCACCCTGTTCATCTCTGTGAGATAGCCGAACCACCTCAGCTAGCTTGTAGCTTCTAGTGTTATATTGCTCGCGAATTTCACACTATTTAAAACTAGCAGCGAACTTTTTAAAAGCCATGTTTTTGTTCATGTCACAAGACCTATTCGCTGTCTCAGTGTTATGTTATCATTATCCATGAATGAAATGGCTGTCTGAGACAGCCAAACGCTTAGAGCCAAACTATGTCAGATAGCGAGCTGGATATGATGTTAGTTCAAGTATGGTTAACGGTTTAGTTTTCATGTCAACGCAAATTTCGTCCTCATGTAAATAATGCGTTATTTTCGCCGATTCTGCCATTGGTTTCGGGTCTCTTACGTTTTTTTTTTTTTTTTTTAGCAGCAGTATCGGCAGGAAAAAAGATAGCTCAACAGTTTGTTTCTTGTAAGGAGAACAGACAGAGGACCTTTGGTTCTTTTAAGTGAATGAGTGAAGGCTAAAATTTGGTAGATGGGCATATGTATGGGTACAGTATTAACTTTAATGTACTGATCAGTTTGTTTCGTTGCATTCCTGGTATGAAGGACTGTGTTTCCAGCGGAAGTACTAGGCGGCTGAGCCAGCGCATAACGTACATCATCGCCAAACGTTAGTGATTAGTTAATGAGTACACCAATGATTTTAAACTTCTGCCAAGCGCCCACACACCAGGAAGTAAACATTTGTCAATGACGAGTGTCCAGACTCTGTGCATGAAGCGAAGTGAAGTAGCAGAGTCTGGTTTTACCAGGCTAAGGTTATTCCCCTAATTTCAGCAATACAGAGGAAAAAAAATAGAATTTTGATCTGTGAAGAAAGGCCTGTCATTTGTCATTAAAGTTACATTACTTACATGAAAGCAGTATATCATTACAGGATATGGTCCAGATAAAATATGAGTCCATCAATGCTTTTTTTTTTTGACTCACCAGGAATGGTGTGTCTCTCTAACAGAAAGAATCTTTCCAGGTTAATTTTGCTGTTAGCTGACCTCTCTATGCAAATTCTGATTAAACTGAGCCATTTATCACAGAATTACCCTTAGAAATCTTACAACCCTTTAATTTCATACTAAGTCATCACTTCAGTTACCACTTCATACATCCTCAATTCCATTGTGAGGAGTAAAAGTTACATTGTTGGCCAGTTGACTGATCTTTTAGGCTCTTGAAAAATTTATTAAAGAAAACGACAAAGCGAAAAGCCCCAAAAACCTCTCCCTCTCTCCTTCTTTCTCACCTGTGTTTTTGGGGGGCTCTCCGTACACTGGTGCCACAGGGGGGGTATTCTGCCAGCCGTACTGAGGGTGGGGCCCCGCGGGGTACCCCTGATAGCCCGGCTGAGGGGCGTAGGGGTGGGCTGTCCCCGGGTGGATGTTGGAGAAGGCAGGGTTGGGGTTGGGCTGCTCAGTGTAAGCAGGGTACCCCTGGGGTGCGTACACTTGGGTGGGGTATCCTTGGACTGGGTAACCCGGGGCCGGGTACCCCGGAGCAGAGGGGCTGGGGCCCGGGTATGGAGGAGGCTGCTCGTAGTTCATCTATAGGCAGCAGGTGGTGTCCTGGGGGACCAATAAAATGACATTATTACAAATAAATAACAATTTATAAACCAGAGGTTGCAAAACCTCTCCTTTAACACCCTATTCTGATCCAGTGAAGTTATCTGTTCCACCCAAAGACAGAACTAATCAAGCCCTAGATTTCATCCACAGCATCAGGATTCTGTTCCACAAAGCAGGATTACAAAGTTAGCTAAATAACTGCACTGAATAAAATCTGGAGCACCATCAAAATCTGAAACATAAGATGCAGTAGGACGTGCTGTTTGCAGTTTCATTCACTACAGTTATCCAGTTAAGTCTGTAATCCCACTTTATGGAACAGGATCTAGACGTGCTCTAGTTTTAACAAATAAAACCCTGATCAGGGCTGGGGTAGTCAGAAGACATCGGAGTGTGTGTGTGTGTGTGTGTGTGTGTGTGTGTGTGTGTGTGTGTGTGTGTGTGTGTGTGTGTGTGTGTGTGTGTGTGTGTGTGTAAAAACCAGGAGGCAACAGTAGTGACAAGGCACACCAGGCTAAATTATGTGAAATATGTTTGGAGTATTAAATGGAGAGCAGCTTGTGGAGCTAGTTCTGTCAGACAACACGAGACACGCCCACATTCCCATAGACACTCCAATACATATCACGCACTGATCTGCCCTCCCATAGGTGGGCTATTTAAAGTGGTAATCCATAAGATTTCCATCTCGTTACTGTCTGTTAAGTCAGTGTCTATCAGAGAGGGGGGATAACACAACGATGATTGGGCCTATGACCCACTGATGAAAGCACTTGTATTTCATTCTTTGCCAGGTAAAGCAATCAGTGTGTCTGTGGCGACATTCCCGCGCTATATTCAAATACAGGCGCGCATCTAGTGACGCTTTTTACGTCAGTAAGCAGTGTTAGTCTGTCCAGAAGGTAGGAGAAGCCGCAAGCTAGCTTGAAGGAAGTAAGGAACCCCGGGAGAAGCAATGGCAAGGTAGACCTCAGAAGAGATCCAGTTGCGGTACTTTCCATAACCTGAACCTTGGTTCTATCCCCTAACCCTAAATCTAACTTGTCCCTTACACTATAGGGAGTTTTCGCAAACCACGACGGTGCAAGATCTACACCGGTGAGCAATCAACTGTGATCATCCCCACACCCGTGCCACCGTCTGACTTACGTGCAGTTTCGCAAAAGGAGCACGAGGACGGTGCGTGACGTCAGCTGCAGATGCACTCCCTCTATTGTGCGCGCGTGTCAAGTTAATTGGTGTTTCTCCAAAATATTCATGTAGTAATATTTAACTGGAGGAGATGACGAGAGTGGTCACCTAATTTTAAGATTTTAGGAGAGCTGCTTTGAATTGACAAAACCATTCCTGAACAATAACAAACTCGTGTTTAAGTTTCAATAATGGGATCTAAAGTATTATTATGCAGTTTCGCACTGGCCGACTTCGACGAGGAAATAAACCTGACTGCGCGATGTACGTACAGTCGCCGCATACTCTCAGAAAAAGCATTACTACTAGTAGTAGGCCTAGTTGTTGAATCCATGATGCATGGAAAAAGCCAGAGGTGCGAGCGAATATTTGAATACACCATGCTCTGAGTGCTGATGACGCGACCAAGTGCTGATTGGCTGCTTGCACTCCAACACGCTCCATCGTAGAAGATCCACGACGAACGAGAAATGGGCCTACTACTGTAGCAGATTTGGAGAATACGGAAGAAGTTTCAAGGTCCCGCATGCGCAAATCGACTTTGGCGTCAGCTTACCGTCCCAGACGTCTGCCGTCGTAATTGCGAAAACTCCCTTATCTGTCAATTTTACGGATGGAATTAAGGGAGGACCGTTAAAAATGCAGCCTTCCAAGAAGCGGAAAGTGCCGCTACTGGATCCCTTGACGTCTACCCAATGGCAAATACCATACTGTGTAGCTATACTGTGCACAGTAGAAAGTAACGTTAGCTGAGTCTCTGTTGAGGCTACTACTGAAACTAAAATTATAACGTAATTTCAGGAAGCAAACGGGGAAAAAGCTACGTTAATCGCCTCGAATCATTTTTATTAAAAAAAAAAAAAAAAGTTATAACGTTACCTGTTAACCAACTTCCGTTTTCATTACTTACACAGAGCTCTCAACTTTCACATATTCGGCTTGAGTTTAAACGACATATTCACGTTCCCGTGCTGTAGTCAGAAATCATTTTATCATACCGTTTGTAGAGATTCTCAGGTGGAATTGAAGTCCTTGTGCATTTAAGTTTATCAGTTTCACATGTGTTACGGTGGATTTCGCCACTAGTAAAATGAGAACAATTATGATCCCGGAATTCTCACGCGTTTCTTCACTCAGGGGTTGGAAGCAGAGGAAGTGCATAAAAATGTTTCAAATGGTCTTATTTCATTTAAACAATTTGAACGATCGTGAAACACGCATTTCGTTGATTGAATAATTACTGACTACAGCACGGGAATGTGAATGAAGCACAAATTCTCACGGCGGATGCGTGAGAGTTGGCAGCCCTTTAAGTTAATCGATTTATCATAATAGCCTAACATGTTACTGGAATGAGATGACGCTAATGGATGACTAACGTCACATAATTTTTACATTTATTGAGTTCAACTGCCGTGTCAAACAGCATCTTTCCCGTCTGCACGAGAGTTGAGGAGGCGTGGAACTGGTAAGAGCCGTCAATTTACCGACGTCATACAGGCGACACTGTTGGGTCTCGACAAGAGTTATGGGAAATGAGGTCCAGAAGCGCACCTGCAATTACAGCTTGCTGCCAAAGATGTCAATATAAACAAACCAATTCAAATCTTACGGATTACCACTTCAAGCTCCTCTCCTCCTGTCTCTGTAGCAAAACATCCCTCTGCCTTCTGCTGCACTGCATCGCACTCTGCTGCGGCCAGTTAACATCCCACCTCCATCCCGGCATCCACCTGTGAGCTCTGAACCTCTCCTATGGAGGGGATATCCTGACACTCTCTGCCCTCCTCTCCTCAAGCTCAGAGGGCCACATAATTTATCAGGGTCAGAACCTAAATGCCAACTATCATTGCATCTATTTATTAATACTGCAATTGGCAGTTTACACATCAGCAGGCTGACAGAACTATACTTCAGAAATCTTCATAACGACTTATTTTTTAACTCGAATTGATATTCGCCATTTCTGAAAAGGCCCACTAAAAATATACGCATATTTAATTTACAGATTTGCTTTATTTCTGCTGACATGGCATTCCATATAAATTTTAGCAAATAACTGCTCGCAGCCTCCTGACAGTTTGATAAGTGCTTTTCAAGGGTATTGAAGTTCACATCTGGTAGCAGAATTTTTGGAGTATCAAGGACACTAAGAGCTTCTCATGTCAGGGAAACTACGAAATGGTGAATGTATCCTCATTCTGAATGAAAAAGTAGATAATTAAGCACCTTTCTGACATGCCTTTAAAATCCAAATGTTTTCAAAACTGAAAGAGCTTTCAGAAATTCAAAACTAAACACTTTCAAAATTTTATGGGACCTGTGGGAACCTCTTCAATTCACCGAACTGGTCTTAAAGAGTCAAATACAGAGTTATTGGCTGTTAGCCCAGACGGTGAATGGGGTCTCTGTTCGGTGAAATTGTGACTTGCATCAGCTCTACATTCCTGTGTATCCAAACCATGCTCTCTTCTCCACTGGGCCCCATGTAAACTTTAACTGAGTTAACTGCCATGGGATCTCCATGGCGACCACTGACTAATGGTTTGCTGGCATTCAGACCATGTCCCTTAAAACAAAACAAATGCCAACCTATTTGCGCAGTTATCTTCCCTTCCCTGCCTAGACATGACCCACTGAGGTGTGAATCTATCCTAGGCTTAAACTTCACACGATTCATAAGCAAAGGTATGATTTATCGCCAAATAATGCATTTGGCATTTTCCTTTTCTTTATTTGGCACTGGATGGCATGTTCTCTGTTAATGTTAGTGTAAGTATCATGTAGTGCTGCTTTCAGTTATGCCTCATACAAGGTCTAATTGAAATGCTCTTTGGAACAAATGCAATAGACCATGTTATGATGGCAACTAATAGTATACCTGTCCCAATTATAAATTAAGAGGTCACAAAATAAATTAAGAAGTACAAGTCTGTGATATCAGCAGCGTAAACAAATCAGGAAACCCACATCATGAGCAAACATGTCGCAGTCTTCAAATAATTGGACAGCGATTCTTCATGATTCTTTAAGTGCTGCAAGCCCTACCTGGTTCAATTGATATGGATGTAAGACCTCAGAAGCTTCCTTAACCCCATATTTATAATGAAATAACATTTACTGGCGCACAGAGTCAAAAATAAATAAATAAAAGATCTCCCTGACCACTTGGACTGCACTGTGCCTGCCGGGTCCTTGCAGACGAGATGCCCCTCTGCACTACAGTCGCAGGGTTCGAAGTGATGTCATTACTTTAGCCCCATTCTCCACCCAAGTCCCTGAGCAGCAACCCAGCGATCATCCTGTCTTCCAGGTTACACACCCCTTCAACTCATGTGAATTATTCATGCAGAGAGAGATGACAACCACCGCACACCTCAGACTGGAAATGGATACAGTTTCACACCAGGGGAATCAAACCAGAGGAGAACAGGGACAGGACATGAGGTGGAAGAGCGCAGTAATAATACACAGGAACTGTATGCAAGGCAGTGAGATTTCCCCTCCGGTTATAATGCAACTCCACTGTTGTTGCAGTAACCCGTTCCTGCCTGAGTGATTCCATTTACCCCATATGAGTGGAACTGGCATAAGGCAACAGCGCATTGTAAATTATGTGCTGCACATTCCTACTGAATGACTTCTAAACAGGTGTATTGCAAGGATGTCTGCCCCCTGACGAGAGTCGCTGTTGGACAGTGGGCCCCCAGAGGGAGCACTACTGCTCGCCCCATTAACAACATCCCTGCTGCTCAGGAGGCTACAGCAAGCCCAGTTTCTGCACTGTGACCTGTCGGTGCAGTTAACAGCAATGCAAGGCATGATAGAAGGCCAATAGTTTAGAAAAGCCATTAGCATACAGGCCTAAGCAGAAGGTTCTATGCAGCCTCTTGTAATATTAATCTGTTTTTTGTCTCTTTATGCCTTAAGGGCATTCAACACTGTCATTTTTCAACACGGAGCCAAACACATGCTGCCACCATCTCTGGAAAACAAAAACAGCTCAGTAGAATATTTACCAAACGTTAGAAGAAGAAAAAGTAGATGCCAGTAAGTATGAAAACACAGCCTAATTGACCTGACTGCCATGTGGCGGTCATATGACTGAAGACGTCAGGGGACTGCATGTCCTTCAGTCAGAGGTGTAGCTTTTGCCAGCTCAATATAAGATCTCACCAGGGGATCTGAAGTATCGTTTCTCATAATCAGTCCTGACCCCCCCGTGTATTTTGGTTTTTGTTCTAACCACAACTGCAATCATAGGACTTTGACAAGCCATTTATTTATCTTATTTGTTCATTACTTGTTCAGAGCTGTGATTTATCCTCTCAAGCCACATTTTAACAACAGTATCCATCCACACCATTACAACTAAATGACCGTTAAACATATTCCTTATATTTCTATACTGCAAGAAATTTAATGTTATAACATTTTTAAACAGTGCAGACACCAAGAAAACCAGTACACTCCGAATTAGTTAGCTTTACTTTGTCTGAAATTAATAATACACATTTGCTTGCCCAAAAAATAGGACCAATAGCTCTGTAGCTTGCCGGCCCTTAATATACTTTAAAAATGAATTGTTGTTGTTATCATGAATAAAGAACAATTTCCTGTTTACAGATACATAATATGCACCTGTACATAATATGACTAATGTAGGTACAGGCTAGAGCACTCTGCTACGAGCTAGGCAATGTAGTGCAAGCTACTTAATGGAGCAGCTAACAAAGCAGCTTGTGCAGACATAAACAATACAGCTCGTGCAACGAAACTTCATGGAAATGAACACAAGGACATTATAATAATATTATCTGAAACACAGTATGACACACCCAGATGATTGGATTAAATTGTAGGTCTCGGGATGGAATAGTCTACATAGCAGGGAAATTAGCATGCTAGTTTTGACATGCAAGTGCTTATAAGCAAGTTTCTAAAACCTCATTTGGAGTGCAAGATAAATCATCGACTGTTCTCAAAATGGTTAATCTATATCCTTACGAGCACTCATCATAAGAGATAAGGACTTGCAATGTAATAAAATTGCAATTCATCCCAGACCTCCCAAAGAGCGTGACTGACCCAATAGCAAAAAAAAATTAGTCTGGGAAAAACCCACATGAATCCCGCAATGTCACAGCATACAGAGCAGCCACTTGAGGGCACAGCTGAATTACATTTAGGCATAATTTAGCTATGCATATTTTATAAATGGGGAAATTTTCATTAGAAAAAAAATTTAGCTAAAAATCCGAATATGAAATTATTTAAAAAATGTAAAAAAATTTTAGACTCATGGTCCCAAGGAAGCTCCAAACCAAATATAAAGTGAACCTGGCTAGCGGTTCTAAAGAAGAAGAGTGTTAAAAATTTTGCAAACAGGACACGACAACGACGACAACGCCAGACACTGCCTGATCCCAATAGCTCAGCCTGCCTACCGGCCGGTGAGCCAAAAATGGTTCATTTTCGCAGTATCTCCAGTTTCACCGATTAGGAACCTACTGAATCCTTTAATTTTGTTGGTTAAATTTTCTCTTTTCATGCAGTTCCCAACAAACATAAAACATCCTTGCAAATGTTACCTAAATCTTTTGCTTGTGTTATGACATTACCATAACATTGCAGCAACATAGTGAGAATGTTTGTGCTGGCTGGCTATTTCCGATTTATTGCAACACTGCAAAAACAAATGAAAAATAAGTCCATCTTAACAATTTTAACCTTGAATTACGATTTGAAACATATCAATAACCATTATTCTCAGTGAGACAAAATTTTTTTTTTTTTAAAGATTATTTTTTTGGGAATTTTTCCTTTATTTGACAGTTATAGTGTAGAGAGACAGGAAGGTTGGGGAGAAGAATGGGGGAAGACATGCAGCAAATGACCTGAGCCGGAATCAAACCCAGGTCGCTGTGGGAAGGACACAGCCTTTATGGAATGCGCACTTAGACCGATGAGCCACCGGGGCGCCCCTCAGTGAGACAAAAATTTGGCAATAATGTGAGATAATTTTGACTAAACTCTGGATTTGCAAAAGGAATAATAAAATTTCAAAAGTCAAGCAAATGGTAATTTAAAATAAGCTAATATGTTCTAAAATTCTATAATATTCTAAAATTAGGAAGTCGCATCCCATGAGATTTAAAGGTTTGTTAAGACAGTTTTTACAGTGAATGTGATGAATGAAATTTTTTATTATTCATGACATGCATGCTTATTTTTGTCAAAATGTGGTTTAAGAGGGTAAAAAGACTGCAGCAAAGCTTGAAATACGCCTAATTACAATAGATACGGCTTGATAAAATATTACAATTACAACTGAGGATGGATCAAAAACCAGCATACTATACACAGATGGTCTCCAGGACCAAAGCTGAGAATCACTGTTTCAAAGGGTTAAGCCAGCCATGTTTGCTCAATAGTGAAACTGAGCCTGAAGATTTGCCAACAGCAATCCCAGTTGCCAGTACAGAAGGGGAATTCAACATTACTCAGAAACATTATTCAGTCAAAAAACATCCTATTGCCCAATTCCTAACCACTTCTCCTTGTCCTCAATGGAAAACGTCACAAGGTTACAGAAAAATGTAAAGAATTCATAAGGACTTAGGGACAACCGTGGCGCCAAGAAAATGCGACTGCACTTACGCTAAACAATGTCATCATGTGCTCCTCGCCCGTAATGTTTGACTGTTTATGTGAATGACCAATTGAATAGTGTATCATTTAAAAAAAAATTGCCAATGCAAAGAATTATGGGATGGCGTCATCTCCCTCGTTTTTTGTAAAGGATGGTCCAGTGTACTCTATGCTAAGGGCAACAAGCAAGGATACACTGAAGCATTTTCCTTTGCATTTCGAGAATTCAAACACGTACCATGGCAGCCATGTGAATACTTCAGGGTCAGTTCCAAGGAGATAGGAACTTTCCTGCGCTAAAAAGACTTTATGATGCAGCCAGCATCTTCATCAAAGACTCTAGGGTTTAATTAGTCGAATCAGATGTGCATCTGCATTGTCCATTTCATGAAGGAAAGGAGGCAATTAAATCCTTTGTTGCTTCCTTCCAGCGAGGAAACACAGGACTAACCTTGGAACAAAAGAAAGATTGAATATGGACCACAATCCTTCACAGCTGCTTACATTATTTGTCCTGAAGTTTTCCAATAAATTGCAAGGGCTATCTTTGCTGTCAAGTTCATGATGTATTGAAAGAGAGAACATCCTATTCTTCTCAAAAATGTCTCAAGGTAGCTTAAAAATCTTCCTGCTATGTGGCATTTACCTATGTGACCTTTCATAGCAAGGTCAAGGAAAAGTAGAAAGAATAGGAGGCCTTTTTCCTTCCCTAAGTGCCCATGAAGTGAAATTTTGTTTGTATGTCTATAATATGTATGGTTTGAAATATACAATTCCAAAGTTTAAGACCTTTGGGGTAAAGATTTATGATTTTTCACGCCCTCAAAGTTGTGCACTCAAAACTGGTACTGTTATTTCACAAATTATCACATGACAACAACTGCTGACATCACTGCGGTGCCAGAGGATTAATTCAGTATTGCAGATAGTAAGCAGGAGCTGGATAGCAAAGGAAGATATTCCTTCCGCCATTATTAGTGTCGTTCAATTTGTATTGCGCCTCCCATACTGTCTCGCCTTCATTATCCCACATTAATTTCAAGCAGCAAAGTATTGGGTTTGATTATGGAATCATACGATGCATAAACTGGATTGGGATGCTGAGGGCACAGTCAAGAAATGCCTCAAATAAAAGTGTCTCTTCAGCAAATAGTAACGTTTGCAGTGCTTCCTACATGCCGCACCCTAACATGCACTGAAAAATGTTGCAGTTTTGCGGTACTCCTTCCATGGCAGATAGATGACAATCAAAATGATGCTGGCCAGTCACTGGGGCATTGAGACATTTCAATTTAAAAAGTTTATTAAGAAGTCAAATTTTGGCCATCAAGAAATTGACCCCTCTAGAGGCCAGAAGAGGGGGGAAAAAAAAAAAGTTTGGTTTAGGGACCTAGAAAAGTAGGATATTTCTATTTCCCTACTGGCCAGGGCTCCAAAATCTGGCCCTCAAATCCACCTCCAGCCCAGGTTTACTCTCCTTCCAGGAAATTAGGTGAACAATTATTGCCACTCACTGGCCAGGCTGGGGACGCTGTAGCGCAGTGGTGAAGTAGGCTTGACTTGGGATCAAGAGGTCCTGAGTTCGAGTCCTTGTCACAGCCTTTGCGGTGTGTTCTTGGGCAAAACACTTCACTCCCACACTCCCTCACTCCACCCAGGTGTACAAATGGGTACCACCAAATTGTCAGGGAAACCTGACTAAGAGCTGGCGGAGTAGCTGCGATGGCCTGGCATCCCATCCAGGGGGAGGAGCAATATTAGTCGCATCATGCCACAGAAACCGAGGTTCAGCACTGGCCTGATGGACCACTAGGCTCGGAACAGACTTACCACTGGCCAGGCTGTCATCAAACCTGACTCCCAAGTAAATGGAAGGCGGAAAGCCAGCAGTTCTCGGCCCTCAAGGAACATGATTTTGGGAACCCTGCCATGGGCCTTCAACCTCGAAAAAAAAAATTTCTGGCAAATCTGGAGGGGTTATACTTCACCCTCTGATAGAACTCTGCCTATTACCAGTTAACAGATCAACAAATATTTCTAGCTGTTAAAGTTTGTTGAAGTTGGACTGAAAACCAAGAGTACAGTAGATGGCCAGGAAAAACAAATCTAAAACACAGAACACTCCACTCAAAGTACAACTTCAGGGCTTTAAACTAAAATGGTGAGACATGGTAATTAATCAGGTCGAGGAACAACCATAGCTTTGTACAGATGGTTTCAGTGCTTCTATTTCAGTACAGTATAGATGTTGCAGTAGAACAGTGGTCACCAACCCTGTTCCAAAAGATCTACCATCTAGGTCCTCACTCCAACCATAAAAACTGGCACCTTATTTAACAGAAGGAGATCTCATCAAATGGCTAATTAGTAGAATCATGTGTGCCAAATTAAGGCAGCAATAAAAACCTTCAGATGGGTAGCTCTCCGGAAACAGGACTGGTTACCACAGCAGTAGAACATGGATGACAAAAAAAAAGAGCACAACTAAAAACAACGTGGTCCTCGAGTGAACATACTCTCCAGAGTGGCCCCTATCCAGCCAAGTCGGTGATCACTACCCCCACCCTCCCCGTCTTTCTCCTTCCCCTGGTCTCCTCAGAGCAGCGGTGAAATGTCCAGAGGCCGTATGTTAAAGGCCAGCCTGAAGTTCTTTTAACCCATTAACTCAGTCGCTGGTTTCACATATCAGTTTGACCTCCTGGCAGAAGAACTGTGGTAAAGAATAAATTAAGGTGACAGGAACAAAACCCTGTGGAGTTGAACTTCTCGTGCCTGATTTCCTCATCGCAGCCTCACTGGAGTGTCCATGCGCAGCAGTCTATTTTTAATATACATTAAACAGGCAACACACTTAACGAGGGTCAGAAAAATGTAACGCGTGATCAAAGTTAACCACCCCATCAACTTTTCCAGGCTCAAATGTAGCCTACTGAATTTCAGTAGAGTCCGCAAAGGTAGCCAAAGGAATATGAAGAGGAACAATTTGTTTTTGAATATATATAGCAAATTCAGCAAAAACTACACGCACTGAAGAGAGATGCCACAAAATGTGGCCACATAAATGAAAAATAATAATTCGAAGACCGTAGTTGCTCGAAGCTAAAAAAAGAAAAAAAACTTCTAGTACCTTCGAAGCGAAGCAGACTCCAAACTGAACACTGCAGCTTGTCTCCACTCATTCCTGACACAGTCGAATGACTTCCAGTAGGCTAAGCGGTTTAATTGGGAAATTGCAATCGGACAGTCACTTTATGACAAACGCCGGCGGACCTTCCAAACTTAAAGGAGAAAGTTTTTTTTTTTTTTTTTTGACAGTCATTAGCGGCCAACTACACGCTTATAAGGCCAAGCAGGGTAATAATGTATGGGCTTAGGTTATTTGAAAAATAGAAACAAGTACGTACTCTGAGGAGGAGAAATGCGTCACAAAAATTTACCTTAAGTAAAATGCTCTCCGCTTACAGAAGTTGAATCCGCTTTGTTATGACGCTTTGACGACCTACTGAAATGTTCTATTTCAATTTATCAAATTGCCTCACTTCAACACATTTGGTCCATCAATTACTTCATGTCCCTTTCTCACCCGTCAGCGCCGACTTGCAGTTGGTCTGGACGAGAGGTGTGATGTCATAGCGATGACCTGGTTAGCAGTTGCATTGGAAATAGCCTATTTGCAATCACCTGACTTCTCCCCTCCCCACCTCGAGCCCTCACACGTCAGCACCATTATGAAAAACTGAAGAGGAGGGGTAAGGGTATCACATAGTGGTGTAATGTGTCGTTAAACTTTCAACAATAATCTCCATTTTTCGAGGACAATGACACCTTATTTCCAGTCTGCAGTAAGAAATAAAGACCAAAAAAATATATATATATATGCCACAGTGTTTGACTGTAGGGTCGCTTCTGGCGATGGCAAATTATTTATAGATTTTCTGACCGCTGTTGCTGCTGTCTCCACAAACTGACATTTCAATCTCTTTTAATCAGGGTGCAATGAAATGGAAGAACCGAACAGCATGTAAACAATCCGCTTTGACATGAACAAATTATCCAGCGGCCATTTTCATTATTATTATCACGGTCACCGCGGCAGCAGGATATGACTTTTCTATTTGTATGATTTTCTAACGAATGTACATGATGAAAAAACACTACGTGTATTCTAACCGATATTTTATTTCCAGAGACCCCCACACCAATCGCTTCAATTTCCATGCATAAGGATTTAGTCCAACGACGTGAATTTCAGCCACATGGATTCACTTTTGACAAAATATCTGTACTCAATTAAAGGGCGCAATCAAAACGGCACATGGTTCACCCGTATACTTTATTGAATAAGTGCCAATACATCTGACAATTACCAAATGAAGATTTTTCACATCTCAAATCATCAAAACAACCTACAACATTCCCAGATAGGATCAACATTTAGTGAAAACAAAACTGACAATGCAAATCAACTATTTCCAGTTGGTATCACATTGAGAACCGAGAAAAATGCTTCTCCCCCCTTACAAGTATAAACAGATTCCGGTAGATAAACCTCTTGGCAGATTAGATTCAGTCGGTCAGACCCAGACCCATTGTCACAACTGAGATTCACTATTAGCGCTTTGCTGCCCTCTGGCGGTAAACGGCCGGAGGCTCTGGCAATCACAGCTCGAGGGCTAAGCGCATGCCACTGGCATGGAGGTATTTAACCACTGTTAGTACAACTACATAATCATTTACTGCCTCTAAACGCAAGGGTCTCCGTTCATTGGGGGGAGGGGGGGCGCCCGTTTCTGCTACAGTTTAGCACGAGGATACCGAAATATATTCATCAAGGTTTTAAATGAAAACAAGTAAATCAGAGGAACCGGGCATCATAGTACCAAGCACAAAAAACTGTGCCCACGCCAGGTCTTAGTAAATAAAATTGAAATAATACACCCGTTCTCCACAAAAGTAAGACAGTATGAAAATCTTTGATTTTGTGCTCTTTTTCATGCTTTCGGTTAATCTTTAAATGTGCAACAGATGCCAACAAAGAAAATTTATCCACTGCGGAGCCGAACCGAAACAAATGGAAGTCCACAATCTAAAAAAAAAAAAGCTAAATCTTCACAATCAAAGCATATTAAACCTTATCTGACATCTTTTATTGACAAAAAATAAGGCCTTTCTTCAATCATCAAGTTCAATTCACCAGAAATGTCGCAGGCACAGTCAACAAGACATCCAACAGACACGCTGCCTTGCGAAACCAAAATGAAACAAAAATTTTCCAGGCAGCTGCTTTCAAATAATAAAAATAAAAAAAGCTTTTCAATACAAAGAAAAAAATCAAAATAAAGAACAGCATTGTCAACAGGAAAAGAAAAAAAAACTACTCCGGTGGTAGGTTGAATGCTAATACCATCAGACTCTACTTTTACTGACATCAACCGACCAATCCTGGCACGAGTAATAAGAACCATCAGCCTGAAAAGTACAACAGAAAAAGCCAACGAGAAAAAGTCAGAGATGGAAAGAAATCTTTCCTTTTGCTTGTAATAACACTAAATTCGATGTAAAACTGAGCCAGAGAAAATGCTTCAGTGCAGTGGAAGCCCATCCTGTTCCTGGATAACCCAAAGGTTTTCACTGCAGCACAAACTGAACACACCCAACTCGACACCAAAAGATCTGCACGGAGCAGCTACATGGTTGAGTCAGTCGTGCAAAACTAGTGTCGAAACAAAAATCCACAACAGTGATTTTGCAACCTAGTTCCTTCGGACAGCAGGTCTTGATCTCAACCATAATTTGGCGTACCCGTTTCTACCAACTAGCAGCTCCAACAAGATCTCTTGCCGTTGAGTCAGGAATACCACGTTAGGTTTGGAGTGAAAACCTACAGGACAGGGGACCTCCAGGAACAGGGATGGGCACCTCTCCTATGGAATGGTAGATCTCCAGGAACAGTATCAGTTACCACCCAGGGCAAGGGTGCCAAAACTACAGTCCTGGAGGCCCCCAGCACTTGCAACAGGTATTTTTGGTTCCCTTTTAATTCAAGCTTTGAGATCAAGGAGCAGTCTCCTGGCCTGCTACCATTCACCATAAAGCAGAAAAACTGAAAACCAGTAGACACAGACTCCTCAGGACTGCAGTTCAAAAGGGTTATAATGGGACGAGATTCAGCCCTGTGGAGGCCCCAGGGCCCCTCCGGGCCCTTCCCTGGGGGCCACCTCAGTGGAAGACTGTCTGCCGCCAGCGCTTGTCGTAAAGGAAGGGCCAGAGGCAGTCCCGCACCGCCGTCCTGAAGGGCGTGGCCTCCACCCCCAAACCCAGCGACTCCAGTCGGGAGCACTCCAGCTGGGCGTTTTGCGGCCGCTGTGCCCCTGCTCCAGCCGGCTGCTCCGTCAGCTAGCAGGAGAGGAAGAAAGAGAGGGAGAGAGGAAGGAGGACAGATGAAGTGTAAGGGGAGTGGTGCATAGAAGACTGATTACAAAGTTCATCATCACTCAAACATACTATATGGCCAAAAACGTATGAGGACACTCCTTGGTCCAAGGGTCTCCTCGTGTCACTAAAGGAAAATCAAGCTGCTAAAGTGATGTTCAGGAAGATTGTGTGCTTCCAGCAGTATGGGGAAGGCTCATTCCCATTGTAGCATGACAATGCCCCCAAGCACACAGTAATGGTATGTTCTAGATTCTAAGAGGAGAATTGGGAACTGGACTGGCCTGCACAGTCCTGACCTCAACCCCCGTCGAATACTGCCAGGATCTGCCAGAAATCGGACATCAGATCAGGCCCATTCAGTGCCTGCACACACTAATGATTTTCTACATGAAATTGTAGTTGAAAAATAGAAGACCATTGCAGTATTAATGCCCATGGTTTTGGAATGAAATGTTGGATGTGAAAGTGTCCAAAAACTTTTGGGCATGTAGGGTAGCACTATCTGGTTCTGAAGCCAAATTTGAGCGTCTGCCATCAGTGCTGTTGAAAGGGGAGATGCAGAGTGTAAGTAAGCTTCATAATGGCGTCTCACCGGTATGAGGTGGCTGCTGGGTAAACTGAAAGCATCGGCCATGGCGCACGCCATCTCGTACTTGGTCATCTGCTCTCTCCCCGAGTAGTGGAAGATACCCCGCAGAGACGGGTTCTGGAGGATGGACAGATAACAAGATGGTCTGTAAGTATTTTAACAGCTACAGTACTGTGTAAATGTTTCAGGCACCCAAGATTTCTTACATTAAAATTTGCCCTCAGGTGTTTATTTTTGGTTTTCCTCATTAATGTTTCTGTAGATCGCAAAACACATTAGAGACACCAAATGTTTAAAAAAACATGCAAAAAATGTTTGTATTTCACTAAAGAAAGTTGATACAGATGACACAGCCTTGATAGAGCTCAGATCTCAACATCATCAAGGCTGTCTGGGAATACCAGGACAGACAAGCACAAGTGAGAATGAGTCTGTGGAAGGACTGTGGCAAGTTGTCCAAAATGCTTGGAACAAGCAAAAGCCAATCACCTTAAAAAAAAAACTATAAAACTGCAGGACGCTGTTCCAAATTTTTAGGCAAAGGGTAGTCACACTAAATATTGATTTGACCTAGTTTTTAACAGTTCACAGATCTTTACTGAACATTTTTCAAAATTTACAAACCTTTCTTTTCATGATTTTTGGAAGCATCTTCACCTCGCAGAATTGTACCTAAAACTTGCACAAAGTGCTGTACATTGCGTAAAAATGGCAGCCATACCGACATGGTTCACGAGATTCCATGAGGTTCCAGATCAGGGGCTGCCAACCCAGGTCACAGACAGTCACAGGGTCTGCTGGGTTTTGGTGTCATTCTGAACATGATTCATCAGTTAAAGCAGCTTATTACATGGTTATCTCACCTTACCAGATTTCTTGAATCTACATTGGTTAGAGTGAACAAGAACTAACACACCCTCTGGCCCTCCAGGACAAGGGCTGGCTACAACTGATATTGTAGTTTATATCCACAAATTAAAGCTGACTGTTTACACTTCAATCTTCCAGCCGATGTATTCAAATCCATTGAGGAGTGTGGAGCCAAACAAAAACTTAGTCGATGATGCGTCACAGTTTCTACAAGCTCCCAATTTCTGTATATTTAGCCATTACAAGTCCTGAGCGCCCCTGTTAATTCATCTTCACTTCACCTGGGAGATCAGCGCCTAAATGCACTGAGTAGTGCTGACATCTTACACTAAGTCTAAGTCTAAATCCTGGTTGATTTGCATGTTCTCCCCCCCCATATTGTTTTCAATCCAGTTACTCCAGTTTCTAAAGAGGTGCATATCAAGGTAACTGAATATGGTAAGCTGCCCCAAGGTGCAAGTATGATTGTCTACTGAGAGAGCTTGTTGCAATGTATGGCAACCTGTCCAGTGCGTATTCCTGTCTTTCACCCAGTGCATGCTGGGATAGGCTGTAGTCTACACTCCCACAACCCTGACCAGGAATACGCTAGTTAGATAACAGAGGACAAGAGGATCAGTCATTAGCTGTACTTCCTGCTGTTAGTACTTTCAAGAATCAAGCATTTTAGGACCTGGCGTTCCGTGATCAACTTAAGCTACAGACTTCAGACCTTAGACCCCAAGATTAAAAAGACCTGCTGACTCAAATGAAACCACAGAATCCATAGACAAAGTGGCCCTCCAGGGCATGAGACTAACACACTCCTAAGAGTAGGAACATAAATTTGGTTAACATGATGAGGTTGCATCCTGATCAACATTGTTCACCTACTCGTTTACATACCTTTTTGTCTGACCGTGAATTTAAAAAGCATTACCGACTTCGGGTCAAACCGGGCCTGGAATAGACTGCAGCCACAATAGACTGGCAGCCACTTCAAGCACTGGCTACCATGGTAACGTCACTCAGGATAAAATATATACTGCCCCTTAAGGTTTAATTGCGAACTGCACCTGATTTTTGAGGTCGCGCACAAAGATCACTCCAAAAAACTGCAGAATAGGACAGCCATCTTGCTCATTTGGTTAAAATATTACATTACAGTTACCAGCTGCTGCATACATCCCAATACACTAACAGCTGATTAGACTAAGCAAGTACAAATTCCCTGTCTGGAGCAATGTGGGGTCAAGTGCTTTGTACAAGGGCCCGACAGCTGCACTGATCGTTTTGTGGTTGAACAATCAACCCTTTGAGTCCAAGTCAAACACTGTAGCACAGGGCTGCCCACATCTGGCCCTCACATCCAAATGCAGCTCTGGTTTTCTCTCCCTCTAAGCAATTAACTGAAGAGTTATTTCCACTGATTGGCCTGACTGTCATCACACCTGACTCCCAGGTAAAGGGAAGCTGGAAAACAGCAGTTCTCCGCCTTCGAGGACCGTGATTTGGGCAGCCCTGCTCTAGCAACTAGGCTACCACCAAAAGCAAGCATAACCCAAGTCTCAACGCTATAAACACACATAATTTCCTCATTAACAGCAGTATCTTATAATCTATTAAATTAACTCAACAGTCAGTGCTTCTAATTGGCCAGACTGTCTTTACACCAGACTGCCAGATAAAAGGAGAGTGTAAGACTGGCAGTTCTGGGACCTCGAGGACCGGAACTTGATCATCCCAGCCTTGCATGCTCACCTGCAACCTCCTCTCGGCCATGAGGCGGCAGACCCGCGCCACGTCGCCGGTGTAGGTGGGGAAGCGCTGCTGGCAGTGGTCCACAGTGCTGCTCTCCACACCCTCCTGCACACGCTCCCACAGCACCGTCACCGCACTCTCCTCCACACGCTCCACCTCTCCGTACAGGATGGGCACGCGGAGTATCGCTGCACCTGGGAGGGGAGGGGGGAGAGGAGGGGGAGAAGGTAGGAGTGAGTGGGAGAGAGACAGAGGGAGGAGAGGATGAAGGGGAGAGGGGTAGAGATAAAAAAGAGGGAGAGAGAGCAGGAAAGATGGTGAGAGGACACAGGAGGAGAGAAGGAAGAAAGGATAGAGAGAGGGGGAATGGGGAGAGAGAAGTTCTTTAATCACGCCTGAGCTGTAGAGGCGTATTTGTTCTGTCAACAGTTCTTCAAGCTGTACAAGATTGGCTCAGCTTTGGTGCAGATAAGTCAAGGAGCCCTTATTCATACTTAATATTTCTTCTTTTGAGGCAGATCAAATTGTATGCCCACACACGTACAAACACACAAAAACAGGGGAAGATCAGTACACACATTAATTCAGAATGTCAGATCATCAACAGCCGATAACCATGAGTCACCAAGTTCTTCAAATTTTTGATGTATTCAACAATAGATAATTTAGCACTAAATAATATACAGTTGTGCTCAAAAGTTTGCATACCCTGGCTGTATTTGTAAAATAGGTAACATTAGAAAAAAAAAAAAAAAATACATGAATGGCCAGGCAAAACACATTTCTTTTATTTCTTATTGGATTCATATCCAACTGCAGGTCATGTAGAATGGCACAATCATCAAATAAGACATGGCAATAAAGGGGAAAAAAATGAAATGAACTCTGTTCAAAAGTGTGCATACGCTTAGTTCTTAATACTGTGTATTGCCCCCTTTAGCATCTATAACAGTGTGAAGTCTTTGGTGATTGTTGTCGATGAGGCCCATAATTCTCTCAGGTGGTATAGCTGCCCATTCTTCCTTCCAAAGTGCCTCCAGCCCCTGCAAATTTGGTTGTCTTGCATGAACTGCACGTTTGGGAAGCAGCTCAATGATATTGAGGTCAGGAGACTGTGATGGCCACCCCAGAACCTTCACCTTTCTCTGCTGTAACCACTGGAGGGTCAACTTGGCCCTGTGCTTTGGATCATTGTCATGCTGGCGCGTCCAAGTGCGTCTCATGCGCAGCTTTCATGCTGAAGAATGCAGATTGTCTGCCAGTATTTTCTGATAACATGCTGCATTCATCTTGCCATCAATTTTCTCAAGATTCCCTGTGCCATTAGAGCTCACACACCCCCAAAACATCAGAGAGCCATCACCATGCTTTACTGTGGGAATGGTATGTATATTTTTCACCATGGGCCTGTGGACTGCTCTCCAAACATAGAGCTTATGGTTGTGACCATTAAGTTCTTTTATTTATTTATTTTATTTTTTAAAAACCTCCGCCATGTTACAAAAAACATAAAAACAAAACACAACATAATGCAACATACTAGTAAAAATGAAAGTAGCACAGCAAGGTTTTGGTCTCGTCACTCTAAATGACAGTATTCCAGAAGTTGTGAAGTGTGTCAAGGTGTTGTCTGGCATATTTTAGGTGGGCTTTTTTGTAGGATTGGCACAATAATGGCTTCCTTCTAGCAACTCGACAATGCAGCTCATTGTGGTTTAAGTACCTCCTCATTGTGCTCCTTGAAATGACCACAACATCTTTTTCCAGACCATCCTGTATTTCTCAAGGTAGCTTGTGGATCTTTCTTTGTGTCCCGAACAATTCTCCTGGGAGTTTTGAAATCTTTCTTGGCCTACCTGACCTTGGCTTGGTATCAACATATCCCCAAGTTTTCCACTTCTTAATCACGGACTGAACAATACTGACAAGCATTTTCAAGTCTTTGGATATCTTATATCCTTTCCCATCTTTAAGAAGTTGTACTACCTTGTTACAAAGGTCCTTAGACAGTTCTTTTCCACTCCCCATGGCTCAGAGTCTAGCCAGATCAGTGCATCCACTCGGGAGCTAACAAACTCAATGACTATACACAGACACTAGTAACAATTTAAAAAGCCACAGGTGTGGAACCCTTAATAGCCATTTAACCTGAATGTGTCACCTTGTGTCTATATAACAAGGTCAAGCATTCAAGGGTATGTAAACTTATTATCAGGGCTGTTTGGGTGATTTCAGTCATCATTATGATTCAAAAAGGAGCCAAACACCTATGTGATGATAAATGACTTCACATGATCACTACCCTTAAATAAAAGACAAGTTTTTTGCATGATGAGTCATACATTCAAAATAAATGGCAACATTTCACAAATTCAGCTAGGATATGCAAACTTTTGAGCACAACTGTAGTTGATGAGAACAGGCCATTCAGACCTACAAGGCTTGCCATTTTCCAACCAGCAAAGTAACAACAACAATAACTTAATGTCTATAGCACGTCTTGACCAATGCTTTCATGATGAAGATGAGGATAAGAGTAAAAAGATGAAGGTTATCGGAAGCACACATACTTGGGTTATGCCGCAGAACCTCTCTCTCGCCCTCCAGTTTGGACCTCCCATACGTGTTCAGTGGGTTTGGAGCATCATTCTCCCCATATGGTGGGTTTCTTCCATCAAAAACGTAGTCCGTACTGATGTAGATGAGGAAACTCCCCGCTACAAATGCCCAAAAAAATAATGTTACTATAAATGGCATAAATTATAGACATCTCACTAGTGTAAACACCAATAAGCTTAGTCCTGAATTTTTGCAAGGAGATTCACCATTCACAGCAAAATTTAGAGGGCCCTTATCATGTCACCAGGTGCACACCCAATTATCCATTACAGGCCATTTCTAATTTTGTCCTTTGTGACATCACAATGGGGAGTGACCGCTCAGAATAATAAGGAAACTGATTAACTGGTTGATGGAAGCTGATCAGTCCTTCTTGTCCCTGGGTGGTCAATTCCCCATGCGATGTCACAAAGGAACAAATTTTAAAATGGCTTGTAATTGGTTGTGCACCTCTTAACATGATCGGGGACCTTTACTCTAAGACCAGGTTTAATCTGTGTCTGTAAAATTGCCAGAATACGTTTTGTAACAGACCTGCCTCCTTGGCAAGGGTGGCAGACGCGTGGATGTTGAGGTTCATGGCCGCCTCTGTGTGCCTCTCCACCACGTCCGGCCTTCTCTCAGCGGCACAGTGTATGATCACATGGGGCTACAAGAAAGGATACAGGCAAACTACAACCACCAAGAAACTGTTTCAAATTGTTATTAAGGTTATTATTCAAATTATCACTATTATTATCACCCAATTAATTACAGCATCTTAATTTTGAATAATAGCAGAAATATTAATAATCATAATTTGTAGCAGTACTTTTACTGGCATTGTAATAATAATTATTAGAACAGCCGGCCCGGCACATTCATAATTATCAAAATAATTCTCTAATATAATATCTCATGTCATTGTAACTAGTAGTAGAATTGTTTCTGCAAGCTAAGGCTTTACCTGGAAATCCTGTATAATCCCCCGCACAGCATCCTCGTCCATTAAATTACACTTAAGAAACCGGGGCCGTGCTCGGCTGTACCCACAGCCCAGGGTTTGCCAGCCATTGTTCTGGAACTCTCTGTAGACCGCGCGCCCCAGGAGCCCCGTAGCACCCGTAACCAGAACGCGCTTAAACGGAGTTCGATGCTTTCCTGTGATAGGACAGAGAAGTCAATCAGTAAGTTAGTACACCAATTCATGTACAACTTTATTATTATTATTATTATTATTATTAAGTAATAAATATTAATTGGACTGAATTTAGGATTATATACATGTAAGAATACATTAGTAGTCGCAAGACCCTTCTCATTTCTGTGCCCAATAAAACCCATAAGAGCAGAAATACTACCAATGTTTGCCATTTGGGCAGGAGAGATAGTTTTGAAAATACCATACGAAACTATGTTGGAACATAAATTTGCCTCAATGTCAATCTAAGAAAATTCAGGGCACTGAGTATGATATCTGTAATTTATATCACTGTGTCCACGTACAAAGTGCTCAAGTGGTGGAAGAAATAGTTTGCGTAAGCTATTCTGTGATCAGTACAGTTAAAGAAATGGCAACTAAAAGCTGCTTCTGCTTTTCCCAAATTAAGCAAATTCTGAGGAGAAATTTAGGCCTTATGTTGGACACGATGTGAGGTACATCACATTTTTGTATGGTCCCCAAATAAAGCCATTTTTCTCAAAAAGCCCCACAAGATTTTATCTTCCCTCCTGAAACATGGCAGTGGTGGGTCACTCAGCTCTAAACCTGATATGAAATTCATGCAACTTCATATTTCATGCAGATGTCACACTTTTTGGACCATTAGCATATTCTTACTTATACTATTTAAAATGGCTGTATAAACCTTACCTATTCATTAAAAACATCAAAATATCCAACATATATCTCCATCGCTGCAATAATTTTACCCACGTTTTCAGACGAGAACTCGAGTTAGGGCTTTCAACAGCATGACTGGGGGGCGCTCGTGCGAACTCTTGCTGAGAGAGATTGTTTACTTCCGCAATTGCTGAGGAGACGTCTTTGAGGAAAAAAAAAAATCTCTCTTTTATCACACAACTAAAAATCATTTTGTGAGTATCGGTCCAGGAGAATGTTTTTGGGCAGATATCGCATTAAAGGTATTTATGAGAGAGGTGGTGCTAGCGGCGAATGTGATCTACCTTGGAAACCGCAAGAGGAGCTCCGTAACCCAGAGATAGACATTTCTATGGGGCGTTTACCGCGGAAACACTGCATTTATCACAAATAACACTGTAATGACATACTAATCGCATAAGATTAGAGTGTCGCGTGTCCCCCTTTTCATATGTTTATAAACAGTGCAGTGCAGTGCAGGGCAAATCCTAATCCTCATCCGCTCAGCTCACTGCACGGAATCCTAATCTTCGCGACCGTTTGGAAAATGCAACCTGTATTTACATGAACAACCCCCGCAAAAAAAGGTAGTCAAATACTAATGTAGAAAAAAGACTTGACAGAAACAGAAAACAAGCAAAAAAAAAAAAAAAAACTGATAAGGACTGAACGCAGTTCCTTCAAAAAAAAAAAAAAAAAAAAACCCCACAGGAATCCAAGGATGAAATTACGCGTTTGATTTCATTCACTTATTCCTACCTGTATGAGCTCTACGTGCCCGGGTATAAAATGTATCTTCAGTTCCGCTTCCCTCATGGTCATATCTGAGTAGAGGGTTAGGAGATGTTCATAAATCCCTGGACTATAATGGAGGTCTTGATTCTGTTGCGCAGCTGACTTTGAGCGAGCGAGCTATCTACCTTTAAGATCAGCTGTTTCCTGCAGCCAGTGGCTGAGCACGTTTGGTTGATGAGCAGAGCTTATAGCTAGCTAACGTTAGCAACATATCAACATATAACATTACAAAACTATCCTCGCATGAACTCTACAGCTAACGTAAACCATGAAACGAGTGAGCAAGTTAATTCTTGCCCTTAGTGACCGATAAAGTGAAGATTTCGACACTTCGTAAGATGCAACGATACACAATTTTGTAATTCAGCTAATTTAGCTGGCAAGTCAACTCGAGCAATCGTTAAAAAATCGATTAATTCAGAACTTTTTTTTTTTTTTTTTTTTGCTTTCTCGTTTTCTCTTACCAGCTCTGTAAGTATTGGAGAATAAAGCTGCTTTCACACCGGAAGCGAAACAAATTTTTCGCACGACAGATAACATTCAAAGTCAATACAAAGACGCGTATCGCGTCTCTGCGTTGACTTTGAATATAATCTGTACTGCGAAAAATTCGTTTCGCGTCCAGTGTGAAAGCGGCTTAACGGCCTGGTCTCCACGAGCATCACGTCTGCCCTGAAAATGGTTGGGAAGCTTGTTAGCTAATAAAGTGTGTAGGTCAATGCGGTGTGTGCATCCTAGCGTAATTTTTTAATGTCCTTTAGCAGACTAGTTCGAGTCCTGAAATGTTAAGTATGTCTCCCAATAAAAATGTTCTTACCTCAAAGTCTCCGTACGGAAACCCAGGCATTTTGCAGCAATATATTCTTGCTGTATTTATAGTTGATAACCAATGCTAGCAACGGCTATTTAGCTCAAGTGACGGCGCAATACCAACAAAAGGTTGTGTGAGTAGTAGCCTACAGTTAATACTGTACTCGGGCTTGGTAGACGTGTTTAAAGGGGAAGTACTCTTAAAGTGTAGTTTCACTATCATTTTTATTACACGACAAATATAAGGGTATTCTAATCTTTGCTTTAATATTCTCAACAATTATCGGCAAGCCGAAATATGTAACAAGCTGACTGCTCCTTAATGCTGAGCAAAGGTTACCAGTACTATTTCCGAAAACCGTGGGATGAGGTAAACGTGAGGGGTACTTATATTAACATTTCCCAGCCAAAAAAAAAAAAGTCACACACAGTAAAATTTCGTTGGACCGCTTTAGCTTTGATTACGGCACGCATTTGCCGTGGCATCGTTTCGATAAGCTCATGCAACGTCAGTTTATTTTTCTCCACAGGGCTTTAATTTTTTGCCAAGATCTTGTATTGATGATGAGAGCGTCGGAATGCTGCGTAAGGTGGGCTACTCTCAAGCACGTCCCAAAGATTCTGCATGGGGTATGGTCTGAACTCTGTGATAGCCAATACACTTTGAAACTGATGTCTCAAGATCCCTGAGCCACTCCCTCGCAATTAGAGCCCGATGAATCCAGGCATTGTCATCTTGGAATATGCTCGTGCAATCAAGGAAGAAAGATCCATTGATGAAAAAGAACGTTCCTAACGCCTAGGAAGTGACCCGGAAGTATTTACGTACGCAGCCATGGCAAGTGTGCTTGAATTTTCCAAGGAAAGGTGTTTCAGTGCTCCCAATTATCGCCTTTAGCATAGGGCACAGTAAACCATCCTCTTCGAAAAGGTAGGAGATGGAACGTAAATCACAAAATTCTGTGCGGAAACAGGCGACGACCATCCATTTGGCCAACCACAAAAACAAACAAATATGATGAGCGAGAGCCTCATGATTAGGAGTAAGTGCATTCGGATTCTTAGCGGTGTGGATGTCTTCCTGTTGCTGCGTTCCATTTGTACTCGGAAGTCGGAATTTTCGAGTTCCGAGTCGGAAATTTCAACTGGAACGCCCCCCGAGGTCGGATTTCCGACTCGGAAAGTCGGAGAATCTTCACTACCCCCGAGTTAACATTCAAAGATGGCTGCCCCGGGTGTAAACAGTAATTAGAAGCACCTGTAATATTCCGTTTATTATTTCTGACTCGTGTTTATCGCACTAAATCAGCCGTATACATTGTTCGACGTAGGCCTATATATATGGAAATCCACCGTGTTTGAAGGTTGCAGAAGGACCGCATATTTGTCCAGAAGTTGCTTATTTCGGACAAGGCAAAAGCGAGAATAGCTTTCGTAGACGTGACCATTTTGTTTTATTACTCTTCTTCCCGATTTATGGCGGTTGGCAACTTTTTTCCGACTTTGTAACTGGAACGGTGATAACTCGGCTGTGACGTTATTCCCAGCTCTGACTTCCGAGGTAAATGGAACGCGGCATAAGTCGTAATGAATTCCCTTTTTTTTTTTTTGACATCATGCCCTTTTCCATCAAGGTTAAAGAAAAATGGTTGGGAATTAAATGATAGGACACCATTTTTTACTATTCAAACGCTGCCCGTCATTCAGTAAATTGAGGTAGTCAGCTGACCTCATTTTTTTTGGCACATATCATTGCTGAACCTTGACCTTGTAACTGAAGCAACCCCAGATCATAATACTGCTCCCACAGGCTTGTAGGGCGTGCAGAAGGCATGGTCAGTGAAACAATTCATCTGCCCCTTATCTTAGTTTGATACGTCCGTCACGCTCGAACAGGTTAAAACTAGACTCAGCAGATCACCTGAGCTTTCCATTGCTCCCTTGCAAATTAAACCCTCATTGTCCTTCTAGCCTTACTGATAGGTGGTTTTCTTGAGGCTACACTGCTGTTTAGTCCCAATCTTTCAAGTTTCACTATTGAATTTCACTATTAATCACAGCCGTGGGTTCTAATGCTGATTTTTTACAATTTGATTTCACCAAAGGTTTAAGTGATCTCTGATCACAGAAAGATTTGATCACAAAAAAAGTGATCTCCGATCACGATCATTCAAGATTTTTTTCAGCCACATTTCTTCCACAAAGATAATGGTTCACCACTATCCATCCAAGTTTTAATAATGCGTCGGGCAGTTCTTAACCCAGTTTGAGTAGTGTCAGCAATCTCCTCAGTTGTTTTTTTTTTTTTTTTTTGCTTGATACAGGCCAATAATTTTACCCTTCTGAAACTGAGTAATATCTTATCCACGACCACTGGATATGTCTTCCGGCATGGTTGTTTAAAAAATGAGAGGCTACTCATTGCATCAGATGGGGTTAAAGAATTTGTTGCCAGCTGAAACCTAGTAATCCCTGCGGTAATCATCCAATGGTAGGCTCTTTCTATTTCATTCAGTCAGGTGGTGACTTTTTTTGGCCAGGCAGTGTATTAAGCTGAAATCGTATTGCTGCTCAGTCTATAACACCAACATTTGGATAAGTTTCTGTATTTTTGATTATAGATCATCTTTCGCGGATGATTCGCTAAAAAAAAAGGCCTAATAAAATTAAATTAAAAAAACTTATCTCACGAACCGAGTCGTTTATATCGTCTAAAATCTTTTTTATCTTCTTTTTTTAAAATTGCCACTAGATGTCAGTCTAAAAGTGTTTTCCAATGTAGTGTTACACTATATTGCAATAGTGTGCGAACACATCACTGAGACCACGATGACATACGTGAAAGCCGACAATTGTAAATTCTAAACATCTGACATTTTAAATGAATTTGGAATCAATTTGTCTGCATGGGCCGATAGGACAGACTTTTCGTATTTTTGATAGAAATCATATGTGATTATTGGCTGCTATACAAATGATTGGGTCATGGGAAATTTTAGTCTATCAAAAATATAATTCATCAAAATATCGGATATCTTCAATAACCTGACTGTGCTACACAATGACATTCACTAATACCAAATATAAAATAACTAAAAAGAAAACTATCTATTTCAAGACAAAAGGACAGCAATTAACCCAAAGGATTGTCTCTGGACACATTAATCTCTGTCCTGTAGATTGGACACATTATGTACTCTCATTGGAATTTTTAACGAGGATCACTTTCCTATGAGACCTGTGAGGGAGACTGGTCTGAATTTTATGCTAGAAAGAGACAGACACATATGTTTTCTATTGCAGTCTCACAATTGCCTTTTTACATTCAATGCAAGATGGCAGCTGTTTCGGGGAGTGTATAGACTGCCCCAAATGAACCCCTGCTCAAGATTCTATCACCCCGCCTCAGTAACTGCAAGAATGTCCAGCAAACCACCGTTGCAAGCATTGCTGTGGTTGGCAAGCTCAGGGTGATGAACAGGTGTAGAGCGCCTGTAATGTACAGAAATGGAAGGGATATTACACTCACGCATACTATTTGCCCAAGGGTAATTTAAACATGATTGAGTCAGCCTGTGATATACCTGGAAGTGAATTTCAAAACCAAAATCATGATGCAATTTAAAGAAATATGTGGTTGTTACCTTTGAAAACCAGCATGAAAAAAAACAAAAACATAATCCCCCAAAAGGTAAAAAACTTGATTACTTAAGTTGCACTTTGTGTTCATTGGGAAAGTCAAAAGTGAAAGTATCGCCTTAAAAAGTGCTTAAATGAAATTGAATGCCTGTCAGGGTTGTGCTTCGCACGCCAGCAATGTGCACAGAGGACAGGAAGTTGAGGACTGGACTCAGGTGCAAGGATGGACTTGGTTGTATTTTATTATGCCTACTGCACAGCAGAAAGACACACACACAACAATATACAAAAATGAACAGGGAATCGAGGTTCCCAAGAAATACTATTAGAAATACAAACACTGGACTTAGTTACAGTAACAATGTATTACTAACATAGAAAAAACAAACTGGGAAGCGAGGTTCCTGAATTAAAAAAGTTAAAGTGCTGGAATAAACAATGACAACACTAAGTTCAAGAGAAGGGATATATATACACGGTACATGGAGAATAAATCTCTACAGGACTAGGAGTACAACACAGGCATGTCACCAATGAGACTTCGCAAAGAGCTCGGTCTTAACCTTTTGAGCGCCGAATACATTTTCAAGGAATTAAAAATGTAGTTATCCTGAACTGTTGTAAACCTATCATGTGGCAACTTGTTTAAAAGAGCTCCCCTGCGGGAGCTCTTTTAAACAAGTTGCCACATGATAGGTTTTCAACAGCATCTGACTTTGATATCTTACATCATTGGGCAACTAGAGTTACCCACGGTGCTGAAAGGGTTAAGTACAGGGGCGGTCCTAGACCCGAAAAATTGGGGGAAAATAACCATCCCTTTATTGACAACAATTAGTCCTGGCTAGTTCTGGATGGCTTTCCTTTATTAACACATTTTCCAATTTAAGAATAATCAAGTGGCAATTGAAGACACGGCTTCTCTCCCCCATGCGATCTAACAGTGACAAAATAATGGGCCATATTCAGTACAGAAAAATAATTTAATTATAATTAGGTCTATGCACTGGCACTCAGCGACGGTAACTTTTTTCCAGCGAGAGCGGCATTTCAGAGCTCTTCAGCGAATGAAGGTAATTCTGGTGACAAGTACGTGGTTTCGTCCGTTTACATTTTCCAATCGGACAGCTGTCTATTTTTTTACAGCAAGTTGCTTGACCTTGCTGCAAAAACAGGTGCACAGACTTGTCACCGAAATTACCTTCATTTGCAAAAGAGTTCTGAAATGCCGCTCTCGCTGGAAAAAAAAAAATTAACATTGCTGAGTGCCAGGGCATAGACCTATTTATAATTAAATTATTCTTCTGCACTGAATGTAGCCCATTATTTTGTCGCTGTTAGTTTGCATGGGGGAGAGAAGCCGTGTCTTCAATTGTCACTTGATTATTCTTAAATTGGAAAACGTGTTAATAAAGGAAAACCATTGAGAACTAGCGAGGACTTATTGTTGTCAATAAAGGGATCGATCTTTGTCTCCGAATTTTCGAGGCAAACGCTGGCCCTGCTTAAGTAGTACAACACTTTTGCATAGAGGAAAAGACAAACAGGTGCAGGTAATGATTATGGAGCTGAGAATGTGGCTCGGGTCTTAATAGACCGGTGAGCTTGACGGCTGGAGGCGTGACCTTACAATAGCAGTGTACAACATGTACTATTTGCTTATCAAATGCTTTGGTTCAATTTTAAAGGATTTAGAATGTGAAAGCATGAGAAACTGTCTCTGTGTCTGATTTACTTACCTATGTATTTTTTTTTTTAATGTTTTGATATCTGTGTGTAATTGTCCTTGTATGAAACCTATATGTGTCCTTTTTATTTATGCTGCCCTCTTGGCCAGGTCACTCTTGAAAAAGAGATTTTAAATCTCAATGAGTCTTATCTGGTTAAATAAAGGTTTAATAATAAAAAAAAAATCATATCAGTCAAGATCGTGGTGTTCAATTGCTTGCAAACACACACAAAAATGATGTTTCATTATTGATGTAAAATATAATGCCAATATGTTAAGATTGAAGAGTTTGTTTCCAAAATGCAATATATCCATTTTACTCATTTTGAGTAAATCAACTTTTTCTATGTTGGCGCCAATTGCATTTTATAGAGAAACACAAACTTTGACCATGAAAAAATACACTCTATAGTATGAATTCCAAAAAATGAAAATTTGTACCATGTGTAAGAAGCACAGGGCTATTGCTTTATGGTATTATCTCAATTTTTGTAATTTTGGCACTTATTGCGTTTTGGAACCAAACTCTTTATATTTTCAAAGGTAAGGTACTCCAAAATTTCAAGGTGTTATTGCAAATAGTTTTGAAGATACGGTGTGTAGTGTGTGACCACTGAGTGAATGATTTGTATGCATTTTGGACACTACAAACTGTACATATATGCCACTGCTATGAACTTGTGAGATCATTTATTATAAATATATACAATACAAATGTTATTTGGTTGTTTGCTTTGTGACCTCATAATAACAAATGTGATTTTAATTTGTTCGAAACTTTGTAAAATTGAAATTAATTTGTTTAATACCTTGAGTACCAAATGTGCAATTCCAAACTACTGTTTTTGCAATACAATCTGCTATGAATAGGTAGATACTGGGGGGGAAAATGCAGTCATGGTGAAATTTTCAAAGAACACACATTTCTACAGTCTCCTGATGCCCAAAATCTCACTGTAAGCTTCAAATTTAAAGGGGACTTATTATGCTACATTTCCAAATTTATATTTTGATCTTGGACTCCCCTAGAGTACTCCTGATCTTTCTAAGTCCAAAAAAGGGTCCTTATTTAGCTCATACTGCCATCCTCAAAAAACCCCATTTGTAGTCCATTGTAGTCTCTGCCTGAAACGCCTCGTTTGGGTGGCTCTTCTGCTATGGCCCCCCCTCCCCGTGTGCCCACTTTCTTCTGATTGGCCAGCTCTGTGGAGGGTGGAGCTGGGCGGGACTCAGCAGAATGCAGTTTTCCGGGTCCGCCTCCCGAGTGTAAAACGTGAGACGTGTCTGCCATCTGAGCAAAGGAATCGGCGGGGAAATTCTGCAATCAAACGCAGTACATATGTATAGATCTAATGAAATGAACTTGTTCCAATAAACGCAGCAGTGAAAGTGGAGGATGCTGTGCGAAAGTCTGGCAGCTCAAGCTCGAATTTGCTATCTACCTACTGCTACTATGGTGAGTACACCGGTGTTTCTACTCTATAGCTAGGATTGAGGGAAAGCTAGAATCCACCCCATACAGACACATTTGTAGAACTGGTCGACATACTCAAGTGTAGACCGGATGACCGTAGAAATCCGGTGGGTCTGAGTTTGGAGGGAAACATGGACAGTGAGGAGCAGCAAAAAGTGGACCAACAACTTATGGACTGCTTCGGTGTGTATTATAAGGACCTGCTGGTTCGTGTGCATAACTGTGGTGTGTCATTAGCGCCGTGGAGTAACGAACAGCATCTGTGCTGGTATATGACGGAGGGGTGAAAGCTCTAGGCTAAATGGCCTTTTCGGAAATTGTCCATGGTAATGATTTACTTATTGCGTCGGAATGACCAGCATTTGCTCGCGGAAAATGGGCGCGATAAGCCGCTTTCACACCGGACACGAAACAAATTTTTTGCGCGACAGATTACATTCAAAGTCAATGCATTGTCTTTGCATTGACTTTGAATGTAATCTGTCGGGCGAAAAATTCAGTTCACGTCCGGTGTGAAAGCGGCTTAGCGCACCCATAACGCGTGTATTCGCGTCTTTGCATTGACTTTGAATGTAATCTGTCGTGCGAAAAATTCGTTTCACGTCCGGTGTGAAAGCGGCTTAACGCGCCCATAACGCGTGTATTCGCGTCTTTGCATTGACTTTGAATGTAATCTGTCGCACGAAAAATTCTTTTCGCGTCCGATGTGAAAGCAGCTTTATGGATAGTACGCGACAGCTAGAGAGAGCTCCGGTTATGTTATGAAAATAATACAGGTTTTACAAACTGTAAGTTCCATTAGCGTGGACAGTTGCTTATGTGGAGCTAGCGAATCGATCACTTCGACAGGAACCTATTCAATCTCCGCCTTTTTAGGCTTTCTGTTAGCCAGAACAATTTCTATGGGGGGGTGAAATTATGCCACGGCAATGCAGAGAAATCGTTTGTTATACCAGACACGTTAGAGCTTGTGCGTTTCGCATTACTATCACCGCGGTAGCATCAGAGAGCTAGCCCAGATATTGGTGAAGTATCCAGCTGACCTCGGTCATGGATAAGTGAAGCGATCACAAGCAGCCGTAAACAAACCCAAACACGCATCCCAAGCTCTGCAAAACCTACGTCTGGTCTAACTGCAGCCTTTTCAGCCCAACTTTGCAGACACATACAGCACCTCCGGTTAGCTTCAACTGTAGTGGCCACAATCGGGCAACGTTATGATGAAATTGCCACATTGATGCTTACCAAAGTAACACAAGCATACCGATAAGAATCACTGCATATAAGTTCACCAGGAGCATTTTTAATTAGCACGGAGGCACGCAAACTAACATGCAGTAGCTGGTAACCGAGCATTCATAACAATAACAACCACAGAGACAAACGTTACCCTGCAATGCAGGTTTTGCAGACAGCAAATTCCGTTACCGTGGACAGTTGTACCAACCACAGAGACAAACGTTACCCTGCAATGCAGGTTTTGCAGACAGCAAATTCCGTTACCATGGACAGTTGTACCAAACATCCAAATTACAAACAAGTATAAAAAGTTAGCTTCAAATGAGGTTTATGTTCACACACCTTCTGTTGAATTTCCCCTGATATTACTCTTGCATATTTAGGACACAAACATTAGCAACAGTAACTTGGCTACGTTAGCCGCAGTGCTACAGCCACAATCAACAGGCCATCACGTTAGGTAGGCTTATGCAGTAAAGCAACTTACAGCTTCTGCGTCTGTGAGTCACGGACAGTCGCGACCGATCCAGGCTTTATCTTCAGATATTTTACAAAGCCTGCTTTTGAGGCTAGTTGTTAGTGCTAAGTATCGTTAGCGGTCCTGCTAGCCACCCGTAAACATTAGCTTCACTTACATTATTTGCTGTTATATCGTTACTTACAGCTTGTGGCTCCGAGCGCTTGATCAATGCAACTGCTTCAGGTTTGAGAAGCAGCTGAAACGCTTATCCTGTGTCGAATTATCCTTTACTGACAAAGCTGTCTTTGGTGAAATGCTGAGCACAAACAGCTAATATTCCCTTTGGCTGTTTGCTGCCAGCAAACAAAAAAAGCTACCCACTGATTTCTGGTGGCATCTTCTTTTGGAGGAGAAAAAAGTGCTTTTCTTCGTGTCCAAAAGTAAACAGACAAGCAGCTTTGGGAGAGATACTGACAAAACTGCACCTCAAATTATCTGCGGTTCTTCTTTTGTATTTCCAAAAGTGTAGGCGCTACTAAGGCATAGTATGATCCGCGGATGTTTGTGCTTGCTAGAATAGTTTCCGGTGTGGGCAGATCCAGCGGCGTGATTGGCTCTGGCTAGGTCTGTATTAATTGGACGGCACAACCTGACGTCAGGTTTTGCCCAGATCTCATGAAGATCTCGGGACGAGCTGTTCAGAGAGGAAATCGCGTTCACGAAATCACGTTCTTGGATTACGGCAAAACCCCTGTATCTTATGTTTAGAAACTTTTCAGAGGTTGAGTATGGACATCCAACATTATAACATTACTTGTTGTACTAAAAGAAGGATCAGCATAATAGGTCCCCTTTAATGCATACACTCTACTCATTCGAAGTTTACAAAGTGACAGTTAAAATGCATGAATATAACATATATAAGAAATGATATGAATTTTTTTAAACTTCATTTCAGTTACAGATCAGAAATGAGTTATTTTAACATGCAACAGCAAATGATTATAATATGGCTTTGGACACTACATCCCTTTCAGACACTACATGTGTTTCGGACACAACAAAAGTTTATAGCAACGTGGATTATGCATGTAAAAAAAAAATCTGTTAGATAAAATATAACGAATATCATTTAATAGGTACAAATGAGTCCTATCATAGATGCATAAAAATGGTTTGCTGCTGCATCTTTTGACCTTGATACTGGACAGGTTGCGGATATTTTACAGCGTTGCAAATAAGCACAAATTGCAAATGCATAACACAATTATATGTATTTTTTCCATAACCATAAACAGGCATCTTTTTGTAATTATCATCAATGATAGAATTTTAATGTTTATCCAATACACTACCAAGATGTCAAAACTCAAAGGCAATTTTTTTTACTTGGCAGTCTGTAATGTCACATAACAAAAGCATAACAAGGCATAATAGAAATGGATCCCTGATCTTGACTGACATCCTATATTTTCAGTTAGGATTTATTTGTGTAAGTCGTAGCAGAAAAATTATCATTGACAAAATGTGAGCCAGTTACAATAACAATTCCTAATTCTGTATGTAAAGCACAGTCTTTTCTTCCCTCAGTGAATTAACAGGAGTTGCATGAGGAACATCTCATAACACACAGTGCATCATACCTTGCTGCGTATTGTACGTTTTAGCTTGCAGACCCGTCGAAGTGCCCACTCTAATCCCGGTCCACATCCAAAAGCCCCTACAATGGGCACCTGAGGTTCAGAACTGGACCCTGGTGCAGTTGAAAAAGGTCGCCTGATCCACAGAGTCCCATTTTCTTTTACATCTTGAGCTTTGGCTGCATACATATGCACCATTTACCTGGGAAGAGATGGCATCAGGATGCACTGCGGGAAGAAAACAAGCTGGTGGAGGGAGTGTGATACTCTGAGAAAAGTTCTGCTGGGAAACCCTGAGTTTGGGAATTTGAGGGGCATCAGTTTTTTGGAGCTGTTTTGGCAGCACAAGGGGGACCTTCACTATATTAGACAGGTGGTTTTAATCTTGGGGTTAATTGTTGTGTATTAAATGCAGGTCAACTTTTGGTTTGCATCATATGTGTCATCCATGTGGATTGTTGTATGAATAGAAGCAAATACACAAAGGCTATGTAATAACTCAAAACTGCAGTTATAAGGAGTATGTGATGTACGTTTCAAATATACTAAGCATTATGTAGAAGTTCATCATGGGTTGTCATCATCTTTGTTCTTTTTTGGGATAAGTTCCAATAAATGACAAAAATAAAATTTTTGAAGACAAAAGTTAAAAAATGCCCTCACAATAAATCTTTTGGACATTTCACAAACCTTAAATAACCAGAATGATTTTTGTCTGATTTCTTTTTTGTAACATTAACCATATAATATTAAATTCTCAGCGATTTGCCTTTCTGTCGGTTTGAACCAGACTGGATAGCCTACATAGCCCTCCTGCATTGATGAGTCTTGGGTGCCCAAAACCATGTTGCTGAAAAATGGTTTGTCGCTTTGAACCACTGTCAGTAGGTACTCTCATCTGCTGACAGGCAACAACCCAGAAGTCTTGTCACTTCAGAGATGCTCAAACCCACTCATCAGGCCAAAACAGTTTGAATCATTAAGTTTCCAAAGGGCCCAACTCCAGTTAATTAGAGGTCTGCATATCTTATAACAAAAACAGGAACTTTCTTGTAATTTCAGCAGAAAGTATCCCAATGACACTCTCTTGTAAAGAAATAAACAAAAAAATATATAGGTATAACATATGGGCAAAAAAAATGGATCATTTTTCTTAAAAAGTGCTCTTTAGGGTTAGGCCCCTTGGAAACTCAAGGATTCAATTTGGCCCTTGTCAAAGTCACTCAGTTTCCATTTCTCCTACATCCAACTTGTTGAATTCAAGAACCAACTGTTCACTCACCGTCTAAGATCTGTCTGCGGACCTGGACATGTGACATTCTTACGAGATAATCAACATTATGCACTGTGTCTGTGAGTGGTCTTAATGTTTTGCCTCATCAGTGTATGGCAGTCAGAATATTTTTTTTGCCTGATATCAGAGGATTGAAGGATTTAGTACAGTGCTGTGGCACCAAGATCATCATCTGTGGAGGCGCAATCCCGAGGTGGTAAGCGACCTCAGTTGCTGTTCAGAATCTTTATATGGAAGGTGACTGAGTCCTATTTCAATAAGCCTTAGTAGCTTGAATTAGCGCATGATCTTGCTCATGCGTTACAGAGTCCAGCATAAGATATCAGCTGGCTAGCAACTATCTGGACATAAGTCTTTGCATGCTGCTGCCTCTCCGTGTTGCTTTTTACTTCAACCATTTTCTTTGAGTGAGTTCTAGGAGATATGAATATATGTATGCTTAAAACATGAATGAGCTTTGATGTCTTTGACCCTTTGATGCATGACTATTTTCCTCTTCGCCTATCAAGGGTGGTGGGTGGGTTCAGTAACCTTAGTAACCACTATGCAACAAAGGGTCAACAATTGGTATAATCACAGTCACACCCAATGGAAACCACATTAGCTATAGACAGCTGGTTGCATAAAATATGATTTTTTTTTTTTTTAGAACTGAAAAAGAATGGCCTCTGGGATAAACCATTTTGGGACCATCAACCTTTCAGAGAAATGTTTCTGACAGATGAAGTGCAGTTATGGAATGAAATTGTGCTGAGTATAATTTTTTCCTCCTTAAATTCAATGTTAAATTACACACAGCTGTTCAACTTGATATTTTGTGATCAAAATAAGTCAAATATATCCACAGAACAGGTAATAATTGATTTTCTATTGCGGGTCTAATTCTTTGTTATTTTAGTCTTCATTCAAGGGTGTGAGGGTTATAAAGCAGATTATGAAATTCATGATAAATGAAGGTACTCGCCTTTTAAGCAGGTCACATCCAGGGTTCACTTCCTGTTTTAATATCACCACCACCCTCCCCCTTTTTCTTTTTATTCTCTAGGAATGCATTCTCCAAAGAGCAAGGTACCTTCCTTGATAATGTACACGAACTCGAAATAGTTTGGCTGGTGGCCATGAGAAGGAGTGCAGAATTATCTATTTCATAAAGGAAAGGAAGCAGTTAGCTCCTTCATAAACATGGGACCAACCTTGGTAGAAAGGAAAGCTTGAGCATGGACCACAATCCTTTGCAGCTGTAGCAACAGGCAATCTTTGCGGTCAAGCTCATGATGTATTAAAGGAAAGGACATCCAGTTTTTCTCAAACATCAGAAGGGACTTTCAGAACCTTGTGGCAACTTTCCCATAATCAATATGATGTTTCATAGCGAGATTCAGGAAAAGTGGAGAGGAAAGTAAAAAAGAGCACCCGTTTTTGAAATTTTAAATTCACATTTTGCATCTCAGAGGAACACGTAGAAGGTGAGGTGTGATGGGCACCTGGAGAATGCACTGGGGTCAGAGGTCACACAGCCTGAGAAGGCCTTGCTGCACAGAGACCTTGCGCCAGTGGACACAGTTTGTGTGTCCAGGTGTGCCGTTGCTTAGGGCTTCCCAGGGTCAGCGAGAGTGAAACAGGAGCCAGAGGTCATTGGTTGATGTGGGGTGCAAGGTTTAAATATGTCCCTGACATAGTGATACGCTTTCCACTCACACGTGTGGATCTGAACATACCAGTACCAACTGCCATTGAAGTTGACTGTGCACACACACCCACATTAAAATGCTGTCATCAGTAGAAAATAATGCCTATAGATAAATATACGTAACTACAGCGGTATGAATGCACACTTAACTTGCATACAGATATAAAAACAAACTCATACTGCATATAAACTTACACAATTCATATGCACAAAATGAGTGGTATGTAGGCCTATGGTAAGATGCACACATATGTGGACATGCCTTTGTACTCGGCATTGGCACTTCACACACACACACAACCTTCTCGCATCACTGGAAGCAGAAGGCTGAACGACAGAGTAATTCAAGCTTACCCATTAAAGGCTAGTGTTCATGCAAGCTTTCATTCCAACCAATCAGTGACACACCTGACAGTACTAATAAAGGTATTTAGCAAAGACTCAATTAGTAAAATCAGGTGTGTAACTGCATGGCTGGAGCAATAGCCTGCACCTGCACTGGCCCTTCTGGATAAGGTTGAATAACCCTGCCATACGATGGGCATGAATGGGATCTTCTATCAGTAGAAATCTAGATCAGCGGTGCGTTTCCCAAAAGCACAGTTGTTAATTAAGTTAGTGACTTAGGCTACGTTCAGACAGCAGGTCGTTATGCACAATTCGGATTTTTTTGAGAATTCAGATTTTTTTGTGTGCTCGTTCATATTACACATTATATGCGACTTGTATCAGTTTTGAGTATGAACTGAATGCGACCGTGAAGTGACCCGCATGCGCAAAAGAGGTCCTGAGGTAATACGTGACCACGCAGGCACTCACTGTTTGTTTACGGAAGCAAATATGGAGGCATCTCGTCTCGCCGCGTGTGTGGCACTGACAAAGTTTATCTACAACCGAAGTCAGCATCATTACAGACAAATAATGACGTAAAGATCTGATAAATGCGACCTGGCCGTTCAGACAGCAGTCACGCATTGCAAAATATCAGATACGTATCGGATTTAGGACCACATATGAAAGTGGCCTGGGTCGGATTTAAAAACATCGGATTTGTGCTGTTCAAACTGTCTTTAACAGATCGGATACAGGTCACATATGGGCAAAAAAAATCGGATTTGGGCCACATTTGCCTGCTGTCTGAACGTAGCCTTCCATAGTACGTCCATTCACAGTCAGTGGTTTCAACCATGCAAGTAAGCATCTGCGCTTTCGGGAAACGTAACTCTACTCCTGGAGAAACCCAGCTCAGCACAATTCAGATTTAACAACCTGCTTCAGCTGACCAGCTCATTAGTGGAGTACTTGATGAACTGACCTGGGGTGCGTTTCCCGAAAGCACAGATGCTAACTTATATAGTTGGAATCACTGACTGTGAATGGACGAACTATGCACATTGCTCACTAAGTTAGGCACTTTTGGGAAACGCACCCCAACATGTGTCTGACTCTGATCGGGGAGGTATGGAAAATGAGAAGGCAGGGGTACTGCAGGAGCGGGGCTAGGAAAGTGTTATGAGAAGGCAGGGGTACTGCAGGAGCGGGGCTAGGAAAGTGTTATGAGAAGGCAGGGGTACTGCAGGAGCGGGGCTGGGAAAGTGTTATGAGAAGGCATGGGTTCTGCAGGAGTGGGGCTGGGAAAGTGTAATTCCAGACCAGCACTCAAAGGATCTGTGAAAAATTCCTCATTAAGAATTTGTGACCTGTTCCATATGTTAGTTTACCAGCTCATACATACAAATGAAGCAATCTCCCCATATTCAAATAGTAAATTATGACACTCCACCTAATATTGATCGTTTCACTCTTCTTAAAGCTGCACTATGCAAGTTTGTTTACTTTCACTTCTGTTGACATTCGAACTCAAACAAAACAGAGGCAGCCCGTCCCTGCCTCCCATAGTTCCCTCCTTCCCATAGTTCCCATGCTTCCATAACTGTCAACTCTTGTCGGTGATTGGCCGGGACGGTTTGTTATGTTATGGGGCACAGCCTCTGCATCACTGTGGCCTGTGTCCCTTGTGTTTATTTGCAGTTCGTGACGCCTGTGCGGTCTCCAGAGCCCAGATTTTTTTTACAGTGAATTTAGGGGCAGGCAGCTTGCGGATCGTAGAGAGATGTCGGCGAATTGAGCCAAAAATATAATCGCGCAGAAAGTAAACAAACTTGCATAGTGCACCTTTAAGTAAAGACATTTTCATTTAAATTATCAATTTATGGGCATAATTTCTTTGTTTTGGATTGACCAATGCTCAACCAATACGGTGTACTTTCAGTATTTTGACATGTTATTTTTCTTGCAAATAAAACGTCTGAGTGACAATATTTGAAGGGTTCATTTGCAAAAATAGTTATGTGTATTTTGATTTATTTTCCTAAATCCTGTTTTTTTTTTTTCAATTGTGCACTCCCAGGAAAATGAATCAAATTAATGTTGGATTATTTCAGTAAGATATCTGAAAATGTTTTACTTTGACATGATCATTAGCCATGAGACTGAAAATCTCATAGCCACTTAAGTTTTCTACGGTCCAATCTCCGGTTCCTCATGAAGACTCCATTTTGACAAACATTCTCTCTCACAGAGAGAGAGAGAGAGAGAGAGAGACTTCTTCTGTGTGGACCAAACCTTTTCATATGTCCTCATTTCAGGAAGGGTAAGTAAAGGCTGAAACTGTGTTCAAAGCCTGGATCAGAGCATGACTGTGAGGAGTAGGGGACCAGAAAAGCCCACCACCACACCTCAGTCACCACCAGGGATTGTTGGCCCAATAAAAATAACATTTTTAATTTAGCGGCTGCTGTCGCCTCCCAGCAAGGTTTTAAATTACTTTGCACACTGACAGGATAGTAATGCAAACTTTCCTTGGTGGGTTTTTTAATAACCACAAGGGAAATCCAAATATTTATTGCATGCCCCTTGTGGATTCCACACATTAGAATATGTTGTTCCAAAGATGAAGGCCAGAGAATCCCCCATGGGAGGAAATAAGAATGGCTACTGTAGGTCCTATGAGGACAGACTTATCATGGGGAAAACACTTTGTACTGTATATTGTTTGGATTTCTTTATCGTATATATTCAACAGTAATGGAGTGGAAAACATCCTCATTTCATTTATTTCCATCATATTTCCATGCTAATCTCCTGGAAGTAATTTCTAGCTCAGCAAATTTCAAAATTTTAGCAGAATGAGTGACACAAAGATGCCGTACAAAGTAACAGAAGGACTAACTCCAAGCCTAGACCTCCCAAACAACAAATTAGGTAAAAGTAAAAAAAAAATCCCTCCGAGGAAAAAAATTTAAAGAAAAAAACAGTGATAATGTTTGGGTTAGTATGTATTGGCGCAGTCGATATGGACATGATCAGCTTGTCCATATCAGCTGCTCTATTGCTCTCTGGTGAGATAGGTCACCAGACTGGGGTGGAGATTTAGATACGTGGGTTCAGAGATCAACTTGTGTCTGGCAGCTGGAGCCAATTTTGTGGGGGGTTCAGCGACGGGTGAAGTGGATTCCAAAAAATGAACGGGCACATGGACTGGCTTCCCTATGTAGTTCTGTCGAAGAAAATAACGCTGTTGTGTTTTCCAGTGCACTCGTGACATTTCCTGGCTGCGCTGAACATCTCCAGCATATCATTATCCATTTTCTTAGAACTGGCTGTGTGTTGGCAAGGCGGCCCCTCCCGTCACCCTATCCCTCCCACCTACTTCTCTTTACCTTTGAGCTCATTGGAAACATGGTAAAAGGGGAGTGGCTAACGCCAGGGTTTTCACCAATTAGTGAAGGAAAGCAGTTCTCCACCTCCAGATTCGGAGAAACGAACCAGAATATGAGTGAGACAGAGATGGAATGTTCAAAGGGTCAGAGAGTAAAAGTCATAGTATGTGTGTCCTTTACCCATGAACTTACTAATTAATATCACCTCCCCCCTAACTAGTCTGGATTATCAGTTAATACTGGTGACTAGAGCAAATTACAGATTAACTGGTGAGAGCCTGAACTTTTATGAACCACCTCAGGACCAAGAGATGGTGAAAGCAAATGTAACACTGCTGCTCTCATGTCGTGCAGACAACTCGCTCTCACACGCAACCTACTGACATCAGTGTAAGCACAGACTCCATGACAGCCATTCTCAACCCAGAGAGGGCCATTGTGGGTGCAGGCTTTCATTCCAACCAAGCAGATACACACCTAATACTACTACTCTAGGTCTTTAGTACAGAGTTCAGGGGTTGATGAGTAGAATAGGTATGTAACTGCATGGCTGAAATGCAGCTGATAATCAAACAGACCCTTTCTGTTAGAGGTTGAGAACCCCTTGACATAAATTTAATAACTACGGAGGATGGAGGAACCTTGTTTTTTGAATCACAACTGTTTAACGTCATTGTGTTTGGGTAGGTTTTTTCCCCCCAACAAAGTTACAATTTTCAAATCTCTTGAAAGCAAAGTTGTTCCCAGCCGAGTCCCACCTAGTTCCTTCTTCCAGTCAGTTTGGATACTTTTCATTATGCTAACTTATGCTTCCTTGCATCCCCTCTCCTCCCGCAAACCGTACATTATTCCCCGTCTGACAGCATGGAGGATCTTCTAAATCCCTTAAATGCTCCTAACGGACCAAGGAGAAAGGAGGCTTCTAGTGGAGCTCAAAATGAGGAAACACTAGTGTATCAAACACAGTAGTCTATTATTAATTAGCGTGGCATATACTTGTATAAATGTAGCAAGGATTTCTCATTTGGCATTTACAGCTCCTTCATCCTCACATCTTCGTTCTACATCCTTAGTGGGAGGATCTGAGATGCAAGGAAAAGACGCAAGAGAGAGAAGTGCAGAGACACATAAGCGTAATTAAAAACACCCAAGTATTTGCACAGTTCTATAAGGAAAGTGGCAATACTGATTACTGAAATTGACTGGCAGAGGTCCTGGGTGGAAGAAATGAATGACAGGACTTTTTAATCTTCGGAAGTCCTGCCTTGGTTCATGGCCTGCAAGAAGACTCCGATAGCAAAAAGCAGACTGTTTAAGGGTAGCTATGATGTGACTGGTCAAATACTCAGTGCGTTTCATCCTGAAGACAATCCACCTGTCAAAGATAGCCCAGTTTCACAGTTCACGGCTGCAAGTGTAAATGCAGAACAGTACACCAAACTTATAACAGGATACTCAAGTAGTTTTTTCCCCTATATGCTATACGGCTATAGCCATTTTGGACTATGCGACTATAGTATTAAATCCTGATAAAGAAAAATTAACAGCCATTTAAAATGGTAATTGCAATTGCAGTTGGAAATAAAAGCAGCACGCACAGGGGGTCCTCAGTCCCAAGTCTGGTAACCACCGCACTGGTTAACGGCAGTGGAGCCCTGTGCCTGTAGATCCAACACCTTAGGTTTCTACTCCAGATGTAACCAAGCAATTATTTGATCAATAAGGAGAGATCTTGTTGTCCTAATAATTTTAATAATTTACTCAATTTAAAGGTTGAACTGAATAGGAGTGTAGGGCAACCCTGTATTTTATTTTTATAAAACAACTATTAAAAAGCTTACATAATATGCACCAAGAGGATGAACTTAGCATTAGATATGTGACAACTCTTGACAGATTTCCATTAACTAAAGACTACCAATCTTAAACAATTTTTAAAGCTTCCAGTGGTAGGGAACAGTAGCCACAATGGGCATTTGTTCACATTAATTTGAATTAAAAAAAAAAAAAAAAATCTCCTGAAAAGAAAATCCATGGGAATGTGAGTGTAAAAATAATGGTCTAATAACATGGACTTGTGGCAGGGGTGCATCGTCCATTCATTGGAAAAATGTTACGAGTGTTTACAATGAGTGGAAAATATAAAAACTCGTAATTTTAAGTCCAGCATTGAAGAATACTCCTTTACTGGGGGTAGCAGTGGTAATTTAACCTTCATTACACAGGAACATGACAAGATCCAGCACTTAGTGCTATGCAGCCTCCCAACCTGGTTTCAAACCATCGGTCTGGCTACTGGCATTTGGTTTGCATAACACTCAGTGGCAATCACATCCGGGTACTGATCTGGGTCAATCACACCTTTACTGTAAATGGATCACAATACGTGAGGGGGCATTAGGGCAGCAGAGTACACGATACTAACTCCTGCTAGTCCAAACACCACACACTCTTCACATTCAAAGCCCACATCACACATAAGATGGAAGAGGATCTTGAGAAATGAGTCAGATGGGAATTTTTCCTGGATTTATTATTTTTTTTGTATTTTACATGTTAATCCTTGAACATATAGCAACACTGACTGATACAGCAGTGCGTTTGTGTGCACGTCGACTGCTGTCATCGAACACACTGCATATGACCCCCCACACCCCAACCTTAGGTCACATGGCTGAAAGTGTACATAAGGCCATTTCAAAAAAAAAAAAAAAAAAAAAAAAAGGGGAGGGGACCTTTTATAACCCCCAGCCTGCATAAACACTGTATGCATTCATTACCACTGAACAAAACACCATATGTACAAAATAAACAACAGACGCTGCATTTAAACAGCTCAGCCATCTTCAGTCTTCTGCAGACCCTCCCGCCGCAACACTACCCCATAACCAGCACAGAAACTGGTATTCTCTCCCCCACCCCCACCCCCCATCATAAACTGCTGCCTTCCATCTGCACAGGATAAGCCCACCCCACCACCCCACCTCCCTTTTCCCTATCCGTTCCTTAGAGAAAAGCTTCTTCACATTATTAAAAAAAAAAAAAAAAAAAAAAAGAAATCAGAACTGAGACAGCATCTTGGGGTCTGGAAAGATCACCATGGAAACCTCGCGCCCTCAGGACAGATGAGCGGCCGCCTTCTCTTCCAGAGACCAAGACGGCGCTCAGATGTCCATCTCGAACTGGCTGTCATCAACTGTATAGACAAGAGAGGGAGAGGAAGGGCATCAGCTTGCCTCTACTGAGGAACAAAGGGTAACACTTCACATTTTGTGTACATTATTGTAAATAGCCAGCAGGAAAAAAAAAAAAAAAAAAAAGGGGGGGGGGGGAGACCAAAATTAACAGGCATTTCTTGAGTGACCCCAATCACATTTTATAAAGTAGCCAACGATTAGTTAATTGCGGAATGAATGAGGAACTATCTGCCGGTAAAGTATAAGTTAACAGGCAGTTCTTGAGGAACTCCTAATTAAATTTATATATTAGCCAACAATAAGTTAATCATTAGTTAACAGCCAATCGCCTGCTTTTTGTTTGACTGAATTCATGTTGAATTTACATGGTGTGAATTCAACACGAGGATGCATGCGAGTGACAGGGTTCGGAGCGCTGGCCTTGGCCTCTGATTGGCTAAGACCATCCAAAGTCAGGGCTGCCCAACCCAGTTCAAAGTTTCTACCATCCTCTCGGCATTCACTTAAACCCTGATTGAGTGAGGTCATTTTTGATTTCATAATTATTTATGCATTTATCATAATAATATAATAATAATAATAATAATAAAAAAAAGCCAACCAAGGTTGAGCATCAGAATCAAAGCTTCAGATTCAAAATGGAGAATTCTACCTATTCTTAGACATGCACAGGGTATTTTCAACATTTCTTATACCTTTTAACTTCTATATGAATGTTATTGAGAAGCTTACTTAGTAGCTTTTAATTTCAGGTCTTGACATTCTGACTTCACAAAACCGCCTACACAAAGGTTTACTTAACACAAGTGCTCCATGCAAATGCAACTTTTCATCACGACACTAAAGAGACTTGATGCCATGGTCCATCAAGGCAAGAGAACAATGATCATGCTAGCAATCAATATTGCAAAGAACTAGCCTAATTTTCCACATTTAAAAAAAAAAATTGAGATTGCAAAATAACCCTCAAATGGAACTCAAGAGTTGGATGCTGAATATCACTAATGGTGAAAAACTGGCTTTTTAATCAAGAAGTTGCCATTTGGAAACAAAATTGATACTGCATGCCAACAGGGGAAATTGTGGAATTGAAAAATAAGAAATGAATACACTTGGGTTATGCATTTAGATCTTGAAAACTAGCAAATCCACATAATACGGCCCACAAGTTTCCAAAGATGTTGCATACACCCAGAGGGAGACAGTCTAAACTTTTGGCCAGGATAATACAGGCAGTTGCATCAAATTTCTCATACATAAAAAAAAAAAAACAACACAACACTTGTGACTGGAGTTATTCTGGAATAACATTACTTTACAGACGTCAATCAGATGCAGTTATCCAAAGCAACGTAGCCTACATTCAATCCATTAATGCAGTTAACTATTTAGGTCAAGTTAACTAGGTCCCAGGTATAATCCCAATAATCCAACTGGGAAATGAGACCAATTCCCTAAGGTCAGTCATACTTACCATTAAAGCTTCAAACATGAGACAACCAGGATCATGTGACATCAGCCTCAGGAATGCAATAAAAGCACTTTCCTGGAGAGCATGTGATCTTATCTCATACATCACGGGCATTTGACAAAAGGACCCGTCTAACACATCATTTTCACCCCATCATCCTGTTAGGAGGAGCTGACATATCCGACAATGACAGTATTCAGCACTCATTTTCACCTCTAACACTTTCTTTAGTGACAGGGTTGCTCTGAAAACAGATGCTTGAATCCCCAACAAGCATACGGGCTGTAAGAGTACCACCTAGAGGTGATATCCTAAAAGATCATCAGAACACCAGGCTCTAGAGTTAGGCCGCCCAACAGAGTTCTGTTAGTTTGACAGACTTGAGGGTTTTCACTCAAACTTTAACAAAGCACACCACAGTCAGCCACTAGAGATCTCAAGGAGCAGCCAATCAGAAGTGGGCCACATTATGCTATAAGACTGAACACTGTAATTGATGGATCCATACACCGTAAAGACCACAGAATACAGGGAAGCTCAATATTGCCTTCAGGATGTATCCTTCAAACAGACAATGTTTAGCTCAGTAATTTTCATTCATGGTCCTGGGCAGTGTAGTACAAATCTGGCTTTGTGATTAAGCCTGACTTCAGCACTCAGTAAAACCAGGAACCTCTTCAGATTTGGAATATGGACTGAAGTAAAAGGAGCTGTCTCCAGGTTTTAAGCTTAAAGTCAAGCTTAGTCACAAAGCCAGCTTCGTAGTACACCCCCCAGGAGAGCCAGTTTTATTTCCTAACCTAAAATATCACCTGTTGCGGCAATTAAGAGCCAAGTAGCTAAAGAACAACAATTAATAATAATAATAATAAAAAAAAAAGTATAAGCTCTCATTCCGTATAATGATTGGATATTCCAGATTTGGTTGAGACTTAAAATGCTAAATTAATTTTGAAAATTGATAAATATGCAAATTTGAATGCCACAGAAGCACAGCACTCTTTATCAGGTCAGAAACCTTCGCCTCCACAGAAAACCACAAACAGACATGAATGAAAACTGCCAACAGGAACATAAGGGGATTTCCCCTCGCCTAGCTGCCCACACAACAGATGGTTCAGAAGACAGGAGACAGGGGTTGAGTGACCGGGGATATTTTAAACCTCCGCAACTCTGCTGCCAGACAGGGGAAAGGGCGACAGCTGAAGAGACTGCCCAAGAACGCAGACCTCATGCAGCTCACAACATGCACACTTCTGATGGACCATCAGGTTACTTTTGGGGTCTGAAGTTCTCCAGCCCAAACCTACCAACACACTTCAGGACTTACTGTAACAGTGCCACTATCCATACACACCTGAACAGTAAGTGTACAAGGGCTACAATTAATCTACCTTTTCCAAAATATGGATGTAAACGCCTACAGATTAAAGTCCCTACTTGAACTCACTCATGATTTTCAATTGCAAAGTGTTGTAATACAGAGCCAACAAGCCATTCCCCCCCCTCAAAAAAAAAAAAAAAAAAAAAGGTATAACTCAACACAAAGAATTGCTTGCAATGCCTCCTGCACCTGGCATTACTTCATAGGCCCTATAAGTTGATCTTCGGCCCCAAAGCAAGCTCAACATTAGCCAGGCTTTCTTTGCTTGAGCCAGCTAGACAAACCCCCAACTTGAAATCAAAGATTACAGAAGGTTAAAAAGAGCCACCCTTTGTGACACAGAAAACACCAGCTTTAGGCTCAAGATGCCTCCCCAACCCACAGATCTCACGTTGTAGTACATCCCTCAGGAGTCCAAAATCCCATTTACTTTTTCTTTGTGTCATGTGACCTGTTCTTTAGCATGAATCTTTCTTGCATTTTCTAAACCGATCGCAAAACTAATCTCCCTGAATGAAGATTGAATAGGCCTGCATGCAAACAGTAGTAAGCAGAGCCAGTGGCCCAGGAGACAGCCGGGGCGTGCAGGCCCAGTGTGGTAGGGTAGGACACAGGAAGTGTGAAGGTTTCGGGGCTCACTGGTCAGGTCCTTGTCATTCTCTTCCAGCTCCTCCAGCTTCCCCAGGGGGTGTAGGGCAGGGACGGTGACCCCAGGAATTTGGGGGAGGCAGCAGGGCGGGGTGCGGGCGATGGGCGAGTTTCGACACTCCAGAAGGAACTTCCTGTCGTAGATGATCCTGGTTCCTGCATAAGATAAGGGAGGGAGAAAAGGTGCGATTATGCCTTCTGGAGCAGAGAAGCAGCAGGTAAACAGAAAAGGTCCAAAAAACAGGGTTAGAACCATGCGGTGTGTGATTACAATATGAACTGGCTCGGAACCGGATCAAAACTTATTATAAGCCAGTCAGACACACATTGATCAAGCTCCATACTAAAACAAATTCAGTTTTTATTTTAACGGAGTGCCTCTATGCAGAAGTAAGTTTAATCCAGGATTAAGTTTGACACGCATCTGTGAAACCAGCGACAAGTGAACTACAATGAACGAGGCCAGAACTATAGACTATGCGAGTTACAGTGCCATTAATGAAGTTCACAGTACAGAATTGAGATAAACCCACAGAAGCAACTGCAAAGCAACCTGCTGGATACCAGTGTGTGTGTGCTCGCGTCAATTGGAGTTGGCATCAATCCCAGCCACACTCTGGCAAAAGCCCCAACCAGCGTTCCACAGGGTAAGCTGATGCAGTTTGTACCACACAGCGACTATCGGCTCAGGGAGGGAAAAACATGTTATGCAACAGGTCCGTTGAACTGAAAAAGCTGATTAGAGGGGTGGGGTGGGGCTGGGCGAACGTACTGGAACACAGAGACACACACAAACAATGCCAGTCACCTTTGGCTCAGAGGCACTACGACAACACCACCACACACTCCCGGGGAATTCATTATGACGGAATGAAGGATGGACATTTCGTAACCCATTGCTGTAAACACAGCTGAAGGAAAGAGGAGATGCACTTTGCGCATTGAGATAAAAATATGTATTTGCATTCTACAATTTAAGTTCGCAATGACTGCCTTCCATAGTCTGTGTGTGTCTGTGTGTAAGTGGTCAATTTTTGATAGCTTGGTAAATCGTAAGCTCTTATTCAAAAGCACTAACGTTTCCTGCCAAACAAATATAATTGATATTTCAAAGACGATATCAAATTAACTGCCGAAGAACCACATAATATTTAACTTAAATGAAATAATGGATATTTACAGCTGTCCAACAGAGTCAATGATCTACATTCTACAGGAAATGACATCACTCACCAGAAATCAAGACTACAGCTAAATATGAGGTGGATACAGAATCAGCATCATAGTACTAAACCAAATCAAGTAAAGCAAAGTGTTCTAAGCTTGACTTGTCCCACCAAGGCATGGGATTCCAAGGTAAGAAGTGCAAGAGAGGGGTGAAACCTAAAAATATGGACATTTTTTCTTTTTAATGATTGAATGTAGTGCCTTAGGAGCAATGTTCACACACCAGCATTCCACCGTGGCCAAAATAAATTCATTTCCTCCTGCAAGTCACGCCCCCATCCATAATTCTTCAAGACGGCAGAATATTTGCCATGGCTCCACATTCTTTCACTCCCCTCTCCCTCTATCCTGTAAGGCCCCAGGGTAGTTTGTGTGTACCTTTCCTGACAAGTGTCAATCACCTCTCAAAAGCACATCCCCCGGCGGGTCACAGGTCAAAGGGGCTTGTTTCCCCTCGACCAATGAACATAAGCCGTCATGCACTCCCACTGGCATGTGAAAAACAGCGGCATAATTTTCCTAGAACGCAGATAGGTCTCATTTCAATCTAGACCATCGCTATTCCGCGTCAATAGCACGTGGAAAGCAAGCACTGATGCCCCGACCCACCTAGCGACTGCAGAAACAGTAATCCATTCGAATTAATTTTTTTTCAACACCAGCAGGCCCAACTAATGACACACTCACGCCAAAATAATGCATGCGAGTGGTAGAGTGTGCGAGCTCCAAAAGCTACTTTGGTGCAACGATCATCCATCCAAACCACGACGCATGTAGCAAACATTTAAGAAAAATAACGCTTAATTTGCTCTCCCATAAGTCAACTGCGTTAGATTTCAATGCACCTAATTCGTTCTAAATTAGGCGCTTTTCGTGTTTAAAAAGTCATTTACAGTCTTAAGCCTCACTTTGAAATACGCATGTGTGCCATGAAGAATTAAAGACCCTTAAATGTGTAGTATTATTCTACATTGCAAGCAACTTGGGGGAAATTTATAAGGGATCAAATTAGAGACTGGGGGAAAAAAAAAAAAAAAAAAAATCAGCAAGCTTCGAATTAGGTTACTGAACACCAGTATTTCGAGTTCTTCCGAAATAATTTGCTTGAAATAAATAGTCAAACTTATTCGTCATATTTGTTATTGGTTTCCCCGATAAATTTTAAGTTCCCGCGACCATGTGTCCACGGTTTCACCAATTAAGAACCTGTAGCTGGTTTATTTTGCTGGGTTAAATCCTCCCTCTTAATGCACTAGTTAAAAGTATGTCACTGTGATGATAGAATTTTTATTCTTCATGGCACGTATAGGCTTCAGAATGTGGCTTAAGATTAAAAAAAAAAATACTGCTCACAACTACGACGATTTAACTGCTTGATAAAATCCTACGGTATGCAAGTAAGGTTGGAAGAAAAACCAGAAAATACAGCGGTGCCCTATGCCCGAGTTCGGGACAACCTGGTTTTCCGAAGAGCTAGCCAAGCCCACGCGATATTTGGTTATACGGCAATGCGATGCGTAATATCGACGAAATATTGCAACAAAAACAACGCACTGCCAGTTTGAATGCATTACGCAACAGTTGCAAACATTACGTGAGCAAGGACCCTTATCCTTGCTTCACCTACCATTTCACTTTAATAAGTTTAACTCTACATTTACTCTACAGTGTTATCATTTTATTCCAATAGTCAAACTTATGCAAATCGTCTTTGGGTTTTGCATACATCCCGAACTGTTGTTATGACTACTTTTTGACCCGTAAACCCAAACAGGAGCCTCACCTCCAGGCGTGGTGGAGAACAGCGTGCCCCCGGGCGTCTGGCTGTAGCAGTCGGGTAGCTGAGACCAGTCTTTCAGGTGCAGTACACGGGTTGGAATGGGACAACTTTTGGTCGGCTTGGCGGACATTGTTTATGCTTCGTCTTTATAAGTTAGGTCTCAGAAAAAACGCGACAGATGTAACCATTCAACAGAAAATAGTTTAAATTACAGCATAAAGACACGTACCGCGAAACTGAACGACGTTGCCCTAGGAAAAAAAATCAGCGGGCAAGACTTTGTTTTGGCAGACTATGAGAAGAACTTGAAATAATGCGTCGTAAACTCACGATCGGCCAGACACCACACAAAAGCAAGCGCAGCAAAAATGTGCGAACCTACGACCATGTGCGCTTGCATTTCAGAGCGATGAGACTAGAGGGGGTGGCAAACTCTAGATCATGTGACAGGATGCCCACCTATCAGAGCTCAAAACCGGTCAGTTTCTTTGTGGTTGGTTCTGGTTTGCCTTGCACAAAGGTCACGTGCGGGTCTTCGCACTGCCCAACGTATAAACAAACAGGGAAATCGTGCATTTACAACCGTTATCTACCCCGTCCTCATCAAACCATAGCAAAAGAGCGAGCGATTACAATCTTACGCATTAAAACCAACAATGTCACACAAAAATTAACGTTGATTAACGCAGAGAATTCTATCAAGAAAATGCCGCGTGTTTAGGTGGCGAGTGATGGGAGAAGGTTCTGCGTACTTTGTTTACTTGCGCGCTGCGATTGTAGTAAAAGGGTATGATCAGTAGGCGCTATGCGTTTTTCTGGACACAAAGGGGAAAGCAGGTAGGACAGAAGGGGAAAAAAATTCGACAGCTATAATAATCCCATGAAATAAAGCAAAACCTCAATTCTTAAAAGTAGGTTCTTGGAACAATGAGCAAAATGTCAACAAAAACAGCGAGCAGTAATTAGCCAATTCCTTTCAACCTGTATGCTATAGACAAAAGTGTAAACTAAGTTAGGTTTTAACTAAGTTACTTTGGTATTTTTTGAAAATAAAAGCCATTCTGAGATGTGGTGTTTCAAAGAAATGCCAATGAAGTTGGGACTGATGCATGTTCACCTCTGTGTAACATCACCTCTACTTTTAATAAAACTCTGTCATCTTTTTAGAACTGAGAGGACACTAATTGCAGGGGATTCAGAAATTGTATTTGTTCCCACTTTTGCCAGATATCGGACTTCAGTTGGTCGACAGTCCAGGTGTCTATAACTTGCACTTCATAATCCACCACAAACATTAAGTGGGAGACCAGTGAGGGCTGCAGGCAGGTTGGTCTAATATCCATATTCTCTTAAGATGAAGCCTGTTGCTGTAATACGTACAGAGTGTGGCTTGGTGTTATCCTGCAGGAACAAGCACAGGCATCCATGAAAAAAAACATCTGGAAAGTAGCATACCTAGTTCCAAAATCTATGTGGCTTTCTGCATCAATCGTGACTCATCAGACTTATGCCTTGCCCATGCTGAAAGCCCTAATGCAGCCCCAGACCAGCCGTGGATGCCGAACAGAAAGGGGGATGGGGTTGTAACAAAATCCTTTGATATGGTTTTCTAGATTGACATATTTTCCAATGATACAAATAATTCACAGGCAGAAACTCACAGCTTCCTTTTTAATGCAATATTCAGGCAATAAATGATAAATTCTATAAAAAATGTTTTATTGACTTGCTTAAGTACACTACACCGTATGAGGAAGATAAACTAATCTGGATCTTCTGCATTAAGGTTTGGCACATCTTGCAATACAGGCTAGAAAACCTGCCTCTTTATGATAGTCGAAATCAAAGCAAAGATGGAAATGCCCAGAATTAAGCTAATTGTTTATTTTTGCTTTACCCTAACAAAGAAAATTGGCTACACCTAAGAGCACTGAATGCTCAGAGAGTTAATATATCATTAATCAAGCAAAATGACAGAAGAGACCAAGACCGGTCATCAGCTTAAAGGGATGTTTTCACCCCTCTCCGCCCCCAATTTCTGTTCCGCAGCAGCGACTGCCCCAGACAATGACAGGCGCTGGCTTCAGAATACTATCCTTGATAACAGTCGGGAAGGTCTTTCTCTTTGGCCCTGAGAACAAGCTGTCCGTTATTTCCAAAAACAATTTGAATGATGAACTTGTCAGTGCACAGTAGTCCTTTCCACTTTGCATCAGTCCAATTCAGAAGACTTTTGAGCCCAGAGAAGTTGGCAGTGCATCTGGATGGTCTAGATATATGGCCTTCTCTTTGTGTGGTACAGTCTTAATTTAAATTTCATGATGCAATAAAGAATTCTGTTAACTGATGCAGCTCTTCTGAAGCATTTACGAGCCCATGTGGTTATGTCCATTACAGACACGTTGGTCTGAGGACTTGAAGGTCACGAACACGCTATATTGGTGTTCGGCCTCGCCTTTCATGCATCGCGATAAGTCTAGTTTCACTGGACTCTCAGAATTTTTTCTTTACAAGATGGACTGTCAGTGGCAAAATCTTCAAGTACCATACATTCACACATTGAGAAGCATTGTTCTCAAATAGTTTGATCATTTGATCAAAGCTTTTGGCAAAGTGGCGAACCTAAAATGATTTTGCTGGTAAGCGACCATGCCTTTTGTGACAGCTCATTTTATACCCAATCATAAATGAAACACCCAGCACCAACTCACCATTACCCATTTACTGGAGAAATGTTCTAAATTGTTATTTTTCTGAAGATTCCTCCTCTTCTCCAGTCTTCCCATTGTAGGAGGTCCCAATCATTTTGGGACAGAATTTAGGCATCAAGTTCTGAAAAGGCAGAAATTTACAAAAATCAATGACCTCAAGTTGATAAGGTTAAATTTTTCAGTGTGTTGTTTTCAACTAAATGTATACTGCAGGTAAAAGAGGAATTACAAATCCCTTAACTGTTTTTAAACTCAATTTACATACTACCCCAATTTTTGTGGAATTGTGGTTGAACAAAGAGCTAGCTTTCCGTATACCAAGGTGACGTAGAGGTGATGAATTGGCACGGGCGTTAACACACAGGTGCAAGATTCCCATACGTCATGATCACGCTCTCTGACAGCTGCCGATAGCAAGTTTCGTCTCAGGCACGAGTTTCTGTGCCATGTTTTATGTTTTAGTTTGAACTCACTGATGGCATTTTCCCCAAGGATAAACATAACACTAAATCCAAGTAGAGACTCAAGAATTAATAGCTGATAAGGAAATCTGTCAGCCAGTGAGTCTCACTCAAAAAATATTTACAGGAGGGAAAGTGTGTATCCAACCCAATGCATCAGTCTGCTTGTTCTTCCTGATTTATACTTTTAACATCTTTGACAGTACAAGGGATTAATCTGGTCATCCACAGGGGAACATGAGTTGAATGAAGCTACAGCACTGAGCTAAACTTTTAGGCGAATTTCAAACTATTCAGTGAGTCAGATGCTTCCAAAAAAATCATGAAATGAGAGGTTTCTTAAAATTGAAAAATGTGCCATAAAATGCATGAATTGTTAAAAATTAAATCACATCTTGGTGTGATTACCCTTTAGTTCCATAATATTCAAAGATGATTGGCTTTCTGCTTGTTCTAAGCATATTGGAGAACTTGTCACAGTCCTTCTGCAAACTGTCTCACTTGCTTCTATCTCGCAAAGTTATTCTAGGCAGCCAAGATGTTGAGCACAGGGCTCTGTCAAGGATGTATAATCTATATCAGCCATCTTTAATGAAATGCAATGAGTAAACATTCATTTTTAAATGTCTGTGTGTGTATATGTATAATGGTATCTCACATCTACATAACATTTTAATTTCAGCAACATTGATTTGGTAAACAAAAATAAATATTAAAGACCAAATTCAAATGAGAAAATTTAGAGTGCCCAAAACCTTTGCACAGTACTGTATATGTACAAAGTGAAAAGGCAGTGCAAACAACTGAGTAAATTCTGCACTCCAACATATAAATATTCATGAGCAAATATCGCTTGAACGCCTTGGTACTTTTTTATCCTTGGAATATAGAAGCAGGTGGGTAGCAAATCAAACTATTTCAGACTCAAATTAATATTTGAGCTCAAGCTGGTATACATTGATATGAGGGCATGTGATTTCAATTGCAGTGAATCACTACTGAACCTTTCTGAACTCGCTGACCCTAAAAAACCTCTCTTGGCCAGACACCCCCAGATAGCTTCATTGTCTGCGCTGTCCAAAAATAATTTTCACAACATGCAGGCATCCCAGGCCAGGCCATTTCATATGGCGTACGAGGAGAGTGTAAGATTGCAGAAGGGGGTCCCATGTTGGCGCACTAGATCCCTTAGAATTTGGCACCTAAAATGCATGTACTAACTTGCCTGGCATAGGGGGTGACAGCACTGGAGTGACAGCAACCCCTGCTGGCCAGCACAGGCAGGTCTGGCTTACAGAGAAACCATGGCCACGGAACAGAGACCGCTCCCACAGCTAAGTAAAAATAAATACATTTAGTGTGATCCACTTCAAGCAAAACTCATTTTTGGAATAACAGAACATGGCACACGAGATGAAATTAAAATTGATGCATGCACAGGGCAAGTAATATTTTCTGAATTTATTGTGTTGGGTCATAAAGGGAAAGATCACTCCAGAGGTTCTCCACCTTATCCAAAAAGGGCAGGTGTAAATGCAAGCTGTCATTCCAACCAATTATTTGAATACCTGATTCTACTAATGAAAGTCTCTAGCATAGACTCTAGGGGTCAAATGGTACAATCATCCGTGCATCTGGTTGGTTGGAACAAAAGCTTGCAGCCCTGCCTGGATATGGTAGAGAACCCATGGATCATACCAAGAAGCTATTCCTGCTCTGGATACAGAGACCAACTTAAACCCTTACCCTCTATGATGCACCACATTTCAAACTATAGGCATGCATTCACATACTGCGAAACGCTGCGACAGAGCTTGCAGTTATGGTATGGAGCTCTTTGCAAGCACACAGCAGTCACACAAACACTTTTAGGAAAACTGATAAGGCTCACAGTGCAGAATACAAATGCCTTAACTCACGCATGAAAAGTTTAAAAAGACGAACGAGAAAACCAAGGGGACTCAGTTTTGGAGAGATGATTCAAAAGCTTTTAAGAATACTCCATTCACTGCAGGGGCTCTGAAATGATTACGGACCATCTCATTTGGTTACTTTCCGCAGATGCAAGGATTACAAAAATATTTAAATGCAGATTACTTCACTGTCAAAGAGAACAAATAAATAGCAGCATGGTGGCAGAGTGGGTTGCACTGCTGTGTCACAGCAAGACAGTTATGGTTTCAACTGGAGCCTGGAGCCTTATTGTGCAGAGTTTCATAGAGCTCAGGGATAAAGATTTGGAGAAGAACCCTGTTTTTTTTTTTTTTTTTTGGGGGGGGGTGGATTATTACTTGTGCATCCAATAGAGGTCTTATTTTTATGCCTCCTCTACACGCAGCAGGTTGGAGGTATTCTGTATCCCACCGTCTGTCCATGCCATTATATCTGCTGTGGGAATGGAGGGTAACTCCACAGAGGGAAGCTGAAATTATAAAATTTTGGAAGTTACCAGGTCAAAGGTCAAGGGTAGTTTTTTTATATACATATATATATACATATATATATATATATATATATATGTGTGTGTGTGTGTGTGTGTGTGTGTGTGTATATACAGTTGCAATCAAAATTATTCAACCCCCATTGCAAATTGGGTTTACTGGCAAAATTCACAAACTTTCAGCCGTTTGTGATAAACAGATTAAAGAAGAACATTTTAAATAGCTCAACACAACTAATATTACAAGTGGTTTCTCTAATTTTAGCACATGCCGCCACTTTTAAATGACTACTGCAGTCTAAAAATTATTCATCCCCCCCGAATAGAATCCGTCATTACAGCATATTTGCAAATCAGGTGTTGTCTCAAGCACACCTAATCAAGAGCCTAATTAGTTGCATCAGGTTTGCTTGAGATAGAACACATCAAATACTTGCACTGGCAAGGGGTTTGTTGACAGTGATATTTGATTGCATATTAGACATATGGCTGACAAGAGAATTGTCCAAAAAGCTGACAGAGGAGCTCATTGTCTGGCACAAACAAGGAAAAAGATTCCAAAAGTTAGCACAGGCACTGAATTTTCATAGAGATACAGTTGGAAGCATAGTTCGCAAGTTCAGAGTTAAAGGAAGAGTGGCTACAGTACCAGGATGTGGCAGAAAGAGGAAGCTATCAATGGCTGTCACCAGATTCCTGAGGAGACGGGTGGTCAAAAACTCTCGAGTGACTGCAGGAGACCCGCAGCAAGACTTGGAGGCAGGAGGCACTGAGGTTTCAGTTTGCACAGTAGGGCACATACTAAACGTTGAAGGTCTCCAAGACATACACCACAACTGATCCAAAAGCACAAGCTCCAATATGCTCAAAACCATATAAATTAGCCACAGAAGTTTTGGGATACTTTTCTGTGGAGTGATGAAACAAAACTGGAATAATTTGGGCTTATGAATCAGTGGTATGTCAGCAGGAGGAATGAAGAAGCATATGCTGAAAAGTACACCCTGCCTACATTGAAGAATTGTGGGGGCTTTTTGATGCTCTGCAGCTGCCTTGCTTCCTCTGGCACTGGAAATCTGCAAAGTGTGGAGGGCAAGATGGATTCAGTCAAGTACCAGGATATCCAAGGAGAAAATGTCATGCCGTCTGTAGGGAAGCTAACTCTTGGGCATCAATAGACCTTCCAACAGGCCAATGATCCTAAGCGTACCTCAACATCCACCAAGGCTTAGTTTCAGAAGAATTCTGGGAAGATTCTAGAGTGCCCATCACAGTCGCTTCACTTGAACCCCATAAAAAACTCTCTGGGAAGATTTGAAGACAAAAGTTGCAGCATGCAAACCCTAAAATATTAGTGAACTGGAGGCCATTGTCCACGAAGACTGGGCTAAGATTCCTTGGGAATGCTGCCAAAAGCTGCCGTCTGCCAATGCATCACATTTCTAGCAGGTCATAGCAGCAAAAGGGTGCTCTACTAATTATTAAAGATACTTGTCATGAAGGGGTTGAATAATTTTGAGCCTGCAGTAGTCATTAAAAGTGGCATTTTGTGTTGAATTTGGAGAAGCCACTTTAAATATTTGTTGAGCTATTTAAATTGTTCTGGTTTGATTTGTCCATTGCAAATAGCTGAAAGTTTGCACATTTTGCCAGTAAAACTAATTTGCAACGGGGGTTGAATAATTTTTACTGCAACTGTATATATACACACAAGATCAACTTTTAGGGCATATGAAGCTCTGGCAAGTGGTTAAATTGTACCTTGTTTAGCTTTAATGCTTGCATCATAAAAAAAAATGCTTCTGAAAAGTGCTAGACATTTTGTGCAAATCAAATGACAAAAGGCCACGCTGATTACAGGTTGTAACACTACGAAATGCGGTCAGGTCCAAGGGGGAAATACTTCAGCGATGAACTGCCAATTACCCATACATGAGTGTCAGAGTGAATGGTGTGTAATCCACTACACAGCTTTGATTATAGTATGAACAGTAGCATAGTATCGCCTTCAATGAAGTGCCATTAAACATGCAATGAACAGACCAGACACGAAGTACATTTCCATCTTTTTATTGAATATTAAGGTAAATATTTCACATTAATACAGGCTACATAAAGTAGAGCCACTATACGACATGAAATTTACTCTCATTTGAACCCTTTTTTTAGTATGTAAACAATTATACATGTATTTACCACTCTAAAAGGTCTGATTTCTCTTTTTACGCTGTGATCTAGTTCTTGGCCATGTATAAATAGCTTACAGTCCTGTCAAGCCCTGCTGACCAAAAACAGTTTATGTGGGTTTTTCTTAAAGTCAAAATGGCTATACTACGCAGAGAACGTGTCCTGTTAAACAGGCAATCCATTTGTTCATAAACCTTGGTGAACAGGTTACAGCCCACACTTGAATTCCTTTACTTATTTAGTTAGGCACATCAAAAATAGCGTCTGTCCTTCCAATTCTTACTGGGTGTTTTTCTTTTGAATATCACTTATAGGACACTACAAGGTTAACCTCTTTGTAATTGTTCTTTTAAAAAAAAAAAAAAAAAAAAAAAAAATGGGTGGCGTTTCTTTAACTGGTCCTGTGCCTGGTCCGGCGCCATTTTGTTTGTGGTGGATGGTTTTAGTTGACGTGGTTCAGGTGCACGTGTGGGGCCCAAGTGCCAGGCCAGACCTGGAGAGAGACAGCATGAGTTTACACAACTACAAAGGGCATAGTGTGTGTGTGTGTGTGTGTGTGTGTGTGTGTGTGTGTTTATGTGGAAAATGTGTCCATGCATATGTGTGTACACACTTTTGATAAATTATGTGTGTGTGTGTATGCAAGTATCAATACCATGTTGAATTTTTGCTTCAGAAAACTCATTTTCACCACTCAGTTGAGATACCGTTGGCCTATTATTGCTGAACCAGTTGCAACAAAGGTCAATGATTTTTATATCACAAGAGATCTTTTTTTTTTTTTTACTGCTGGATAGATACTATGGGCAAGTATATCAGGCAGTTTCCATATCAGACTTGGCTGAGGAGTTTAATTCATACTATTCCTGGGAAACGAGGATGGAATTTAACTTGTCCATATTCTAAACCATGTTCGAGCTCGGCTTGCCAGTGAATATTCAATAACTGATCCAGGCATGCCATCTTGTGACAACACTGTATACATAAATAGAGCAGCTCCATGTCCACTGGTGTCTACATCTGCGCAGAGGGGTTAGGGGCTGTGCATGTGTGTGCATATTTGCAAGACACTGAGTGCACTTGCAAACACCTTCATAGTTTTACTTGTCAGCAGCTGTGTATGTGGTTGTGTTCAAGCTCGCTTGCCTGACACTGCACGTGGACAGACTGCATGCACCTATAAGCCCTGTAGAGACAGATTCTGCCCCGCCCCGTACCTGCTGAGGGTCAGTGTTCTCTGCGTTGTTGGGGAGCACTTTGAGGATAGGGTTCCAAGCCGGGTCTGCAGCGTGCAGGCCGTTATACAGCGGCCCGCCCGGGCCCTCCGCCATCGGGGGGTGAGGGGGGATCATTGCCCCGCTGTACATCGGAAGCCCCTGAGGAACACAAAAGATAATAGAGGCTAAAGGTGAGCCGGACACTCAACAAGTATGCCACCCTGCCACACCCTGTTGGAAGTGGGGTACAAGGATGAAATGAAATATCAAAAAATAGTGGGTCATTCCATGCCAAATCAACCAGGGGTCCCCAGATCACCATATCAAAAAAATGTGAAAAAAAAAAATCATAGATATAGTACTACCTGAGTAATGAATGTGTGCCAAGTTTTAGGTCAATCTAAGTAATAGTTTCAGAGATACAGCTATCTAAATATTTCAGCTATTTTTTCATTCATTAAAAAATTTGACTTTCGTCCATTCAAAGGATCATATGCAGCATTCTGTTAAAGCTACAGAGTTGAGATTTATTTGACAAGGGCAAATTATGCTGAATTTTCCATTTCTGCCATGAAAATGGGCCTATCTTTTATCCCTGACTGTCCAGAGAGCTCCAAGAAGGGAAAAAAACCAAATTTCCAAAATTGTTTCCAAACTTTGCAGCCCTGCTGCAGGAGAGTGCCTTACAATTCAGAGCTGAAATAATTTCTATAGTTTGCCTAGTATATTTCAACACTTCCATGGTGTTAAATATGGAGGACCAAAAATGACTGAAGTATAAATAAATAAATAAATAAATAAATAAATATAGGAATAAATACATAAATGAATGAATAATTCTTGAAATTAACAAATAAATGCAGAAATCAATGTTAAAATAAATAAATTTATATATGCATGAGTAAATGCTGAAATTAATATGGAAATAAATGCTGAAATGACGAAATGAAAATTTATATTTAAACATGACATAAATGAATAAATGCTTTAAATGTATTTCTACATTTCTGCATTTATTTTTAATTTATGTATTTCTGTGTCCATATGCTAATTAGGAGGGAGGTCCTAGCTTCAGTCAGAATCTGGATTGGTTAGAGGAGTGTGATCGATTCAGGTCTACTACTTCTTCCTTGCGTGCTAACGTGCTGACTCGTGAACACGAAAGTTGATGCTACCAAACCAGTGAGCTAACTGTTGGCTGAAACTTGTGCAATTGACACGGGTTACTAGCAGCTAAATGCAGGAATTGCACCGACCTGTGATTGGAAGATAAATATAGCATTTCAGCCGCAGTTAAGAATCGCACTGTGGTGGCCTACAGGGGAAAACACGCTGCAACGGCCAAAAACATCTCCAACTGGAGATACGCGCTGCAAAAACAGAAATGATGCAAACCAAAAACACGCAAACCACAGAAGGGGCAAATGCAAGAGAGAAAAGCGCTGCATTTAGATATCAACACAACGAAAGTGCTCTTGGTCGTTATGGCGAGCGCCAACTAAAACAGCTTTTACTTCTGCCCTGAGCGAGACTTGCCAGCTAATGTTAGTTCGCTTGCTTAGCTAGCAAGTTCGCTAGCCTAGCTAACCAACAGTTTGGTGCACGGAAGTCAATAGAAAATAAATGAATAAAAATAATCTATTATTTCGCAATCTCATTTAGCTACAGTTGAACCGCGAGCATTTATGTTATACCAAATATAACTGCCCGCTAGCTAACTCGCTAACGTTAGTTAAACTTGCTTAGCTAGCAAGTTCGCTAACCTAGCAAGGTGACAGTTACATAGAGTATATCGTAAATGCTCGCGGTTTCACTCTAGCTATATTTATCTTCCAAGCACAGGTCGGTACAATTCCTGCATTTATCTGCTAGTTTTTTTTTTTTTTTTTGAGCTGGCCAGCCACATCCCGCAGCTGCTCTGCCAACGGCCTTTCCAGTCGAAGCCATTATACCCAAGCTAGATCGCAAACATGGTGTGACTAAAGCCGCTTTCACACTGGACGCGAAACGATTTTTTTTGCACGACAGATCATTCAAAGTCAATGCAAAGACGCGAATACACGCGAAACGCGTGTATTCACGTCTTTGCATTGACTTTGAATGTAATCTGTCGTGCTAAAAATTTGTTTCGCGTCCGGTGTGAAAGCAGCTTTATACACTCAATTCACTTTACAGGGAGGATTCACAAAGGATCGTTTGCTTCTGTCTGGCTCTCCTTATTGACCAATCTAGCTTCACTGAGGGTAGGATCTCCCACTTAATTAGCATACGGACACAGAAATAAATAAATAAATAAATAAATAAATAAATAAATGTAAAAATGTAGAAATAAATTTAAAGCATTAATTCATTTATGTCATGTTTAAATATAATTTTTTATTCATTTATTTCAGCATTTATTTTTGCATTTATTTATTTATATATTAATTTCAGCAATTATTCATTTATGTATTAATGTATTTATTTATTCATTTATTTATTTATTTAACCTTAAGTCATTTTTGGTCCTCCATAGTTAAAAGCATATAAATAATAATACCTCACCCACAGTGTGCATTCAAAATAACTTCCTTTTCGATCTTTTGGAAAAAAAGACCTTTATTCAATCTACCAAAACCACAGGATGACAGTTAATGACAGATTTTTACAATATGTTCGTGTACATGTAAAGATTATCAGCTGGCGAGACAAGCAGACAAACGTAAGTATCTTGGAAGAGGACAACAGTTCAAGTATTGAAACTATGATTGTCCGCAACCAGCTGTGCTGGACAGGGCACGTCCTACGGATACCTGATAATTGTCTAACGAAGCAACTTCTGTTTTCACAACTTCTGGAAGGCCAGCGGACACAGGGTGGCCAACAGAAACATTACAAAGATAATCTGAAGTCCAACTTAAAGAGATGTGGGTTTGACACTGAAAACTGGGAGGGGCTAGCCAAAGAACGCCTTGTTTGGAAGCGTCTGGTGACACAAAGGCACAAAGACCTATGAAGAGAGCCTACGCAGAGATGCTACCAGGACGAGGGAGAGAAGGAGCAACAAACAACTACCAGCAACTCTCTTCCTCCGGAGCCCTAATGTCCCCATTGCCACCGCGATTGCAAGTCTAGGATTGGCCTCGTCAGCCATCTACGAGTTCAAAAAAATTAAGAGAACAATCTTTCTCGTTAGCGAGTGATCACCGATGATGATGATGAGCTCAATTGGTTTATTTTAGGCATTAATGTTATGTAAGCTCACAAATGGTAGTATTTTTTATGCTTGGGTCCAACACTGGGAAAATGAAGACAACTTTTGTAATCTGTGTTGGAAAAAAATGGTTTGAGTTTTCATTGTGTCTTTTTTTTTTTGCGGCTCAGTGCCCTTTTCCATAGTGCAGCTCCACTAAAATATCAAGCCCCGACGCCAGATCATTGTACCCAGCATTATACTGAAGAGTTACCCAGCTGGCTATTGGGCTTGTGTGGCTCAAGGGAGTAGTATTGTAGCACATTAAGAGCTAATAATTTATTTTATGTCCTCAAAAGTATGCGTGTACAAAGTTTCAGCATTCTAGCTGCTTTCAAATGCTCTCCAGCATGATATAGTGCAATTTTAAATGTGACCGACTGGCAGCCATGTTTGACAACGAGTTTTGATGCCTCGAACAAACTTATCAGTACATCCATATGTACCTCCCCACCAAATTTCACATTGATCCCTTCAGTGGTTTGGCAGAACAATCACGCAGACGCCGCTACATGATCCCATAAGCTCCCTTTGGTCTGTAGGACCAAGTGAGCAAAAAACTAGTTTACGTCCTTAAGATGTTGCATGCAAACGGTCATCAAATCTGATTAGCATTTGTGACTACGAGAGGTTAAGGGTCACTCAAATAGTTGTCTATGGATGAGGGAATGTCAGGGGTCATAAAATGGCCATTTTTCAGAAATTGTCAAAACGCATCATTTAGATGTTGAGATGATGCAAACAACTTACACACCAAGTCTCAGCTCTTCATCTGTATTAAAAAGGTCTTAAGTGGACAACTTTGGACAACCATTAGAGGTTATGGGTCGAAATGTTTACAGACGCCCACGACAGACGATTGTATTCACACATACCCCTTTTCCACCAAAAAGAACCTGGTGCTAGTGCCGTTCTGGTGCTAGAGCCAGTGCTCAGTTGGTTCAACCCACGCACCTCCAAAGAACCTGTTTGGTTTTCCATCGCCGAGGAGCCAAATCAGAGCCACGCAATTACGTCACTGTAATTTAAGACTAGCAGATCAGGAGAAAATGAACGTTGTTCTCTCTCAGCAGGGCTCACGTAACATCTGGCAATACAAAAATGCAGTATGGACTGCGGGAAACCACAAATAAAAATTTAAAACTAAAATAATGCTTGTGTTTCTATGCTCAGTGATACTATTATTGTCATTTCAGTTTTATCGTTTTTAGCGAGGAAAAGGAATATAGCCGATTAGATTGCTATGATCTTGTACTGGATTAAGATCAGATATTTAAAAAGCAGCAATATAAGGCACATACCATATCATAATCTTGCATTGTTGTCCGTGCATGTTAAAAATACTGAAACCTTGTGCAGAAATAGGGTGTAATAATAGGAACACACTGTCCATCTTTACTTTTCCCAAGCAAGCAGACAGGCAATAAACAAACGAGCAACTGTCGTATTTCATTCCAGCTTCGTAACTTTGAACGATCTAATGTAGTTTCGTTTTGAAATGACATTCAAGCTGGCTAATGGCAATAACAGTAACTCGCGAACGCCCTATCCGGCCAGCTAACTCATATTCGTAATGCTTATTATAGACGTAAGCGGCGCAGAAAGTAAAATGAAATATAAACGCATCATGCAGATATAAGATATATGCTTATACATCCCGACGTTTACTGCGAGCAGAATGCTCAAAATACTTCCGCGACCGTGCTGGTTGTGTTGGTGAACTCCGCCCCAAGTAATCGGTGCTTGCTCTGGACCAGCAAGGAGTTGGTGCTTACTCTAGCACCGGTTTTAAGAGCCAGGAGCTGGTGCTTAGGCTGTGGAAAACAAAAGAAATGGTGCCAAGTCAGGCTCTGGCTCCGAACCAGCACCAGCACCAGCACCAGCTCGGTGGAAAAGGGGTAACAATCTTAACTCAGCTGGTCAGACTAGTAGGTTTCATTTGGTCAAAACAGAACTAAAGCAGGATCACTGAAGGGTCAAGATCCAGGCAACAGGTTGCACAGATTTCTTTTGAAAAAACACGCTCATTTGCACGCGTGAATTTAAGGTCCCCCATGTGTACCCACACAGAAGAGGGTACACTTCCCCCCTCAGTGTAACAGAGATGGCCGGACAGTGGCTTACACAGGGGAAGTGAATCCCTGTTTAGGGGGAGGTACGGGCCAGGAAAGGGTTGAGGTCGAGGAAATCCTGCTTCTAGGGGATTGGGGGGGGGGCTAAGTTTGGGGATTAGTATTAGAGGCAACAGGAAGCTGGCACACTGACCTTGGGGAAGTCCATGTAGCTGTTGGGCAGGGGCTGGTGGAAGGTGTTAGAGGGGGCCACAATGCCGGTGTCGTCGCGCTCCATGGGCTGGTGCATGGGCTGGTGCTGGGTGACTGAATCAAGGGCTGGACCAGCTCTGGCACCTGCTGCTGCATCATGTGACTGCTGATCAAGGGCTGAGACCAGCCAGACATCGGCTCTGTAGAGAGGAGAGAGTACTCATACTGACATACTCACACCATCTACCTGACTCACTTCTGAAGAGAGGAGAGAGTACTCATACTGACATACTCACACCATCTACCTGACTCACTTCTGAAGAGAGGAGAGAGTACTCATACTGACATACTCACACCATCTACCTGACTCACTTCTGAAGAGAGAGAGAGTACTCATACTGACATACTCACACCATCTACCCAACTCTCTCATACAGCCTGACATCACTTCAGCTGAAAGAATAGAGTACTCAAATATACTCACACAATCTGCACAACTCAATCATACAGCCTGACATTACTTATGCAGGGAGGAGAGAGTACTCCAACTAACGTTCTCACACAATTGACCCAATTCACTCAGCACAACATACAGTAAATTATGCACATTACTGCCATATCAGTCACCTTATCAGACCAGAAGCCCCCATCCTCCCCGGACCTCACCAGAGGCACTGTCCGCGCTAAAATACCAATACCAATACCAGTCCAATGCTAAATACAGCCAATCAAAAGGCGTAAAGGTCAAGACGACACCTCGAGTGGTAAGTGATACCAATCGCAGGCTAAATACTGCCAAACTAAAGGCGTAATGGCGATCAAGACTTTTCAAGTGGTCAGTAATAACCCTAAGTATTTTGCCTTTCCACTGGAAATCATTTTAGGATTTTTTGTAACAGACTAAAGCACAAACTTTTGGTGAGGAACAACTGGCACCTTAAGTGTTATCTTAACCCTAGTCCTGCCTCGAGGCAATTGCTACCGGGGAATAATATATTGACGACCGGCACACAGGGAAACAAATGTGGGTCCTCTATCTCTCACCGACCGGCAGGACAAGGGTTAAGCTGAACAACTTTGATGTTTCAAGCTACTGGACACAACAAAATATGTGCATGGCCGCCGTATTACTCATCTCCATGCACCAAAAATACCTTGCCCTCCCCGGTCCTCACCAGAGGCGCTGCCCACTCCGAAAGACCAGATGCCACCCTGTCCCACGGGCGGGGTGTAGTTGGTGGTAAGGAGGGCAGGGTTGACCGAGCCCGTCTGGCGGATCCGAGCCAGGCGCTCCGTGCCGATTGGCTGCGGCACCTTGCGGTCCTGCGACCCGACGCTGCTGGGCTTGGCCTGCACCATCACGGGGGCCGCCCCCGACGCCGAGAGTGGGGAGGAGGCTCCTGACGACACCGAGGGGACCGGCGACTCGCCTGCAGCAAGTTGGAAACACAAAGACAAGTTGGCTCACATGGCACAGAATGAATAATAGCAGTAATATGCTAACAATAGCAGTCAATGCTAAATACTGTCAATCTAAATGCTTCACAGTCAATAAGACGCTGCAAAGTGGTCAATGATACAAAGATGTAATTTTCAATACAGGGATCCAACACCTTATCCAAAGTCAAATTCAAGCACTTTTCAATCATTTTCAAGAACCATTTTTATGTTTTTCCTAACAGATCTGGTAAATTACATTCATCCAACAACTCAGTCACATAGCGATTTATCAAAGTAATGCAATTACAGTAACGATATCAAGCACTCCATTCATAATCCAAGAACTTTTCAAATCTTGAAAATACCACACTAAAACTCAAGCGTTTCAAGGATTTCTAACACCCTGTCAGTAAGACTCTTCAGGTGGTCAATGATACCAATCAGATGCCCAATATTCCCGATCTAAAAATGAAATGGTCAATAAGACTCTTCAAGAAGTCAACAATGAAAATCAAAAGCTTAGTATAATGCCAACCTATCTACAAGTTTAATGCTCAATAATACGCCCCAAAATGTCAATTATACAATGACAAAGCAGTTCATAATCTTGTTCGAGTGGTCAGTGATACCATCAATTGCTCATTTAAGCTAATCAAGTTCGAATTATCAATAACAATCTGTTGGGTTACTGTCAATAATGCAAACCAATAAGATGACAATGATCACTCCTACCAATATCAGTGGTGATTGTGAATGTTTATATAGGCACTGATATAAATGATGCAAATGGTGGTGAATTTGACACAGAAAAGCAGATATAAGTGAAACAGGTGCATCTGGCCAAATAAAAGACTGATGTAACACTTAAAACAGCCAATCAGACAAAGTCAGAGAGCTATCAGAGGGAAGTCAAACTTTATAAAGTTCATCATGTAAATACAAAGATGCACCACTCACTCCTCTCATAGGAACATGTATGGCTGCACTGCTGTTTGTGGACCTACACCAGGGTTCAAAAAAAAAAATCTATGGTCTCATTTATAAAAAAATGCACAGGCACAGAAATGATGCCTCCACAAATTTCATTGCAGAGGCAAATGTGGCTCACAAACTGAAGTCCAGTGCAGGGTCTAATTGCACCCAGGCAATTAACTGAACAACCAGACTGGCTAACTGGCCAGTCCACGCATCTGAACCCCAAGCAACAGACACCAGGCAAACCAAAGGATCCAAGACCCAGGAGCACAATGATTTGTCGATCCCTTCCACCCCCCACACCCCCCAAAGTAAACAGGAAATAATCAGCAGATTATGAGCTCTCGTACAGGAAGTGGACGCACTCCAGGGGTGAGGTGAGAAGTGCTGGCGGCTGAAAGAGGGCGTGGTCACAGGGGCGGGGCCTTGCAGGAACACGGGGCTCCCCGAGATGCTGGTGGCAAAGCTGGTCAACGCCGCCGAAGTGGAGATGGAGCTTCCGGAAGGATCCATGGGGTGCATGCCTGCAAATGTACAGGAAGAGCAGGGTGTCCTCAACTCTGTCACAGCAGTTTAAATGACCTTCAGGGCATTCTGAAATACTCTGAATTTTTTTTTTTTGGTAAAAGTAATATGACCTCTTTTTTAATTGTAGTATAGAACAAGAGCACTCAGAGAGCGCAGCACCTCCGCCACGCCATGGCAACTCTGTGCATTAGTTATTTTCGTTGGCTGATGTAGGGTGTAGTTGCATTCCACCGGCAGGTGGCAGCAAAACCCTAAAGCATGCTGACTGGAAATCCGGCCCATTGGAAAGACTTCAAATCTCTGCCAACATAGCTGGATTTGAACTTTGGCCAATATCACAGCTGTACTTTGGCCTAGATATGCCCAAATTTAATCACTTGTTCCTCTTGTGCTACTCTAACATCCTGCAAAGTTTGGTTAAAATCTATGCGGCCGTTTTTGAGATATCCTGCTAACAGACAGATAAACAGATAAACGCTGGCAAAAACATTCACCTCCTTGGCGGAGGTGAACAATGGTTCTCAAAGTCAGTCCAGTGGACCCCCTAGGTATGCGAGCTTTCATTCCAGACTTAATTGCAATCACAATTTTAAACAGCTGGGCATTTTTCTAATTTGGGCCCTTCTCATGATTAAATGGACCATTTAGCCGCAGAGAAAGAGCTTTAGATTAAACCTACAAACATTTAAAGAGAGGGCACACATTTTAAAGAACCAAATTTAATGTCCTGTAAAGGCCAACAGGGTCCTAATTATATTACTGAACATGACTTCCCCATTACAGGGAGTGCAGTATATCACTGTAATGGGTGTGATAGGGGACATGGTGTTAAAGGCCCCACGCCTCTTACCTATAGGGCTATTCATGATCCTCTGGGTGCTGCAGCGGTAGCCAGGGGCTTTTGAGCCATCAGTAGGGGGCAGTACGCCCTCCATTTGCCCCATGCCCCCCATGTAGGTCGGGGGGCTCCGTAGGCGGGCTGTTCAGCTGGGGCGCGGGCGGGGAGGTGGCAGGACCCCCACACTTGGCTGTTCCCCACCTGGGCGCCGTCGAACATGCTGCTGAAGTGGTTGAACAGGGCGGCGGGGCCGAAGTTCAGCGGCAGTTGCTGAGGGGCCTTCCCGGCGCTGTGGAGGTGCATCTGAGAGCCATTCAGCACACCGATGGCGGAGGACATCTGCAGGGAGGGCGGGGCCAGGCTCTGCTGCGGAGGCGGTTTAGTGGATTCCTGGGCAGTTGCGGAAGGGGAAGCGAACACGGAGTGCGGCTCCTGGAGAGCGCCACTCGTTGCCAGGGGGTAGAAGTGGCCAGCTGGCTGCACGCGAGGGGAGGGGCGAGGAGGAGCGGCGCTGGGGGCGGTGAAATGGGGCAGGGGGGCAGTGCCTGCATGAGAGGCTGGTGGCGGGCGGGAGGAAGGTGGGGCTGCTGAGGGGGCGGGGTCGACATTTTGGACGAAAGAGAGGGGCAGTGGTGGTCGGGGTTCAGGCTGGGATTGGAGGGTGGGGAGAGCAGAGGGCGGGGCCTGGAAGGACGAGGGGGCGGGGACCTCGACAGCTCCGCTGGCAATGGGCGCGGTTTGCTCTGATGAGGGCTTTTCCTTGTTGGGGGTTGCAGCTGCACAGGGCTCCAGTTTGGGGGGTGGGGCTTGAGTGGGTGGGGCTATGGGCTGAGGAGGAGGAGGGGGTGGGGTAGGAGGTGTGGTGGTGGGCGGGGCAGAGACCAGAGGGGCAGGGGGAGAGCTGGCAGATCTGGCGCTACTGCTGCTGCACACGACTGTTGGCGTGCTGGTTACCGGTGTCGCTGTGGCAACCACTGCCGCTGCTTTTGGCTCCGAGAAGAGCTGCTTCCGGACGGAGGTGGGGGTGTGGCTTGCAGCCAGAGTGGGCGGGGCCGGTGCGGATGAGGAGGCAGAGGTGGGCGTTTGGATGCTGTGGGCGGGGCCTGGCGCCGTATGCTCGGTGTGGGTGGGGCCTGGCCTTGAGGCTCCACCTCCGTTGTGTTTTGGGGAGCCATTCGCGCTGCCGGGGCTGACAGGACGCACAGGGAACGGCCCCCACGTGTTGGGAGAGGGAGCAAACGTGCCGCCGAACTGCGCCATGGGCAGGCGGGGGTGCCTGATCTGCTGCATCGTCTGGGCCGCCAACAGGGCCAGCTGGGGGTGGGCGTAGGCCAGTGGGAGGGACACGAAGGGAGGTCGCACCCCCTGAGACAGGCCCTTTGCACCCTTAGCCCCACCCTGCGAGGATGAGGAAGAGGACGACGAAGAGCCCTGGAAGGACACGCCTGATGAAGGCACCGCTGACGGCAGCCCTTTGGAGCCAGAGGACGAGGCTCCGGTTGCCGTGGCAAATGAGGAGCCCATCTTGGAGCCCGGCGGGCGAATGTGGTTCCGGGGGATCAGGTCCTCCAGCTCCTTGGCGGGGTCCTGAATCAGCGCGTTTATCAGCTGCACTGCGTGGCGGGTGGATTCTGTGCCGCCCCTGATGATGTAGAAGAGAGCGTCACACAGCAGCAACAGAAGACCCACAGAACACAACCAGATCACATTTCAGACATGTCACTTCAGTTAGAGGTCTGTGCCCATTCATGGCAAAAAGTATCCAGAAAAATACATCCATCCATTATCGATACCACATCTTCCCCACTCAGGCTGCAGTGGAGATGGAGCATATCCCATCCGACTAAGTAAAGCGCCGGGACACGCCCTGGACAGCTCGCCAATTCGAGCAATTGTCAATACAAAAAAAATGCCCTGATATTGCAGCCACGCCCCATTTCCGATGCTATATGGGATAGTTCAGTGGCCAAGTCGGTCACTCAGCTGCAGGGGAAAACTTGCTTTAGCACGCGTGGTTATGGATACTTGGCCGTACAATACCGAGATTAGAAGCCGCATTAAGAAGCTTTCAGCTGCAAAATGATCATTTTCTCAGAGTTTTGAGAAGGGCCTTCTATGGCGATATTCAGGTGATTGACATAATTTCTAGTATAATTTTTGGCGTTGCCCTAGACAATCACAGATGATGTAGATCAGTGCTTCTCAAGCCTCTCCTGAAGTGCCACCTCTCCTGCGTGTTTTAGATCTCTTCTCGCCAGCACGGATGATTCTAATGATTTTCTCATTATCAAACATCCTCACAAGTAACGAGCTGATCATTTGACTCACCTGAACTGGAGCGGGCGGAGCCCCAAATTCATGCAGGAGAAGTGGTACTCCAGGAGAGGTTTGAGAAGTGATGATGTAGTTGATAAAATTGCCATTGTTCAATGTTATTATGCACATGCAATAGACCAAAGCACTAGCAAGCTCCGCACTGGAAGTGTGGCAGTCTCGGAAGAGCAAGAAATTTCGGCGAAAAAGGGAGATCTGGATGTTTTTTTGTATTGACAATTGCTCCAATTCATCACATACTACACACGCAGGCGTGCGCGCGAGCACACACAAACGCATATCTATGGGCAATTTAGAGTCTCCAATTAGCCTGGCATGAATATTTTTGGGGAGGAAACCGAAGAACACAGAATAAGCCCACAAGAACATCATGAAAACTCCTCTAGCCGGATTCTACCCACAACCTTCTCCTGTCCAAACAACAAATTTACCTTTGGTTACTAATAAAGAAACCTTATATCATCTTGCCATGAAGTAGCAGTGCTAAAACATTGTGCAATACATTTATTTCAAGCCATATGAGCAGACAGGGGCATCATGGTTGATCATCATTGGTTCACCTGTTGAAGGTAAGGTTTTTTTTTTTTGAATGCTTGCCCATAATTCCCATGGTTTTAGACCTTCACTAGATTAAGTAACCAGCAGTGATGTCACAACCGCATTGTATTGCGCAGTTAAGAACACATTTGACACATTTGTGACCTCACAAGTGAAAGGGCTAAAACCTGCTGGTAAACCCTTTTGGTTCACGTAGCTGAACGATAGACACGTCAGAATGGCAGGAGGGCAGGGGATCTGGTACTGACCGGATGGTGATCATGCGCTCTCCATTCTTATCCTTCTGCTTGTCCACATCGATGTGCGCGCCCGTCACGTCCTGGATGGCAGTGATGTTGCAGCCGCCTCTGCCCATGATCCGCGACACCACAGATGCTGGCACGGAGAGCTTTTTAGATCTGAGCAGATAGACAAGAGCAGAGAGACACGGTTCAGGTCACCTATGTGGATCTACAGTACGTTTTCATGAGATTGGCAGGGGACAAAAAAGTAGGAAAATGCATTGGTTGGGGATGAGTTTCTATGAATGTCACTGCAATGCCACAAGTTCTGGGCAAGATATGGGTCAGAAAAAAATACTCATACTCAACAAATCAGGAATTTCTGTTCAATCAGGAGTCACATCCCTCCATTTTGCCGGAAGAGAATGGCTCATTAGACTAATTTCTCTACTATACAGGGTGTATCCAAAAAAAAAAGTATGCACTTTGAAAAATGTCTCCAAAATTGACATCATTTTCCAAAAATCTGATATGATGTATTGATGGACCATGCCCTCATGCTCCTATTGACACCTTGTTAATCGCCTGCTGTTCCGCATGAGTGAACACAGATTGTTTATTTTCACCCAATTTAAACTGGCTTGCGCACAGAAATGAGAGGGTTAATAACAAAACACGACGGTTGGCAAGTTCAGACATTTAATTTTTTCCTCACAAATTTTCATGAAAATTGGATTAACCCTTTGTCCGCTACCAGCCCACTAAAATCGACTCACATTTTGCTATTCTCAGCACACTTACAACAGCATGACTGTACTTAAGTCCATGGTTCAAGGAACATTGCATTCAAATTTCAGTCTTTGACATGGGCTCCATTCCTTTCTACACAGACCTCTGCTCTCCTCAGCATGTCATAAACAGACCGCCGGACCATTTCAGGATCCTGCGTCAAAATGGCAACCTCGGCAACCCAAGTCTGAAGTTGGCGAGCTGGTACTGGACAAAGGGGTAATCCAATTTTCATGAAAATTGGTGAGAAAGAAATTAAATGTCTGAACTTGCCGACCAACGTGTTTGTTTTGTTTTTAACCCTCTCAATTCTGTGCACAAGCCAGTTTAAATTGGGTGAAAATGGACAACCCGTGTTCACTCATGCGGAACAGCAGGCGATTAATAAGGTGTCAATAGGAGCATGAGGGCATGGTCCATCAATGCATCATAACAGATTTTTGGAAAATTATATCAATTTTGGAGACATTTTTCAAAGTGTAAAATTTTTGATACACCCTGTATGTAGAGCTGGAACCTGGCAGGCTCATTATAGCCCTATTAACACAGCATATATTACGGGCTTTTTGGTGAGCAGCAAGGTTAAAATCCTGCGATTACAATTGAGGTTGGAACAAAAACCAGCACACACAGTGGGTCCCCAGAAACGACGTTGAAGACCACTGGCTTAATGAATGAGAGAGCCCACTTCAACTGATGCTATGTTTTTGTTTCAAGGCAGTAAACAAGTGCTATTTATGTGACCTCTTACAGAGTCAGCAAGGTACCTGGGTACAGACTGTGCAGATCAAATCCATGCAAGATTACTAGGCTACAAACTGCTGACCTTTTGCCATAGTTTTGCAAGATCCCTACAGATACTACTATATACTCTGTACATGTGTGTATACATGGCGATATTGTTTTCACAAAATATCTATTTTACGTTTTGCAGGATTACATCAAAACAATGCAGAACACCTCTCTAATTTTTTGATATTATAGAGTTGAAGTGATGCTGATGAGCATAAAACAAGTTCCATTTTGATATCAGGTGGCAGCATTGAGATAAGGGGGGCCAAAGTTCGGCACCCCCAAAAAGGGTTTCATCCAATGGTGTCCAAACCATAAGAGCGATCACATATTTGACTACATATTCAGAATCAGCATGGAAAATTACATTCTAATGCCAATTTTGGTGCATATAGGTGCTATAGTTGTTGATTTATTGCGAAAAAAGTGTTTGAAAAAAGTGGGAGGGCACGTCGCGACGCGTGTAAAAGGCAATTTTTAAAATGGCTGCCATTTTGTAAGCAGTTGGGCAGCCAAAATTTTGGGATTTTTGTCCATGTACATATAGCAACTGCTGGTGGAAAAATCAGGACATTTGAGATGGAATGGCCCAGAAGTAAAGAGGGGTTGGGGGGGGACCATTTTTAATGGGACACAGACCTCCGCACCACTTCCTTCCAGCCGTCCTCTCCTCTTCTCTGGCCCCTCTTAGGGCTAGTGAGGTTCATCTTGTTGTTGGGGGAGGACACAGGCAGTGACATGGTCTTCAAGGCCGAGGAAAAGGAGTTGGGAGTCAAGTCATTGGAGGATTCAGGAGCCCTGCAGGGAGAAGTACAACCACCATGAATCACCTGGAACTAGTCAGAGCCAGTTAGAGCCAGACAGAGTGAGTCAGAGCCAGCCAGGACCAGTTGTAATCAGTCTGGTCTGGGCCAGCTGAGACCAGTCAGAGCCAGTGGGGACCAGTCAGAGCCAGCTGGAACCATTCAGGCCAGGCAAAGCCAGTCAGAACCAGATTTCGCAAATAAGCTTCCTTCCTAACCCACAGCAGGAAAATACACTGTCAGCGGTGAACCACAAAAACACTAAAATCCTGCAAACAGAGTAAACATCGCCTCAGCCCACAGAACAAAGCTTAAATATCAACACGTTACAGGATTAACCCTTACTTCTGCGGAGGTTTGGAGATTGACACTGTGACCTTGTCGTCCCGCGAGCCGCCTTGCAGAGGGGGACAGGGTCTCTTCTCGGGGATGGATGGCGGGGCGTGGGCGGGGCCGCAGGAGGAGGACGAGGAGGACGAAGAGGAGGAAGAAGAGGAAGACGAGGGCAGGTCGGGCAGATAGCCGAGGTCCTGGCCTTTACCGCCACCCCCACCTCCTCCGCCGCCGCCGCCACTGCTGCTCTCGCTGTTGCAGTCAGCGCTGTCCAGGTTGTCCGAGTCGCTGTTGCCGCCAGGCGCCCCGCCGCCCCGCGGCTCGCCCTGGATCTTGTTCCGATCGGCCTTCTGCTGTGCAAGCGCCACCTGGGGGTCCTGCAGGATGATGGGCTCGCTGGAGGACGACGGCGACTCTTTGGTCTTGTTCTTCTTGCTCTTGCGGCCGGCGGTGGGCGTGGTGGCCACGCTGGCACGCTTCTTGCCGAAGGCGCAGGTGAAGGTGGGGGAGGTGGCAGAGATGCCGATGGTGGTGGTGGTGGTGGCGCTGGGGGGCTCGATCGGGACCTCCGCCTCTGTGGAGGGGAAGCACAAATCATAATATGCAGGGGTCAAAGGTCAAAGTGCATCTCCAGCCATTCATGTGCGCAATAGGCTACCACCAGGCTTCACAGGTGAAGATAAAAGCAGATAAGAGGACATAAGTCCCTCACCGAAACGAACAACCTGTCTTAATTCTTCAGAAAATACATTCAAATCACTACAGACCACACAGGAAAAATGTGCCGCATCCTGCAAAGACTGAGTCTGAGTTTTTTGGCCTTCATTCTGTTTGGCATGTTTTACGCAAAAGGAAATATAGCTCATCATCCAAAACAACCCAAACAGATATAAAGGTGACAAAGAATCAAAAGCCGTTTTTACCTTGCCTGTGTTGAATAATGGTAGTCTACCCGCATTCAAGAACATACAAAAAGTGATCGACATTCTGAACATCTCCGTTTCATAGAAATTCCTCTTTTAAAAATGAGCGCCAGAAAACGGGCCAGTCTGAACAACGCATACATATGATGTCATATGTATCTCTCTGCCGCCCCCCCCCCCCCCCACTCTCATTCCGTTTCCTCCCCTTCAAAATAATTTGCATACACCCGCTCTCCCGCCCCCTACAGAAAGTAAATTGCAGCAGTGTTCGAGAAGTTCAAGGTGAAATGGTGAGTTGCGTACCGAGGTGGGCTCTTCCAGGCTGTGGAAGCAGTGTGCAAACGTTCCATAACCTTCCAACCAAAAGAAATGCACGAGATGCGTGGCTGCTGTTCATTTTTAATCGGATTCCCACTACATTCAACCACAGACTGTTTCTTTGCTCAGCCCATTTCACCTCTGACAGTTTTACTAACCAGGCACAATTTCAAGCCGGCTTCTCGCAGCGTTTGGTGCCACGTAGCGGAGCAGTTCGACTTTGCGTCTACCTCAACAACCAGTACAAACTTAGATTGTTTTTAAACGTTAAAAATAGAATATATTCGTTTTACTTGTCTAGCCAATGTTGTATGACGTGATTATCACTCAACAACAGCTTTGAAACAAGATCTGGAATAACTCCGTGAAGACTGTTGTTGCCAGTGATCCTGCCATGCTCACATTAAGACTGTGGGAGGTCGGCATCTGCGCCTTTAGTTTGTGAAGATGTTTCGCCTGGTGCGTCAACATCAAAACATGAAAGTAGCAGAGATGCCAAGTCTCACACATTCGGCGTGGGTCTAGTGCATTTTTTAGGATTATTCACCGTAGTCCACAATTATTCAATGAATGCTTATTAATGAGATTCTCATGCGGAATTAAAATCCCCTTGAAGTTTCAGTTTCACTTGCGTAAAGGTGAATTTCACCGCAAGTAACATGGAAAGCGATTATGACTTGCTTCGCTTTAGGCAGCAAAGCCAGCCAATCAGCGTCAAGTGCTTGCATTTCATAATGGGATTGCCAATTAGGCCCGAAAGGTCACCAAATAGGTGCAAAACAAAGCGTTCAAAATCCCCCACCCTAACATAGCTTTCTGAGAGAGGTTTTTAGGAAGCTTCTGAGGCATTACAGACCCAACCAAAATTTTGTGGTGTATATGTCACTTCACTGAACAAGGATAAATACCCCATTCAACCATTCTAGGTCACCTTTAAGTGTTTTATCCATCAAGTAAAAATCTGAAATTTATCTCAAAAATGAGACAAATATGAGAGCGGAACAAGATGTGTTTGTGAAACACTGATGCCCCCGGATATAAGCATAGTTTGGATTTATAATATGGAAAAGGACCAGATGGAATCAATTGGACTTGCAAAGGGTTAAATAAACTAATAAAATTTTTAAAACTTTTCCAGGAAACTATTGTGAAATCAAAATGACGCCAAGGTGAAGGTCACAAGGTGAAAAATGATGACCTCATCCGAAAGGTCTCATGTCAAGGGATACACATGTCAAGTATCAAAGGTCTATCACTGACCAATGACAAGTTATGGCCAAGGTTAACGTTTTCGGAAAATACGTCCTACGCCAAGTTCAAGGTCACAAGGTCAAAAAAGATGACCTCATCCGAAAGGTCTCGTGACAAGGGATACACATGTCAAGTATCAAAGGTCTATCACTGACCAATCAAAAGTTATGGCCAAGGTTAAAGTTTTTTTCGGAAAATGTGTCCTACGCCAAGGTCAAGGTCACAAGATCAAAAATGATGACCTCATCCGAAAGGTCTCGTGACAAGGGATACACATGTCGAGTATCAAAGGCCTATCTCTGACCAATGAAAAGTTACGACCAAGGTTAAAGTTTTTGGAAAATGCATCCTACGCCAAGGTCAAGGTCACAAGATCAAAAATGATGACCTCAACCGAAAGGTCTCGTGACAAGGGATACACATGTCAAGTATCAAAGGCCCATCTCTGATCAATCAAAGGTTACGGCCAAGGTTGAAGTTTTTGGAAAATGCGTCCTATGCCAAGGTCAAGGTCACAAGGTCAAAAATGATGACCTCATCCGAAAGGTCTCGAGACAAGGGACACACATTTCAAGTATCAAAGGCCTATCTCTGACCAATCAAAAGTTATGGCCAAGGTTAAAGTTTTTTTGCTGCTGCAGACAAACAAACAGACACAGACGGACAGACAGGTGCAAAACAATATAAAAAAAGACCATTTGACCATTTGATGAAACGTTCCTCTCATCTAAGCCTAGTGGTATCCTCGAAACAAACAGCAAATCACCAGCAGAACAAAAATGTAAGCCCCTCATAAATTTTGATTCCTTAACTTTCACAAACAGCAGTTTGAAGGCGATACATCAATGATCTGCTAAAGGGAAAATTCAAAATGAATTCTCCTGGGCAACAATTAAAATCATTGCAGGCAACATGCATTAGCTACCAAGAAGATAACTTTAAATGTCTTGATCTAAGTGGCATGCCTTTTTCAGTAACGCTATGTAGGAACCGGCAAATTTAGGCTCACAAGACGGCAAGAACGGGTTCACAGGCTGCAGCCAAGAAAGCTGCTATCATACATAACAAAATGGTAAGTTTTCTAGAAAGACACAATGAGAGAAAATCACTCAAGTGATATTTAAATCATAGAACTTATCTGATATCAATTAAACAGCTGATAAGTTCACTTGGCTTCTGTTATAATCATCGTCTCATGATAAAACCATGCAAAATTTTAAATGCCGTGGCAACTACAGGCGCAACTGCTCTACCCACCTTAAACTCAGCCAAATGATTTCATTACTTATTTCCATTTCCTGGGAAAAACATGAACCAATTTACAAATTCATAGAGCTGAATTTGCCAAATATTAGAGGACATGCTACCTTCTGGGCTGGGATTTCAGAAATCTGCTTGTAACACATTGACACACACACACACACACCAATGTGTACACTCATTCAACAGGGGAAATACTGAGCACCAATATTTACCCTCAGCCGAATCCTTCTCCTGATCCTGCATTTCACAGAACACCTCCTTCACCTTGGCCTCCTCCTCCTCCAGCTTCCTCTTCTGCTCTTCTTTCTTCTTCTTGCGTTTCTCCTTGCGCTTCTCGCGCTTGGCGGCCAGTGCCTGCTTCTTGCTCTCCTCCCTCGACTGTTAGATCAGGAGTAAAAACACAGGCATGAACCCATCTTTCACATATGGAGAGGGGCAACAGGCTATGTCAAACTAGGTCAGTTGTTGCTTTAGACAGGAAGTTAACAGAGCTTCATTGGTTGTTTTAATGACACTTTCAACAATTTTAAGTTGAAACTAGAGAGTGTTTTTAAGGCAAAAAAAACCACTGTCTCCCCCCATCCCAACATAGCCGCCCCTCACTGATGTTCACAGACATTAAGGAAGAAACTAGGAAAGTTGAGAACCTCAAAATAACAAAAGGCACATCTGCACGACCTGATGCAAATGTGTGCAAATTTTCATGGAAATATAACGGTTTCTGAGTTATGGTCCGGAAATTGTGGGAATGCAGACGGGAAATCAGACAAAAACAATAAGTTCCCCCTTCCCTTCAGGTGGGGGTGACATAATCAGCTGGTCTTTGTATTCTAATGAAAACAATGCAGGGGTCGCACACCATCCATTCACACGCTCATACCTATGGGCAATTCAGAGTCTACAATTAGCCGAAGATGGATGTCTTTGGATGGTAGGTGGAAACCAGAGCACCCAGAGTAAACCCATGCACACACAGGGATTTCAACTCCTCAGTTAAAACACAATTCAGCGGAGTCAGAGTCAGTGATGCTAAAAAAAAGCAGAGGTGGATAATCCTTAAGGACTCCTGCCAAGTTCTTACTGCCTGGTGACTACATCTTCCTGTTGGCTGAATAGTTGTGCCGCTTTGCTGATCCACTTGACTGGAACAAAATACACAAGAGGAGTTGTACTTTCCTGGATTTACCTGGATTTTACACCTCTGGCAAAGAGTTCAGCCAGAAACGGCTGAAGAGCGTCGTGTGTAGGGATACAAGTCAGAAATATTGCCAGACAGTAGATCAAGAACATGATTTCAGAGTCACAGACACAGAAGTAGAAGTACCACATCTAAAGCAAAAGGAAAAAAGTGGGGAAGAAGGCTTAAATAAAATGAAAAAGTAATTTATGTTCCAAATAAGCTGTATGCGAAGTTTCATCAAATTTGATCAATATTTGTGACCGCTACAAGTTACCAGTTGTTCAAAATGGGTTTCAATGGGTGGAGGAATGTCAAAAGGTCACATAACGGCCTTTTTTCACAAATCGTCAAAACCTGCCATTGATATATTAAGACTTGTTGTATACTACTGAAATACAAGGCTTCAGCTCAATCTACATAACCAACAACTGAAGTTTTTCAATACAACCACTCTGCTACGCCCACTTTTGGGGGTGCTGGACTGAAATGCACACCCAAACGAGTTTGTGTGTTAAATATGTCACATACTAAGTTTTGCATACACCGTCTCAATAACTTTACTGGTCCAAGACCAGTGGAGCCAAAAATGCATTACATGAGCATGTTTGATTTGAAAGCATTTCTAATGACAGCAAAGAACAGCAGGGCATAAGAGAGGCTCACACACCTTCTCCAGGTCCAGCTCCTTCAGCAGGATGCTGGCGTTCTTGTTGGCCTCGGCTGCCTGCTGGTCTTTGGCTTTGACGATGGTCTCCATGCACTGGTGGCACTTCTTCAGCAGTTCCTACGGCAACGACACAAGGGCTCACGCATGGGTTCACAGAAGACGCTCTTCACGACATCATAATATGCAAACCACACCCTTCACAACACTTAAAGCTACGAATTTCTTGCAGCTTCTGTACATGAGCACACAACGATGAATAGTCACGCACTTGCACATTCGCACAAAAGCAAGAACACACACTCACAAAGGCGCACAAAAGCATGAACACACTCACTTGTACATGGGCATGCACGCAGGCACACAAGCACGCACAAAATCACACACAAGCATTACCACATACATTATTGCGCACCCATAAAATCACACACAATCATTACCACATACATTATTGCGCACCCATACATAATCGTGGCCCGGATCCTCACCTTGTCGGCAATAGTAGCGATGTATCTCATGCACTCAATGTCGGAGGGGAACTGGTTGACCTCCTTCACCAGGTACTGCACCACCTTCACGTGACCCTACAGACAGAGGTCAAGCAGTCAGAGGTCAACGGCTTTTCTGGGACTCATTTAAAAGGTCAATATTTCGGGAATCCAGGCGCCCCAATACTCAAAAAACACACCCCTCTATCCTCCTCTTTTTCCCCCATACTTCAAGATCAGAGGCTTGGACGAGTGCAGGAAAGGTGTGTGCATTTTTACCAGTAGAGAAATGTTCATTTCACATTCAGGGAGAACAAGAGGCACATTAGTGCTTGTCAAAAAAAAAAAAAAAAAAGTGGAGGGCATGAACGGAAAAGCAAGTTGAAAAGAGTGCAGCTGCCCAATAGAATAATTTGAACAAGTAGGGTTACCTTAACTATACAGATCAAACAGGAGGCTGTTGGTGATCTTTTATTCACAAAGGGGTCTATTCTCCCATGCGTGTAAGTCGAAAAAAGCGCGTAGCTACGCGCTTTTCAGCCTACGCGTATTCTCCCCTTGACTTAAGTCTGCATTACGTGCCCCGAAGGCAGTTACGCACTTGGGGCGGAGCAAGACCAAAATCTGGGCGTTTCTCAGGCAAATAACACTAACGCGTATTCTCCCCCTGGCTTACGCGCTTTTTCTGTTAAGCACTTTTGAGGGCTGTATTAAGGTCAAGCGCTAACATAAGGCGAAATAGAATATTGCGTTTGATGTCGGTTATAGGCAGAATTTCAACATTAATTTTATTTTATTTAATATGGTAAAGGTTGAGACATTCAATATTCGATTGTTCATCCGTATTTCTAAACTACATTTCTCATAACCATGATAAATTATCAAACAAAATCATCACATGAAATTACGCAACAGCCTGTTCTCCATCATTCTACCATGCCCTCAAAACCTAAAACCAAAATGCCAGTCCTGCATTTGCTTGCACTCTTGCGTGATTGGGAAAGAGTAAGAGGAGTGCGCCGAGCTCGAAGACGACCACGCATATATCGGCCTCATTTGGATATCCTGGGACTAACAGACACCGAGTGCATCCAGCGCTTTCGTCTGGACTGTGAGGCAATCATCTATCTTTGCCGACTTCTGGATGAACAGCTATCCAGCCGCAGCAATCATCCACAAAACATATCGGTGGTCATCAAGGTCACAACTGCGCTGTCGATCCTGGCATCTGGGTCGTTCCAGAGGGTGGCTGGTGATGTCATGCACATATCACAGGCGTCTGTGTCAAGGTGTCTGACACACTCGGTTGACGCTATGCTGCACCACATCAGCCACTTCATAAAGTTCCCTGAAACACCCGCTGAAAGACGGAGAGTTTGGGGGGGGTTCTACCGGGTCGCCAGGTTCCCCAGTGTTGTGGAAGCCATTGATAGTTCTCAAGTTGCAATCGGAACCACTTCCACTAATGAGAATATGTACAGAGACCGTAGACGTCGGCACACCATTAATGTTCAGGTTGTGTGCGATCGTGATACGCGCATATTAAGCATCTTCGCCAAATTCCCTGGCTCGGCCCATGATGTCTATGCACTGCGCAACTATGTTTTATCGTGCTTTTATTGAATCGATTTTATCCTTCTCCTCGGTGTCATGGTTTGGACATACGTCATTAAAGGAGAGGAATTCCCTTAACCAGATAGTGAAATGGTCCAGTAGGTTGATAGGAGAGTCACAGCTCTATCCAGCGTCCTTATACATGAAGCAACTACAGCGGATTGCTTCCTCTATTTTAAAGGACGGCTCCCACCCTTTGCACCGCGATTTTAAACTTCTCCCCTCCGGACGGAGGTTTTTAGTTCCAAGGTGTAGAACAAAGCGAAAGAGAAATAGCTTTGTTCCCACTGCTATCATTGAGCTGAATAAGCAGTAACAGCCATTGCACATTTATTTATTTATTTACGTATTTATTTATTTGCTTATTTATTCACTTTGGTCTTTAGTTCGCTTTTAGTGGGGCATATTAAGTGGCCATTTTTATGATTTTTACTGATTGTTTTCTTTTTAAATGTCTGGATTGGTTGGAACCTTGAGCACTTTTTACTTTTTATCTTTATTTACTTTTATTATATTTAATAGTACTTTATCTGTAAAACATAATTTTATGTTAAATATGTGTTGTAACAGTGTGTTTCCTGTATGTGGATTGGATGTTGGATGTTTATCTCACTGGCTGCAAGCAAATCTACCTACGGGTACAAATAAAGTAACCTGTTACCTGTTACCAACTGCTTTAAATGCCAAAAAATACAATAAATATTTGAAACCAAATTAAGCTTGTTTCCAGTATTTATCACAGTGATACCTTGAGTATAGGCAAATAAAAATGAGCATTTTACGTAACCCTCCTTCATCCGTATCCACTCCAAGTTCTTCTCCATGCACTTCCACTGCAGAAAGAGTGGATGCCACCTCCTCCTCCAGTGCAGTGAAATGCACAGGGGATGATGGTTGCCCACCACCTGTTGCGTGCACACTTCTCCGGTGTGCAGAGAGCCTGGCTTTTACTGCGCCCCGCAGATCTCTCCATTTATGCTTTAAATTGGGGATACTGCGCTTACATCTCCCAACCGAAGCCACATCCAGAACGATTCGCAGCTTTCTTCCTCGGATCAGCCTTCAGTGCCCCCTTGCCATACAACACCTCGTGGTGCCTCTTCACTGATTTCACCAATACCTCTAACTCCTCATCTGTGAAATTTGGTTTTCGGCTTCGGCTCGACATCACCATCGTTGTCTTCATGTTCTGTTAACAAATGTGACTGCCTTATATGTTCGTGATCATCCAAAAAAATTGTGATATTCTCACAAGGGAAGAGACTGACTTTCTTATTGAGGATATCTGTATGAACTAACCCGTGTCTATGTAAATGTCTTTTTTTATTCTTTTTTTTAACCATTGATAATACTGTGAATTTTAATGTGTGAATAAAGATATTATTAAATGCTCTAGATTGAGCCCTACCCTGGCCAATACCAAAGCACTACCCATTTATTAATCAATTTTAGCCAATAAAGAATAGCCGACATGGGAAGAATCAGTATCAGTAAATGGGATAATTGATTATAATGAAGTACTAGGCACAAGTTCAAGTGAATATGTCGCTCAAATCAAATGGGACATAATAGGCTACAGATATGGAATTGTGTGATAGTTGAGGCGGTTTCGGGGCGGGGGGTGACCGCGTGTGTTTCCATGTCCTTTAGTTGTAAACCTGACATCGGAGTAGTTTGAGATTTCAAGTGTGCAATTTCAAAATGAGATCATACAAACTGTCTTTTATTGTTATTTTTGTGTGACTAGAATGTTCTCTTTATTTGTCTTCTTCCCTGTCTTCCACGGAACAAACAGGCTAGTGTAGGAGGGGCACGTTTTCAATGCTCTGATTCTGCTGGTTGAGAAGCGCTAAATTCTTTATTTGTTATTTCATTATCGCAGCAATGTGTTTGTTTGCATAGCTTTAATGTCATGGTGGCTAGAATAAGAGATAAAAAAGAGATGTCTTCATTACTTCTTGTAATTGGCACAGACATACATAGGCCTACTATTACAGCGGCATATCGTCGGCCTGCTGATAAAACCTCGTATCTTCAAAATGATAAACTTCACAGGAAAATAAAAAATAAATATTAAATAATAAAAAAATAATATAAATTGTTAAATATAATTTAAAATATAAATGAAATAAAAAATGTTTAATTTTGCATGTAAGAATAGTGGACATTGGAGTTTTGTTTCTTATCAATTTGGAGATGAGGTTTTATCAGCAGGCCGACGAAATTCAAATTTAAAGTCTGATTTGCGTTTTCCATGGACTACAACTGCATTTTCATGGTTAATCAGAAAATCCTTGTTCCATGTTTTCCTGATAACCATAATCAATGAGCTTGGTACAGAGTCTGCCTCTCTTTTGGATCAGTCACACCTCTTTCATAAGGCCGCCTACATTCTGAAGTTAAGCGCTGTGGGCGTGATCGAAGCGCGTAGGGGAGAATGCGCGTAACTCAAATGCGCGTAACTCGAATTGCGTAAAAAAGGACTTACACGCAAATGGGAGAATAGACCCCAAAGTGAGGGGTATAAAACTCGCTGGCCGCTATAGTACAGCGTACAACAGTTCTGTACAGGCAGACGGATGACGGGAAGGTGATTTCAGATTTTATTCCCACCTTCCGGAACGCCGCCATGAGAGGCGTTATCTTGCGGTTGTCGGCGGCATCCACATCTGCCCCATCCTGCACCAGGAGCTGCACCACATCGAAGTGACCGCCGTTAGCCGCTAGCCACAGCGGTGTGTTCCCCTTCTTATTGCGCACGTCTATGTGAGCTCCTCTGTATGAGCAAAGCGGGGGGGGAGAGAAGTGAGGCAGAAGGAAAGAGCAGAGGGAGAGAAAGAGAGGCAGAAAGTCATAGAGGGACAAGGAAGAAGAGGGAGACAAAGCATGAGAGATGGGATTAGACAGGGAGAGAGAGGGAGAATGATAATTATTAGTTAATAAGAACACGCACAAGATACGGATTTATGCATAACAGTCAAAGCAAACAGTCACTCGCGGTAAGCGAGCACAAACTTTCAGTAAGTAAACACAAGCTCCCGGAAAGTAAACACAAGCTCGCAATAAGTGAACACAAACCCAGAAAGAGAACCTACCTCTTGGTAAGTGAACACAAACCCACGGTAACTGAACACAAACTCCCATCCTAACTCTACGTAACTGAACACAAACTCCCATCCTAACTCTACGTAACTGAACACAAACTCCCATCCTAACTCTCCGTAAGTGAACACAAACTTGCAGTAGGAGCCGAGCCCCTCACCTGTGGATGAGCAGCTCGCAGAACTTGTAGTGGCCCTTGTCAGCAGCGATGGTGAGGGCGGTGTCCCGGGAAGAGGGGACGGGAGGGGCGTTCACATCCGCCCCCTTATCCAGAAGCACCCGCCCGACCTCGGCGTACCCCCCCGACGCCGCCTCCATCAGCGGGGTCAGCCCAGTCTGGGACAGGAGAGAGAGATGAAGAGTCATCAGGTTACCTCATAAAAACTTTCACACCAACACCAGACCGCTTATGGAGGAAAAGTATTCAAAACCGACAGCTCCATTTTCTTTCCCAGTAACGCGGATTTAAAATGGATGCAACATAAATGCTAACGATTTTCAACAGGTACAACAACTGCTCATATTTAAATGAAATCTAACAGCCTAAAGATCATAGTAAGGAGCAGCTGATTTGGCATCCGTCAGGAGGTATTGTGATCACTTGTGTGTGTGTTTATGTGCATGTTTGTCAGCAGGATTAATTAATCAGGATTAATCAAAAACTGTTGGACAGATTACCAAAAAACCTTATGGCAAGTTGGACTGCACGAGTGGGAAGAGGTCATTAAATTTCTAGACTAATCCGGATGCAGATCTGGATTTTGGCATCTGATTCTAGTGGATCAACTGCTGGCAGAGGTATGTGCTCTCCAAATGCCCTCTAGTTTGTAGCTGTATTTAATCCCAATACAGTAGATGAGACTGAGCAGAGGCCAATCCACCCTTGAGCAATGTGATGCTACAGGCCTTACTTAAGGACCCCAACATCTGAACAGACTGCACGACAGCTCCATCAGTGCTTGTTCTCGTCCAACACTTTAAACATTAGGCTACAGTTTGGCCCCTCCTGGCTGTCGTTAGCGCTCACCTTGGCGCGGTGCTCGACGTTGGCCTTGCGGTCGAGCAGCAGGCTCACCACCTCGGCGCGGCCCTGGAAGCAGGCGAGCGTCAGCGCCGTGTTGCGGTTGGTCTCGATCTGCGCGTTGATGTCAGAGCCCATATCCAGTAGCAGCTTCACCGCGGGCACGTGCCCATTCATCGCCGCCAGCATCAGGGGCGAGATGCCCAGCTTACTGCCCGTTCTGGAGAGAGGGCAGAGAGGGGAATAAGGGATGTATCCACTTTCAAATGTCCCCTATGTTCAAATTCACACTTTTCCTGCTCTTGCACACACACTTCAGTCCTAACATTTGAGAAAACCTGAAACCAGATCGTCTGAGCGTTGCTGCAGTAGCGCCATTCCTAAAGTCATGTGCTTGAATGACTCGTTTTGATTTACTGCCGCACTCAACGTTAAAAGGATATTCATTCGTGCAGTATAGCCCCATACAGATGGGATTCATTTTGCCCACCATAGGGTCACTTTGCATCACGCTGAGGAAGCCAAGCTGGACCCAACAGGATATAGGAAAGCTTTCCCTTCGACAACCCCTAACAGGTCCCCCATCATTTCACAGCCCAGCCAATTAGCCATTACATGGAACTTCAAAATTTGTCTTTTATGACATCATAAGGGGGAGGGATCACCCAGAATAATGAAGGAACTGATTAACTGGATGGCTGAATTTGATCAGTCCTTCTTGCTTCTGGGAAGTCACTTCCCCGTGTGATGTCACAAAAGAACAACTTCTGAAATGGCTTGTAATGGGTAATTAGCTGTTTATCAGGTGACATGACAGGGAACCTTTAACTATGCCCCAAAAGCTATACAAGCAGAACAGCAGCTGCCCCTACCTGGAGTTGATCTCGGCACCAGCGTTGAGGAGGATCTTGATGATGTTGACGTAGCCGCCCGACGCGGCGAGGCTGAGAGGGGTGTAGTCCGAAACGTTGCGGTGCTCCTTATTGGCTCCGCGTAGCAGCAGCAGTTCCACCACCTGTTCACCCATAAAAGCACTTAGTCACACACCTGCTAATGCTAATCCCGTATGTAAGCATTCAAAGCTACTCCCCCCCCAACCCCCACCCAAGGTTGGCTCCAATGAGGCTCAGCTAACGCCAGGGTTCTCTGTAAAGACTGTAAAGACTGTACCTCTGAAAATACTCCACGCAACTAAAACCTAACGATTCCCTTGCAAACTGCTGGCTTGCACTTGGGCAATAAGCGCATTTACATAATGCACCCTGGGCCTTGGCTTTCCCTATAAGAAACTGAGTACTTGCATCATTCCAAAGACATAAAGAACTTCAACAACCCGTTTCAACTCTGGCTCGCCATCGTCATCACAAAGAGAGCCATTTGCATAGCACAACCCAGTACAGATGGATTTTAGTTTTGTCTGGCATCGTTCACCTGGGAAATTCATTAGGATTCCACAATTTCAGGGTTTGGGGAGGCAAGAGAAGGGACGTAAGAGAAGGGACGTTAGTACATGGCGTACCTCTTGCCGCCCCCCTGAACAGGCCAGCGAGAGAGGGGTGTCTTTGGTTCTCTCCGACTGAGCCTCAATGTCCCCCCCTTTATCCAGCAGGATCTCCACCACCACCACGTGGCCGGCCGTGGCAGCCAGGATCAGAGGAGTGAAGCCTGGGAAGAGATGAACACAGTAGGGGGGTCAAAGTCAGACAAGATAGTGCAAGTGTGGGGCTTCCATTGGTCTCCTCTACCTTTTGAACAATTTCAACAGCATACAAACAAGCGCATGCCATTTTATACTCCTGGATAAGCAAAGCTTAGGAATTAGTGCTGTGATGAGACTCAAGCATCACTCACCAATCAAACAATCATTCAACCAACCAATCAGTCAATCAATCAATCAATCAATCGTTAGCATGACCACAGGCAGCAAGATTCACGAACGGCTTATCCAGGAGTTAACGAGTGTGTCACTTTGATTAAAATTTAACCCCCATTTTACCTGGATGGTTAAACTGAGATCTCAGTTCTCCAGAATCTCGTTCACCAGACTATACCAAGACATCAGCATAAAGATTGACCTTAAGAGCAAAGGGTTTTGAAAAGAATGTGTCCTGCAGGAGAAGGTGGCAGCTTTATCAGCAGCAGATGAGCGGATGAAAGCTGCCATTGATATTTCATTTTAAATACTAGTGACACCTTGAGGCAGGGATAAAAAAAAGAAGCTTTTGGCCAGGAAAAGAAATTACTAACAGTATTATTTTGCATTTGCTTGGGTGCATTTAGTTTTATCTATGCATGTGTGATTGTGTATGCATGGGTGTATGGTAGGTTTGTCTGTGGGTGTTTGCAAATGGACACATGCAGGTACAAGTGCGTGTAGCTATACACTTAAGCGTGTTGGGCACTCATTACCCTTCTTGTCGCGATGCTCGATGTTGGCCCCGCGCGCGATCAGCACTGACACCAGCTCTTCGTGGCCGCCGGCACAGGCCAGCGTTAGCGCGGTGTCGTGGTTACTCTCAGTCTGCAGGGATGAGGCAGAACAACGTCACAAACCCACATCCACACAGCAGGGCGACAGTGGCTGCCTATAGCATAGCGGCACAGGATTCAGGCAATCCTCAGTGTAGCCAGAATACCATCTGCACTGCTGTTGGGCCCTTAATTCACATTACTCCATGTAAGGAATAGACCCTGCTAAGTCTATTCAATTGAATTCACCGTTGAGTAGAAATGAGCGCTAAAAACGGTAAAGTACCGTAAAATAACAGGATGAGAAAAGGACTGGCTGGACAAGGCATATATATTGTCCTCATCCAAGGGGGAAGGAACAGGGTCAAAGGAGGCTGGGGTCAGAGTTGAAGGAGGAGGGGCCTTACGTGAGCGTCGATGTCCACGGAGGGGTAGAGCGGCAGCATGGAGGGGGGAGAGACGCCGCTGGCGGGGGTCTGCACTGGGGGCTGGGGGGTGGGCGAGGTCGTGGTGTTCAGCATAGGCACTCGGCTGCTCACAGCTGGGACAGGGAGGACAGAGCCGTTAGTGAGAAAACTACACTTCCCAACATGCACTCCAAACCTGCCAATGCAATGGGTCAACTGTGCTGGAGGGCATTTCACAATGCAGGCTCACCAAGGTAACAAGATTAATGAACCAAGGAAAACCTACAGCAGCTCTTGTTTCAGTCAGGTTACGTAAGTGGGAGAGAGTAATGAGTTTATTCAGTTGTTCAATGCAGTTATCCAGCTAACTTGATAATCCTGCTTTAAGAAACCAGCCTGTGAAATAATTGGGTTAATTCACCAATTCACCCTAGACCAATTATGGAGAGCAGGTGTCAGAGAAAGTGATGTCCTTCACACACTGGGTTTCAAGCTTTAATCACTACTGCATGTAAACCTAAGATTTTACGACTATGGAGCAATAATCAATGAATACATGGTGAAGCACTTTGCCCAGATGTTTGTCATGCGCACATACAGTGCTAAACAAATTTATTAGACCACCACCCTATGTAAGGTTTATGCCACAGCTGCCCTAAATTAACTGAACTGGTAATCACCAAAATAATTTTTATTTTTCTGTAATGGTTAATCCACCAGTATGCGCAAGCTCTTTAATTGAGATGATATTTTTAATGCTAAAATATAATTACTGTCGTTTCCACAAATTTTCAAATTTACCGTTTTACAAAAAAGCAGAAAAAATAGTTAAGCACATTATTTTTTTATTAAGATGCCAAATAACAATTACTTGCATTCCTGAACATAAAAATTAGTTTTAGTGGTTGAATGCAAGACTGCAAGCTGTTATCAAGGCCAAAGGGGGCCATACAAAATATTGTTTTTTTGTTTTTATGAGTGTATAAGGACTTGAAGTTGTTTTAGTTTGTTATTTGCCAGAGAAATAACAATATAATTTTTAGTTTTTAACAAGTTTTTGACAAATTTCTAAAATATGTGTTTTCTCATTTTTATGACGGGTGGTCCAATATATTTGTTAAGCACTGTAGGTCCAAGTACATGCCAAAACTGGTAGCTGCAAATTTACCTCTGCAAACCTGAATCCCCAACACATGCAATATAGGGCAGGAGAGCATCTTAACCAATGAAGAGTGCAACACCTAAAACAAGCAGCTGAAGATGTAATTAGGCCTAAGTGAGGTCGGGTCCTCAAGACACAAATTGGCAAATAACCGTTAAACCAAAAGAACCTAGCTGTGAATACAAATACATGGGGCTCAGTGTGGATGAAATTACCGCCACCCACTTGTGGCCAGAGAGATTAGACACAACCAATTCATTAATGACCAAGATGGTTGGGGGAAATTCAATACACACTGCAGATTCCCCTGTCCTCACTGGGCAAGGTGAGATGGGGCAGCAAAGTGACATTGCTAAAGACCCCGAGCCACAGACACTAAAGCACTGATTATAAGACCACCTTCTTCTAGGGCTACCAACACGGGCTTCTCGAGTGACCAGGGGAAAAAATTTAACATGCGCCACAAAACCCATCTGGTCATGCCCTCTTCAAATCAGCAACAGATTTGGGGGGCAGGGGACAGAAAATAAATTACGCTGCAGCATGCTCCAGTTACCAGCTGACCGCTGAATAATCACAATGCCCCGCACAAGCTGTGACTTTATGGGCGGAAGGTCAGGAATCACTGGCTTTCCATTAGGCCTGGGACTTTCCTGTATTAATGCTGTCGGGCACCCAACCTAATTTTCAGGCGGGTAACAAAAAAAATTATATTGCAAGAAACACTCGCTAGTACTTAGCCCCAAAACCTATACAAAGTGGAAGAAAACTACCACATGAGGGAAGAAACGCTTATCTATGTTTGACTTTGAAAAACAAGACAAAACTTTGTGATATATAGATATAATTACCTCCGCCAAGGCAGATATATTCTTGCCGGCATTGGTTTGCCTGTTTGTTTGTTAGCAGGATTGCTCAAAACGTTATGATTCGATGAAATTTTCTGGAGGTGTCAGGGGTGGTACAAGGAACAATCCATTAGATTTGTGGTGGTGATCTTTTAAGTGTACTGACATTTTGGAATTTAAAATCCCAAAGAGTTCAATGTCATCAGTGACCCTACTGGCGGAGGTTTGCGCTCTCCGAGTGCTTCTAGTTTATAAAATAAGATCTTGTGAACAAACAAATTAACTAAATGATGACACATTCAGTCTCAAGGCGTAAGGTTTGATTCACCATTTTACTTCAAAAAGATAACCTCGCTGAACAAGTCCCACTAGCCATCCTACAGTATGAAAATTTATGTCTGCTTAAGTCGTAAAGTTAATTTGTTTGCTGACATCCGTGAGGTCATAAAGATGCTGGTTGGCAGACTTCACAATAATTATTGATGATTGACAGTAGAGGAGTTCCAGGACCAGCAGCTTAAAATTCTGCTGAAAATTACTCTTTGAAAAGGGTTAAGAGGAAACCACTCATTTTTGCGCCATCTATTTGTGCACTCCTCATCGGGATAAACATCCCTACATACAGCACTACACACACAGCCCAGCTTGCTCTGTTCCAGAAAATCCCACACAAGGCAAGGAGGCATCAAGCTAAATGCATCTGGAACAAGGTGACAAGTATACAAGAATCAATTTATAAGAGGCCAGGGAGAGAAAATCAAAGGGCACAGAAATCTTGTACCTGGAAGTCAAATAACAAATGAGTCACAAAAACTATATGCCTTCAGCAAGCGGGTCAGTGAACTCTCGCAAAATGAGCCGTCAAGGCCTTTGTTGGCTGTGATACAACACTGATTTGCAGCTTATAGACGCAGAGAGCCATCGCCTTCATTTCCAGATGCTTCAAGGGTCTTTCAGCAAGAAACAAGGCCCTATCATTGCAATTACTTCAGATCACCCAAAAATTGCCCTGATACTTAAAGCCCCAGTGAATCCACTGTTACTTCTTGTTTTCGGTAAATGTTCTTTCTCAAACAGTAAATTGGGGTTAATATTTGGAAGTAATTCTTAATAGTTCAGCTCAATAAGGAAATGAAAAAAAAAAAAACAGCTGAATGTGACTTTATAAAGACATTACCCCATATATCCGAGTTGACCATTTTCAAATCGACAATCTTGAGTCCCCGTTCTGTGCGCAAGCACTGATTTCTATACAAGCTCATTTTGTTCGGCTTGTTTGTTGCCGTCATGGGCTTCATCATAAAGCTCTCTTCTCTCGGAGGGGAAAGTGATCAATGGTAAAGGCTAGACAGGACCCGACTTCTGTCACATGTCATTTTCTGTTTACTCTTGCTCTAGCTGTGCAGGAAAGATTTTTAAAAAGCTGTGCAGGATGAAGGGTACGTCAAAGTGCTATGTTAAGTTTGCTTCAGCTAGCCGCCATTTATACACTCGTTATTTGGTTTTACAATAATTAATATTTATTCAACGCATCAGTCATTAATTCATAAATGTACATACTGTTGCCGGTTAGCAAGTTATTTATCCAATTATCCAATGTTACATGATTCTGAAAAGAAGTTTGAGCTTGAGTCTTAAGTGTGTTCCCTACAAAATACTCTAAATATGTAGTTAGTCCTACACAGAGCATCTAAAGCTGATGTTTCAGATTACAACAGGCATAAACTTGATTCTGACATAGGCCTCTCTCTTGACTATCATATGTGATATTAATCTTTCCTTGCCCATTTCTGCATACTGTAGATTTATAACAAAGGACCATTTCAGGACCATATGAAGCACACTACTTCCGCAACTAGGTGAGTGATATCTTGCAGTTTATTGCATTGGATTAAAAAAATAATTTTGCACTGCTGACGTTATGAATTACCTACTGCAATTACGAGCCTGAGAATGTTTAAATACATTGTTTTATTTATTTTTCACAAAAACGTGGTGCAACAAATTGTTATTCGGAATTAACGTTCGCGGCATTTTTGTACTCTCTTGCTCGATTCGAACGAAAAGTGTGTTACAGTTGACAGAAGTCGGATCCCTAACCAGCTAGAAACGAGATCAACAACTCCGCTCCATCATTCTTTGATGCCAGTTCAGGGCACGACCCAAAACCTAATCTGATTAGTCGGTTTTCTTTCAGCCTACAATAAAATATGTATTTTTTTAATTCAACTAGCCATCAAAAATAAATTGGTCAACAAATAAATAAATACATAAATAATCGGACGGATTTTTGCGGTGCAATATTTCTGGATTGGTGTGAAGGGGTTCATTGCCATTTCATTTCAAAATCTTGTCACTTGCTGTAGAAAATTCAGACTTGGTGTGAATAAGCCTTCTGGTGGAGGAAACTAAAAAATAAAACGAAGACCCTGGCTGATGCAAGTTAAGTTAGACGAGCTAACTAGCTACACATAACCAAGTTAACTAGTAAGCCAACTATATAGGAATATGAACAGGCACGCCTACACAGAGAGATATAGCGAATATCAACAAGATAAGCTGATTAGCGAGGCCGTTAGCTCACAAAACTGTTAATCAGTCTGTTGCTCAGATGCATAGAGGCATGACCGTGGGCCTGCACAAGATCCAAGGCTAACGCATGACTTTCAGCTCCCACCATCATCATATGTAAACATCCCATCTCAGCAACGGCTTACATTTAGTAGCACAAAATTAAATGCATTGTCAAAAATACTTTGCGAACAGTCTGGCTTATCAAAATAGCGAGGAATGACTCGGGAAAAAAAAAGAAATATCATCAAAATGCCAAAATACACTGGAGACAGCGGTTTTAAATTGGTCTCAACTACCTAATGGACCACACACTACCCCCCAACTGTCCACCGAAGGGCACAAATCAAAATCACAGGTCTCTGGCACTACACACACTTTAGACAGTTTATTTTATTAACTCGATTGCCTTTTCCCGGAGAATCATACACAACTAGGGGGTCCGTAACATCTCTAGGTTAAGTGCATGGGGTGTTGATAGGTTATCATTTTGGGGATCGCAATTTTGCGATTGCAAGCCCTGTTCAGCAACAATTACGGTTAAACTTTAGCTTTACTTCAGTTTGACATCTTTATTTAGGCTACTGCAGTACGGGAGAGAGCGGGGAAGATGAGCTATAGAGCCTCGAAAAGTGAAATCCAAGCTGGGCAGCACTGAGTTCTTCCACATTGTGTCTTCATAAATAAGGAGAGGGAGCTTTATATGCCCTGGATGCCTCTGCTTTCACCATGACAGCGATGCCAGGCACCTGATCTGATCTCAGAATGAACCAAAAAAAAAAAAAAAAACAGGAGAAACTATCAGATGGGGGTTGGGGTCAGGGGGATTGGGTGTTCAATAACACACCTGCCATGATGTCATCCAGCGTGTCGGTGAGTGTCTGGGCGGGCGTGGCCACCATGAGGCCGTCGGGCGCCTGAGCGAGCAGCCCCGGGCCGCCCAACATCTGCTGGCTCACCAGCACCCTCTGCAGGTCGGCGCTGGTAGCGCCAGCGTAGTCTGCGTTGCTGAAATCCGTGGACTGCTGCAGCTGCTGGGCGGGTAACGGCTGGACGGGGACGAACCCCGGCTGGAGGGGCGGGGGAGGGGGGCCCTGGGGGGGGAGGGGTGGGGAGCCTGCTGCTGGCCCTCTCTGTACAGGATGGTGTCCACCTGTGGGAGTTTAGGCTCCAGCTCCACCACTTCTTCATCCCCCTCCTCATCCTCGTCGTCGTCATCATCGTCTTCATCGTCGTCATCCTCGTCGTCTTCCTCCTCCTCCTGTTCCTCGTCCTGCTCGACAGAGGGCGGCTGCCCGCCCTCGTCCTCCGCCGTCTCCCCCTCCCCCTCCTCGGAGCCGAGCTGGGCGGGGTGTGGCGGCGGTAGCGGCGGGGCGGGCGGCGTGGCGAACTCGCCCGGATCGTCCCGTAGACCCTTGGCCTCCATGTACTCTTTGGTGAACTGCTGCTGGGTCTTTAGCTGTAGCTGCCGCTCCACCTTCTGTAGCTCCTTCAGGATCCTCTTCTTCTTCTGTACCTGCTCCTCACGGCTCTTCTTCAGTTCCTGGATTTTGTCCTTGGTGAGCGGCTCCCCCTGGATCAGCTCCAGGGACTGCAGCTGGGCTTTCTCAATGGCGCTGATGCGCTGGCCCAGTTCGTTCAGCTTGCCCTCCGTCTCCTCCACGATGCACTCCAGCGGCTGGTACGGGTGGAAGGACGGTGGCGCCAACAGAGTGTCCAGGTCTGGCCCCGCCCCGGCCGCAGTACCCGCCGCCGCCTGCAGGGGGCTCTGCCTCTGCTTGGACGCACCTAGACGACAACGAGAGGACGGGGTGGCAAGACCACACCGAGAACGCGGGGAAAAAAAGAAGTCAAAATGAAGAAACCAGAAAAAAGGAGGAAGAAAAATGCTAATTCACTCACAGAAAGTAGATTAAAATTTGGTGGAAATGGATCGAATTCAGAAAATGAACGAACAAGAGAAAACAAAAGTATAAGTTAAAATATAAAGCATAAAACGAGAATATAAATGGAATCGCAGCTTCAGCACAGGTAAGGAGGGTAAAAAAAACCAGGAGGATACATGAAATAAATAAATAAAAATAAGGACTTGCCCATGCAGAAGAAAAAGTTTTATTGGTGCTAAAGGAACCATGCCAGAATTTCCTCAGCCACATGACTGACAAACGACAGACAGCGGGAAATGGAGACTGATACGAACGAGAAACTGAACAGGACAAACAAAAATCTGGAAAGGAAAAGAGATAGGAGCACCCCCACGCCCCCCCAAAAAAAGAACAAACACACCACCACAGCAGAGCCCTCAAAACCACTCATATGACTCATTTATTCATACCGTCGATGCATCATATTCAAAAACACAAAACGACAAAGTCATACCTTCAGCGCATTACTCATAAAATATACCGGCAGAAGAGGCTAGGGGAGACTATCTAGGCTGCGGTGTGGACGGCACACCGTAAACCACCACATTGAGCAGTTGCACAGTAATCAAATTCAGGTCCCAAACCGCTTAATTCGCCAAGTTATATAGACTACAACAGGAACACGTAAAGCAAAGTCTATAAACAAAAAGTTTTTTAAAAATTTGAGGAAGCTTCCCATCTTTCCTAAATTAAACTTCTGCTGAGATTAAGCAGTGGCCATATGTCTGAGTGATCTAATGACTGCAACACTTGTCTTGGAGACGGCTACTGTCAAAAGGGACCTACCATTTCAATATTAGGCTTGGACCCAATATACTGCTAATGATATTGAAGGGAGCAATTTTTAGGCGTCATAGACTAACCCCACCCATTGTCTGAAAAAATTTACCCAAACATCTCGAAACACAATGGAGTTCTTCAAAAAGGACTGCAATTCAAGCGGAACTTATTTTGAGTGATATTTCTTTGTTCTTAACATGGGCTGCATTCAAAATAATTAATGATTTGAGCAGTGTACATCCTTTTCTATATAATAATACACGCCACTTAATCAGAGATTTTTCAAATTGTAACAACAGAACCAGTAAGACAGAAACTGTTGAAGGCAGAACCCTGTGTGCTTGTCAGAGGGGGATTGCACAGGCTAGTATGTGTGACAATCTCTGGTAAGATTTGCCTCATTCAGAGGTGAGGGAGAAAAAAAAAAAAATCACTCTAAAAAATTGCAGAAACTGCATACTGTCCATCAGAACTTCAGACTGTCACTTCTACGCTCAAGGTGTCTGAAAAAAATCCATCAATCTGCAGTAAGTGGGCGTAAGGAAACAAAAACTACACAGTGTGCAAAGTGTTTACTTCTAGCACGCGTACTATAGACGAGCCTCAATCGTGAATGAGTTTTATAGGGAACACGAGAGGAAACAAAGATCAAATTCACGAGAAGGGAATGATTAAGAGTGCTACAGCGGCGGGGTAGTAGATCGTCATCATGAGCGTACAGATAGACTCCCCTTTCAGCAGATCATATCCCTCTCACCACTCTAAGCCCATGTAGACAGATAAACTTAATCCTTTATTCCAAGTGAGTTGACAGTGCATAGCCAATTACACAGTGAATTTCAAGAACTCCATTCTTCACTCCCTCTTAAGCCAACGGCTAGACTTATAAAAGCATCAATACTAATTACCCATGACTAAGTCAAAGGTAATTAAAGCTGAATTAGAGAGTGATTAATTAAGAACGTCACAGCGCCGATGTGAGATGAATCGCATTCGCCCAATTCTGCTCCTGCAGACTTTGTGACAATACCAGTGTGACACCAAAGTGCAGTTTTTTTTGTTCTGCGATTGCACAACTCATCATCTTACTGAGATATTAAAAGCGAATGGTGGTCAGTGGTCACGCGCCATCCTTGTGTGGTCTGGATGGGTACTGTGAAACCGTAACTGCGGACCACAACAGCTAATGAGACACATACATGCACACACATATACACATAGATAGGGAAGACATCAACAAAACTAGAAGACAAACCATGAATAAACAACACGATAGCCTCCACCAATCAGCATGCTTACCGCAGTAATCAGACAGAGGAACCCAGCATCATCCAGCCAACCAAACATCAACTGCCAAACTAAGAACTACCAGCCAATCAGAAATAGCCTGTGCCTCTGCAGCCTATCAAAGATAGCTTGTGCTCCTACGGCCAATCAGAGATCATTTATGTTTCTCCTGTTCCTCTAGTGAATGTGATCACCACAGTACCTCCTGGTCTTTGAAATGGGGACAAATGTCTTCTTGCATCTGGACTGCATTTACAGCCCAATAAGCCTTCTCTCACAGCGGGGAGAGAAAATATTTATTCAAAGGGTTAAAGGGGAATGTCGAAACAAGTACCCTGTTATGTCAATGGCTGAGGTGAGCATTCTCACACCCCTCTCTCAGGACCATGGGGTCCTCAGTTCAGCAAAAAACACCAGCTGCATACCACTACAGTACATACATAAAGATACATGGGTATGATATACATATGGTCAATAATATGGGTGTGTGTGAGATCTGCACATTGTGCGGAACAAGAATGATTTCTATGCACGTGCCATGATGTTTGCAACACAGTACATTCGAGACATCATGATGTGCAATTGCTACAAAATGGAGGCTTGGCTGTCCAGTCACAGGGGCTGAATCTGAGCAGTTGGATACCAATAGGCCTCATTCTGTTGCTCAGGAGGGGTGGCAGCGCGCACAGACGAAGACACACAAACACAAACACACACACGCACTGACCTTTGCTGGTGACAGGCGGAGGGGCGGTGATGTTGGAGGGCATTCTGTCGGGCTCCTGGGGGGGCACCACCATGGCCAAGGCCTGGAATGGAACACGAGGGACCTGCCAGGGTCAGGGGGTTAGGGTTATTCTTCAGTTCCATCAGCAGCCATTACTGGGGCTGGACAGGGCTTCTACTACTTGGGGTTGGGGGTAAGGAGAACATTGCATTCCATGGACCCCCTATCCCGTTTCACATAATTCACTCACTCAAGCATGTACACTTGCACAATCTAGCCAGTCACATTCATTAAGCAGGTCTAGGCACAAGGTTCCTCCAAGCTTATCAGGTCCCCTCAAGGTTGTTTGTAAATCACTCACCAGCACGCAAAATAATAGATAAGGTGTGAGCGTAGGGTGGAACAGGGAGACCAGTGGGGAGCAGACTACTTACCTGAGACGCGTCGTGGGAGGGGGGAGTGAGCTGGGACATGTCAGGGGCGGGGACAGAGAGGATGTTGTTGGGGTAGTCCAGCAGGTAGGACACCACGTTGGTGTGACCACCCTTGGCCGCTTCTATGAGCATGGTCGAGCCGTCCTACAGAGTAGGGAAAGAGGAGGTGGTCACCATCAGGCCATGACAGTTAAATCACTGTTCAGCAGTGGCTTACTCTTGATTAGAACCATTGCGTTCTGAAGCGATGTAAGGTTAAAGACCCCAGCAGTTACAGTGATCTCAGTGCGCTACACTGGGGCTTTAACCAGTCCATAAGGGGCGTGCACCTTCACTCTGTGGGAGGGGTAAAGGATTAAGGGTGTGTACCTTCAGTCTGTGGGCGGGGTAAAGGATGAGAGGTATGTACCTTCAGTCTGTGGGTGGAGTAAAGGATTAAAGGCATGTACCTTCAGTCTGTGAATGGGGTACAGGATTAGGGGCGTGTACCTTCAGTATGTGGGTGTAGTAAAGGAATAGGGGCTTGTGCCTTCAGTCTGTGAATGGGGTACAGGATTAGGGGCGTGTACTTTCAGTATGTGAGAGGAGTAACCTTCAGTCTGTGGGCGGGGTAAAGGATGAGGGGCGTGTACCTTCAGTCTGTGGGTGGGATAAAGAATTAGGGGCGCGTACCTTCAGTCTGTGGGTGAGGTAAAGGATTAAGGGCTTGTACCTTTAGTCTGTGGGTGGGGTAAAGGATTAGGGGCATGTACCTTCAGTCTGTGGGTGGGGTAAAGGGTAAGGGGCTTGTACCTTCAGTCTGCGGGTGGGGTTAAAGATTAGGGGCATGTACCTTCAGTCTGTGGGTGGGGTAAAGGGTAAGGGGCTTGTACCTTCAGTCTGCGGGTGGGGTTAAAGATTAGGGGCATGTACCTTCAGTCTGTGGGTGGGGTTAAAGATTAGGGGCATGTACCTTCAGTCTGTGGGTGGGGTAAAGGGTAAGGGGCTTGTACCTTCAGTCTGTGGGTGGGGTTAAAGATTAGGGGCATGTACCTTCAGTCTGCGGGTGGGGTTAAAGATTAGGGGTATGTACCTTCAGTCTGTGGGTGGGGTTAAAGATTAGGGGCATGTACCTTCAGTCTGTGGGTGGGGTCGGATCCGTGAGCGAGCAGCAGTTCCACCACAGCCAGGTGCCCCCCAGCGCAGGCCAGAGACACCACTGTGTGATCGTTGTTGGCTGTGGCTCTGTTAACATTAGCACCTGAAAAATAATGCCCAGTGAGTGAAATGGCTCTCTGCCCCTCCACGGACATTTTAGCATTACAATAACCTTCCAGTGCTTCAGTTCACACACAAATCAGAGTCAGTAACGCCAACACACACCTTTGCTGATGAGGAACTGAACAGTGCACAAATGCCCCGCCCTAGCGGCCTTCATCAGGGGTGTCCGGCCTCCCTCCGACTCGTGTTCCTGCAGGCAAAATACACCAGCAGGAGAGGATTTAGCCCAAAGATGTGCACACACACAAGCACACCGAGTACAGACAGATGCAGCCAAAAGACGTGGGCTGTAGAAAGCTGGCCCACACAAAGCTGGTTTCACTCGGCGTGGGTAGAAACCCCACCGTCTTCACTTCAGCAACAGAGAGACGGTCACAGAGGGAGAAGAGAGGAGGATGCAAGTACATCATGAAAACAAGTAATGCAAATGCAGGAAAGGAGAGGGAAAAAGACAGGACAAAGACCAGGCCCTAATTTTTGGGGCGAAGAATCGTTCAGGTTACGTGAAGGTCACACTAACTCTATTTCATGCAAACTGTCGCCGTTCATGCAAACTTCTACAGCTGGTGGCAAGCCACAAAATCTGCATACATACATACGGTAGGCCCGCGTATTCGCCATTCATAACGGCTTTAATAAAAACCAGTCCAGCCATCCTGTCAAGACATGAACACTGGTAATCCTACCACATGCCATGGAACTTTGGCCTGCCTATTGCCAAGAAGACAGCAGTGGGTAATGGGTACGGTGATTTTCAACTTGCCGACCGGTCTGTCCTCTCATATGCATGTGTTAATTCAACAATTACGGAGTCAATTACAAAACCAACTCTCAACACAGAAGTACACAATTAATTCAATAGAAGTTTTAGTGTATGCCATAGTATGTCAGAGCACTTAGTACTTCAAAGCCAAATTGTGTCAGTCCCGTGATTTTAACCCCTTTGCGCAGATATAGACCGCGGCGTCCGTAAATACCAAAGTTAATTCCTAAATAATTCTGTAATTGAATTTCCAAATGTCTTTCTTCACTGGAATCAAAGTCTCTGTGACACAAATACTGAGTTATAAAGCCTAAACAGGTTTGTGCATAACAGGAAAAAATTGGCATTATATGGATTCTGCGCAGAGGGGTTAATATAGCTTGGGAATATTATGTTATTTATTTAACTTCAGAGTTTAATATTCTTGTGTTATGCTGTGTTATACACTTTTTTTTGCTATAGCCAATGGATTACTGTACTCAACTAATTGCTGTCGTGGTAACTTCTTAACACAAAGATGGACTTATTCGCGATGTAAACTAACTAACTTTGAACTAACTTTGGCCGCATTTTATCATAGTAAATCGGACATTCTGGAACCCCATATTTTCAGAAAGCTCATATTTATTATCATGTCAAAGGTATTTCCCTCGTGTTTGCCGATTTTGCTAGCAGGATCAAAGCTTAGCTGAACAAGAATCAGTGCGTACAGCACGGTCCTCCCTCGCCTCTCCAAGGCGAAACCTGCGGCAAATAACTGATTGAGCGGTTACGATGTAGCCGTTTAAGACCTTCAGGTCTCGCTCAAAGCACTTTGTTGCAAATATTATCCTACTGTAACACTGTCTCCAAATATTTATTTAATCCCAGCAAGGAAAGACTACATTGGTGTAGAAATATCATCCATGAGAACATCGTGCGAAATTTATATCCAACCCAGGAAAAGTGAGATGTAACTAGTCCACTTGTTGAAACGGGTCCAGAGCCTTTAAACGGCGCAGTGAAAGGCATTTTAGGGGCTATACAGCGTGTAAAGATCAGGCAAGTTGTTCACACAAAGATTTGAATAATTAAGGTCAGAAAGACAGAGGAAATGGGACAGGACCAGCGAGAGACAGAGGGACAGATGGAGAGAGAGAGACACAGAGATGAAAAAGAAAGGGACAGACAGAAAAAGACGCAGTGAGAGTGATTATGCACCAGATTAGCCCCGGTCTGCAGCAGCACGTCCGCCACATCCGTGTGTCCATTCTCACACGCATACGTCAGCGCAGTGTCCCCCGTCGCCGTGGTTGCATGGACATTCGCCCCTGTGGACCAATGGGAAAGTAACATGAGATCACAGAGCAGGGAGACTCACAAATCAGAACTGAACAGACTTCCCAAGAATTAGCACGGGAAGCCAACAGTGACGCATATTAAATGTCAGGATGACTAGTCAGGTCCGATTTACGTTCAATTCAAGCAATCAAAGTCACTGATTTAAAAATGCCAGATAACATGCAAATGCTTCATCAGTTCACCCAACTATTACCAACGAAAATCAGTACGTTTCAGGCTAACAGACCTATCCCAGCACTTCTCCCCCTTTCAGGATATGAACCAGCCACTGCTGTTATTGCCGTGGGTTCTTTTAAAGTACCCGGCAGCACAGAGGTAAAAGGGGGGACAAGGCGAAATTCACGTGAGCACAAACCCCCTCTAAAGATTTGAACCTGTCAACGCGAGCAGTTTGCACTTTTTGTCACTTTGGACGAGAACCCTAGCTAAAAGCCAGCAATGTACCGGCAGCTTCTACAGCAGAACTGAATAGAGGGCTAATACATGTTTTTGCAAAGGCAAAGTTGAGCACTTTCCCAAGCTTTTCCAGCAACTTTCAGCAGTGGTAAAATACATTTATCAAGTTACACTTTCAGACAGGGATTTACTATGAAAGAGATGCAATTAACATTACAATTTTGAGCAGTTTCAAGCACACTTCGAACCTTGAAAACTCAATGATAAAATTCAAGCATTTTCCAAGATTGCCAGCACCCCCAGGGGCCCAGCGAACAGTGATGGTACAGGTAGGCGGGGTCTCACCTGCCGCCAGGAGGTATTTGACGAGCTCCAGGTGGCCCTCCTGGGCGGCCTCCATCAGGGGCGTGGAGCAGCCCAGCTCGATGTCAGCGCCGGCCTTGATCAGGAAGTCAGCCACCTCCAGGAAGCCGCCGCAGCAGGCGAGCGTGAGGGCAGTCTCCTGTGTTTCCTCCGTCTGCGCGTTTATGTTGGCACCTGAGGGGGAGGGGGGGCAGGAGTTTAATCACCAGTGTGGTCATCAGACTGAGGACTAGTGCCGACTTCATTCAGCCAATTTAAACCCAGCAGCCCTCTAGAGGTGTCTAGGGTACGGACACTTTCTGCGGCCCGGTTCATCAAATCACGGACCACAAGGCCGAGAACTGTCAGCTTCCCACCCTACCTCGGCTCGAAAATCAGGCAGGATGGCAATCAGGCCAATCAGTAGTGCTAATTGTTTATTTAATTACCTGTGAGAAAAAAAAAACCCTGAGACAGATTTGGATTTGAGGGCCAGATTTGAAGATGCCTGTTCCACAATACACTCCATAACATTTCTTTAACCAAGTGACCATTAAAAAAAAAAAAAAAAAGCATCTGAAACGGGCCCTAAAATGCACATGCAGTCCATTACGTGAAGCTAACATGCCTTTTTGATGATCCCTTCAACGAAAGTGCATTTTTTAGTCATTCCTTTACTTGTCTATAGAATGTAATTAGCACGCAGGTTACACGATAATGATGCTAAGGGGCACAGGGTCTGCAGTTCAATAAGCTATGCTAAGAGACACATTTTATGGATTAGTGGTCAAAAATGCTATGTCAGTGTGCGTATTTGATGCATCTCTACTCCACTAAGCTATGATAATAGGCATATTTGATACATGTGAAGTCCAGAAATCCAAGTAGCATAGTTGATGCACGTTTAGCCTACTGAGCTATGCTAATAAGAGTATTCGATGCAACTGTAGTCCAATAAGCTGTGCTAGTACAGTTATTTTGTGAGACAACAAAAGGTCAGAGGCAGGTGGGGCGGGGTCAAAAGGCAGGGGAAAACGAGGGCAGGACAGGGTTAAAGGCAGGCAGGGCGGGGTCAGAGGCAGGGTAAGAACAGGACAGGGCGGGGTCAGAGGCAGGGTAAGAACAAGGCAGGGCGGAGTCAGGGGTGGGTGGGACGCGGTATGAGGCAGGGTAAAAGGTGGGCAGGGCTAAGGAAGAAGGCGGGCAGGGCTCTTGCCTTGCGCGAGCAGCAGCGCCACCATCTCTTCGTGCCCCTCGCGCGCGGCCTCCATGAGCGGCGTGTAGCCCTCGTCGTTCACCTCCTCCAGGTTAGCTCCCCGCTCGATAAGGAGCGCAGCCAGCTCCACGTGGCCACCGCAGGCCGCCAGCGTCAGCGGCGACTCAAACGAGTCTGCCGGCATGTTCACCTGTGCCCCGCTGTCCAACAGCAGCCGAGCCACCTCAACATGGCCGTCCTGGGACAGAGCCGAGAGGCGAGAGGGTTAGAGACAAGGGCTGACACACACATTCACACATAACCCACAGGAAATGCGCATGTCCACAGCCAACATAGAAGACAAACGTACACAAATCCACATAACACATGTACACACGCAGAAAACATGCACATTCAGTATATACACACACGTACATCACCCACGGGAAACATATGCTTGCTCCCACACACCACACACACCACACCACACACCACACACACACACACACACATACAGAGGACAAGCAAAATATACACATACACAAACGGCTCACACAGAAGAGAAATGTAAACACACGCACATCACACGTGTACACACGCAGAAAACACATTTGGTGTATACATAGACCTCACACAGACAACACATGTATGTACACACGCAAATGGATACGATCGCTGAAAATTTACAATACGCACAGGGCAAATGGACATTACGACCACATCTACGTACAGCCCACAAAACTTGTACTAGCAAACGCATGTATACAATTACAGACACACACACAAGCGCGCGCGCGCACACCGAACATACGATAAACAAAGAGTACACCCCCACCAGTACATACACACACTCAAAAAATCTAAAATTTGCATATACACATGTACAAAAGCCAAAGTTAAAACAAGCCGACACTGAGCGCCAAGAGAACCCCAAATAGCGGCATACAGCTACGGTAAGGTACAGGTCACTGTGCCCAGGTCAAAAGCCAAATCCACTAATGACCCTTACGCAGCACACCTACCCCTCACAAGGAATCTGCATACCAAATTTTAAGCTGCTGTGGTCAGTCCCTTTGGAAGTATGGCCCAGACAAAATGTTCAAGTTCAAGGTCACTGTGCCAAGGTCAAAGGTCAAATCAACAAATGACCCTTACCTCGCATATCCGACCCTCACATTGAACCTGCATATCAAATTTGAAGCTGCTGTGGTAAATACTTATGGAAATATGGCCCGAACAAAATTTTACATTCAAGGTCACTGTGCCAAGGTCAAAGGTCAAATTAACTAATGACCCTTTCATTGCACACCTAACCCTCATAAAGAACCTGCGTACCACATTTGAAGCTCCTGTGGCCAACACTTTTGGAGATATGGCCTCGACAAATGATGGAGCTGCCGCCCGCCCACCTGCACACACCCACCCACCAGCCCAGACTCGCCCCCAGGGTATAACAATACACCATCAGTCCATAAAGGACTGCGGGTTAAAAATCTGGAGACGAATAAACTGACAGACCGAGCCATGTTCCAACAGAAAGCCATTTTAAATGTCATTTCACCCAGCTAAGCACTGAGGGCCAGTATTCCAGACATGGATTAAACCTCGTCTTTGAACCAATCCCCCCTCCCGGAGCAACGCAGAGTTAAGGGCCTTGCTAAAGGGCCTAACAGCTGTACTGCAGAGAAAAATTCAACGAAGACTGCGCTAGACTGAAAGAAAAATGCGATCAGTCTAGAGCTCGGCTTAACTCAGTAAACCAGTCAAACCAATCGCTCCTTTTCCCCGCCGAGCGCAGAACCCTGTGCAGAGCTCCTTGAACAGCTCCACTCATTGATCATCACAGCTGGGTATTTGCCGTCTGACCCCCGGGCCCAAGTGCAGGGTCAGGTTTCAAACTCACAGCCAAGCAGCGGAAAACATGGCACCTAAAGACTGCATAGCTGCCCAAGGCAAACGCACAGCTGCCCCCAAAGAAGGCGTCTCCCCCTCACCATGCAGGCCTCCATCAACGCCGTGTGCATCTCGTCCGTCTTGTGTTCCTGGTCAGCTCCGGCCTCCAGCAGAAAGCGCACCATGTCCAGATGTCCTGCAGCATCACCACCAGCAGAGGGAGACACTGAGCAGCCAGGTACCAGAAGTACACGGCTTTCAAATTTAATGGTTCTATGTATGCACTAAGGTCAAGGGTTAAACGACTGCATCCTCCCAGGGAACTGAATGTGTGAGCGCGCTCGCCTCGCTGAAGCATGCGTTGATGTTAGCTCCATACTCACCTTTACAGCAAGCTAGCATTAGCGCATTTTCTGTGAACTCCATTGAGTGCATGTTGATGCCCACATCACACTTACCTTTACAGCAGACTAGCATTAGCACACATTCTTATCTCAGTTTGTGGTGATGCACACTTCATACTTCCCCTTACAGCAGGCTAGTATTAGCGCACACACAATTAACTCCGTTTGTGTTGAATCCCACACCACTTGCCTTTATAGCAGATTAGCATTAGCGTTCATGCATTTAACTTGCAGTTTTCGTTGATGCACGCTTCATAATCCCCTTCACAGCAGGCTAGTGTTAGCACACTGGCATTTAACTCAGTCTGTGCTGATATCAACTCTACACTCACCTTTAAAGCAGGCTAGCATTAGCACACAAAACTAACTTCCAGTTTGTGTTGATTGCAACTCCACTCTTACCTTTACTGCAGTCTAAAATTAGCATTTGTGCTTTTAACTTGCAGAATGTGTTGATGCCCAGACCATACTCACCTTTATAGCATGCTAGTATAAGCACGCACACTTCCATCTTGCAGTTTTTTTTTGATGTTCCCCTCTCAGTAGGCTAGTGTTAGCGCACCCACATTTGTCTCACAGTATGTGTTGATGCCCAGACCATACTCTTCTTTATAGCAGGCTATTATTAGCGTGCACACTTCATCTTGCAGTTTTTGTTGATGCTCCCCTTTCAGCAGGCTAGTATTAGCGCACACACACTTAGCTCACAGTATGTGTTGATGCCCAGAGCATACTCACCTTTATAGCAGGCTAGCGTTAGCGCGCTCTCCTTGAACTCGTTGGAGTGTGTGTTAATGCCCGCGCCGTACTCCAGCAGCACCCGTGCCACCTCCACGTGCCCTGCGCTGGCTGCCTCCATCAGCGGCGTGTGCCCGTTCTCGTTGTGGTCTTCAATGTTGGCGCCCTCCTTCAGTAGGACCTTCACCACGTCTACGAACCCGGCAGCACACGCATACGTCAGGGCCGTGTTGCCTGTGGTGCAAGGGAGAGAGGGTGAGCATGAGTGTGCATGCACGCATGTGTATGTGTGTGCATCTGCAACCACGTAAACACTGACCTGTGGAGGACTGTGCGTTGACGTCGGCCCCGTGCACCAGCAGCAGTTTGACTATGTCCACGTAGCCGCCGCTGGCCGCAGCCATGAGGGGTGTGATGTCACCCTTAATCCCCCGATCCTCCACATTAGCGTGCATGGCTAACAGGACCTATAGCACCAGATCAGACACACAATTAGCATTCGTGGCTAACAAGATGAACAGGACCAGAGCAGACGGACAATTAACATGCATGGCCAACAAGAACTATAGGCCCATAGCAGCCTCACAGTTAGCATGGCTACAAAGATAGTGTCAGCACGAACTGCTAACAGGACCTACAGTAACTGAACAGATATACAGTTACCACTCAGATGGACAATTAGCATGGCTAACCGGACCAGAGCAGACACAGATTAGCATGCATGGCTAACAGGTCCTACAGTACCAGGGCAGATATACAGCGAGCATCCGCAGAGGACGGGGCAGGGGATGGCCCTGAGGGGGGGCGTACCTGCGCAAGCTCATAGTACCCAGCAGAGCAGGCCAGGCACAGCAGGCTCTCCCCCTCCTCGGTGTGCTCGTTCACGCTCCGCCCCTCGTCTAGCAGCTTCCGCACCGCGTTGACGTCTCCGTCTGAGCAGGCCTCTGCCAGACTGCGGCTGAAAATAACCAAACTGCTACAATTACTGAGGCTGTGCTGGGGGGGCAAATATTAAACTTTCTCAAAACTGATGAAACATTCACAGCAACACAACACATAATGACAAAACCGTTGAGACTGTAAGCAGTGTTGCAGTGGAGGGTATACACTAGTATATGGACTGTACCCACCTCAATTTACATTATAGCCACCAATCAGCCACTAAAGCCACTGAAATACACAGGCGAGTATACCCACTTTCTCCGCAGTGGTTTACCCATCTACCTTGTAGAGCAGGGCTGGCTCTTGGCATAGGAAATATAGGCAGTCGCCTAGAGCGCCGCATGCTGGAGGGGGGCCGCTGGTCGCTCTCAAAAAAAAAAAAAAAGCCAAAAAAACAATTGCGGCACCCATTAGCACCTTTTATACTTTTTGCCTTGAAAAAAAACAAATTAACAAATGAAGAAAAAGTCAACAATAATATGCTTCGCACCCCTGTAGTTTTTCATCATTTGACCAGGCTCCACCGGGCCTTCACCTGTGGTGCAGCGTCACGCGCACGCGTGGGAAGTGGGGGATTGGAGACTGAAGCGCATTTTAATCTCGGAGACAATTGGGTCCGAATGACACGTCAAGAGGTTGGTTATTGCCATTTTCACATTTCATTTTCACGCAATGAAAAGGTCAAAGCCGTCAGGAGCGCAGCATAAAATAAACAGAGGGCGGAGAAGGCGGAAAATAAATCCCAATATAGCCGTAATCATGTCATCTTTCATGACTTAAAAAAATTCCATTTTGCGTGAAGGTTTGATTTGAACAAGCTAGCCAAGTCGAAGTAAAGCAAAGCTAGCAAACCCATTCACTAGCATCGGCCCCAAGATGGGCCGCCTCGGCATTTGTGTTTTTATGCCATCAAATATTGTGCTACGTTGGAGAACCATATCGCGTTTCAAAATTTTATGACTCGGCATTATAACCGTTAGCCACTTTATGATGCAAATACAATAGCGAAAATCATAACGACCTTCAGCCTGAATACGCAGTCCCGTAAGTTCAACTGTACAGCATTGTTCAGGTTTGTGAAAATATGTTGATGATCTTACCTTGGTAGTTGTCCAGAGCTAAAAAAGCTGCCATAGTTTTCAATCTGCAAAACAAGCAAGCTTGGACGAACGCCACTAAATCGACTTTGACACGGAGGTAGTTGAGGCAGTCAATATAATTAGCTTTTTAACTCATGATGCAGAGCTGTAGATTGTACTGTTGCCCTTCAGGAACAAAGTAAGTGTACCCACTGGCTATTATGTGCCGATCAATCAGAACAATCAGTGTTCTAGCCTGTATCAGCCCTTACGCCAATATAACAGGAAAATCTAATTTTTTTAAATTTCACACAGACATTGGTCTGCAACTTCCAAAAGACGGACGCGTATGGCAGCCAAGAAATTAATTTTTAAGAGGAGGACTTATTTTATTGGTTTCTGACGAGGGGGAAATTTGTCGATGAAGCAAAGGAGTTTTTAGGAATTACCAAATCCTCTCGCAGTTCACATTGCCTGATTAGCAACAGTTGCTGAGACTAATTGGTTGGGGAATGTATTTCGATAGCACTGTTGTACTTTTAGCACAATGTTAAGAGGCGTTTTCTTTCTAACAAAAACCTAGCAGCCTAATCTGGTCTATAACTGCCCAGATGCACCAGGAAATATTTGCAGAAAAAAATATTTGCTTTCACTAAGATTAACTTTGTAAATAGTTGAGTTGATACTGCTCTAGCACTTTCATATTCTATTTATATTCTATTTTCTATTCTATTTGTGTGTTTTATCGCACTGTTTTGTATAGTTCAAACATAGCCTCATTTCAATGTATGTTGCTGTCTCTAGGACTTCAGTAGGATGTAAATAGTTGCATGAAATCTGTGCTGGAGCTTGGATTTCTTTTGTATTGCTTAATGTCATGTGTTTGTTTAATCATTTCTCAAATTGTTTCGGCGTGTGTTATGGTGACTGTGCATATATTGCGGTGATGGGCTTCAGGGTAGGGGGTGCCAAAACCTGATCCTGCCCAGGGCCAGCAGCCATACCACTGCTCAATCCGCTCCAGCCACGTGGCTGAAGCTAAGCAGGTGTGTGCTTGGTTAGTACTTGGTTGGGAGAACCTGGGAAAACCAAGTTGCTGCTGGAAGAGGTGTTGGTGGGCCAGCAGGTTGCGATCTTCCCTCTGGTGGAATAATCCCCAATGTCACAGTGCAAGTGAAGGGGACACTGTACTGAAGGAGCTGCCCTCTTTCGGATGAGACGTTAAACTGACATCCTGACTCGCTGTGGTCATTAAAGATCCTATGACACTCTTCGATAAGAGTAGGGGGTTACCCGGTGTCATGGCTAAATTCCCAACCTGGCTCTTTCAACCTGCCACTTGATCATCCCCTGATCTAATTGGCTGCGCAACTTGCTCTCTCCCTTTCCCCCTCAACCCCCTCAGGGCTCCCTTCAAAAAGAGATTTTATTCTCAATGGGACTTCCCTGGTTAAATAAAGGTTGAATAAAAAAATGGCCAGAGCCAGCCCTGTAATGGAGTATACCCACTTCTCCAGGGACCACTACACCACTGCCTGTAAGGTCTCAAGGGTTCGTCCAGCGAGACAAAACAAATAAGGAGGCAACTGTTGGTGAGCACGAGGCAACTGTGGGGGGGACAAAGGAGGTAACTGCAGGGGGGGGCATTAAAGACAGAAGGGGTATTTTGGTGGGTAGAGGGGGCAGACAGCGGAGACAGAAGGGGTATTTGGGCAGGTAGAGGGGCAGAAGGGGTATTTTGGCGGGTAGAGGGGGTAGACAGCAGAGGTACATACTTGTCGGCCTGGCCGGCGTTGAGTGTGTTCTCTGCCCTCATTCGCGTCAAGGCGGCGGCGGCCTCGTCCAGCGCACAGCTCACCGACGACGTCAGGCGACGCAGCACCTCGGGATCGGCGAACGCTTTACCGTCCGCCGTCGACAGTTTACCAATCCCTCCAGAGCCAATCACAGCAGCAGTAGCAGTGCCAAACGCATCCAGGGTTAGTACAGGCCCAGGAACAAGACAACACACACAAACACACGCACACAAATCAAAAGCCACTGTTAATATAGTCAGTTCAAACCATGCAAACTAAATAACCTCCACAGCTACACATTCATTTAGCAGAGCTGCTTAAGTACATCACCATACAAAGACATTCCACAGGTGCCCAGGCAAAACTATATGTTCTTATGATGTTGCCCTCACTTAGTGGCAATGTTTTAACACAGACAAAACCTGCTGCCAACACTTTGTGTACATAGTGCTTCACTGTATTTACTGCTACCCAGCTAACAATAAAGTCTCTGAAGAGTCAGTTCTGTGAAGAACTGCAACAATGAACTGTAGCGTTTAAGGGAAACTCGGGCCAAAAATTAGCAACATAAATGCCTCCTTGGCTCCGTTGGGGATTCCAGAAATGTATTACAGGCTGCAGGCTGTCAACATCAACCGAAATTTAACAATTCAACTTAAACAATGAGACGACCCTTCAGTGAGGTGTTCGTTTTGCGATTATAATCAGATATGGAGGCAATTTCAAATTTTAACAGTTCATGTCCCTACTAAAAACAGAGTTTGATGAATACAAGTAACAAGTATGTGAGGGGATAAACTAAATACACAGAATTATGGCTTCTGAAAGAAGTGCACCAGAAGGGGAAATAAACCAGAAGGGGAAATAAATAAATAAAAATCAGTAATGAGAGGTGTATCAGCTCAGAACCTGTTTGAATAGTTTTGATTGGCAACAAGAAAGTGGACCAATATAATGAAAATAAACAGGAAATGTCGCTCTGAAAGTAGAACGAAAGTTCTGATGCACATAAACCGGTTTAGTTCCAAACTAAAAATTGTAGCTTTTCCATGAGTAATATTCCCTTTTATCCAAATACAATCAATTAATTGCATGAAAGCTGGACACGGGAATCCAGTACAGCTGTAGCAAAATATGTAAAAGTAGTCACTATAGCAGTTTATAGCCCCTGCAGGGGATTGCTTATATTTAAAGTTTGAGTGCAGGAAGTTCCAATGTTTAAGCCAACGGGTCACAGATAGTGCAGCTTGTTATGTGAGTAGAAGACTGCATTGAGGGGAGTGCATGTGAGTGGGCGGGCATGTGTATGCATGAGTGTATACAGTGAGAGAACAGACCGTTTGTTGTGCTGGCCTACATAACGACTCAGAACAAGAGGGAGGGCTGGCTGCCGGACACCCCCACAACATTCATAAATTGGGCGAGTTTTACACGCTTGTGCATGCGTGTGACCAACAAGCCTCTGTGTCTGTGCTGCACTCCATCAAAAACCCTGCAGAACATTTCAGCTTTACCTCCCTACAGCCATAACTCCCCAAGAGCACCAACTCAAAATAAATTAATTCTGTTCCCCGGCTTTACACCCAGTTGATTGTGTTAAAACTCGTCACCCCTTGCCGCTAGATGACTAGCAATTACCATAGAGCCTGATAAAGCCCGAATGTCCTCCCATACAATTAGCACAAAAAGTGCTTAAAAGCAAAGAAGGTGCAATAATTATCGTCTTACCCAGAAACACAATGATCCAAAGCACTTAGCCGCCCAAAATTTAGCTTTATAACAGTGAGAACAAGGCAGTTATACACTGCTTCCGCATAACATTTTTTTGCCATGGGAATAATTACACACACCTGGGTAAAAAGTCGCAAATTAATAGCAGCTTTAAAATGTATGAGACATTTTCATCAATGGAGGAAAATTGAAGGCCAAAATGTCCACTCTGGAAACAGCAATCCCTCATTTACAAGGAACAGTACGCAAAACATAGACACAGAAAAAACACGGTGATATATGTATGCACGCACCTGCCACTAAATGCACACAGCAATATACACACTGAGAAATGCACATTTACACAGCAATACTTACACACAGACAGACAAACGTGCTCACATGCACGCAGACAGACACATACAACCATGCCCACACACACTAGGGCTGCGCGATTCACCGAATCGCGATTATTTTAAGCGCAATAAAAGTAACTGCCACTATGAGAGACGAGCGTGCTTATTACCTCTTGACACATACCTGATGCGGTCATTTAAAATGCTTCCGGGAAGAAAACTGATTTGAAGTCCGCTAAAAACCAGCGAGGTTGGACAGCCTCCATAGCCCTGGCATAATTAGCTTACCTTAAATCAATTCCCGTGCACTTTGCCTAACCTGCAATCAAGCCATTTATTCAGCCAATTGACTAATCAAAACTACAATGTTGCCTATAATGATTAAGAAGAGATAATGAGAAGCAGAGAGACCTAACCAGGCTGCCCTGTTTGATTGAAAGAATGTCAATAATCTGAATGAATAGCAGACCTCTGAATTCCACCTCTAGTAGAATTTTTACGTCATTAAAAATGTTTCTTAAAAATGAAATCATTTTAAGATGGTCCTGGTTTTTAAGCGTTTCAAAAAATACGCGCAGTGGAAAACATTTTGTGAAGCATATCGAACATGAAAGTGAGAGAAATTATTTTCGCATTGCACGCAATAGATAAATTCAGCGAAGATTTTGCAAACACGTTCAGGCAAACGCAAATTTGTAGCATTTTTTATTTGATCATTGAACAAGATTAATTTGAAAAAGTAATTCATAGCTCTTGATTTTGGTTACTTTTGAGCATCAAAATAGCCTACACTGAAGGTGGAAAACAATGTGTTTAAGCGTAGCCTGTCGAACGTGACATGTTAATTGTTATTGCATTCGCACGCAGCGCGGCCAAACGTAAAACTAGAAATCTAGCAAACATTCAGGCAAATTACGTGCTGAACAACGCAAAGTTAAGGTCTGCAAAATCATCATCCTCTACCCAACAACTGCTCTCCCCCCCTTCCCAATTACTTTGCTCAATTTGCAATCAAACAGTTGATTCGCTCAATTAGGCTAACGATTTAAATTGGTAGATAGTCTGATTTATTTAGACATCATTTTTGTTTGTCACATTTTTAAATTTAAATAACCATGAAACACGACAGATTTGCCTGAATGTGTTTGCTAGATTATTTCTAATTTTACATTCTGCCGTGCTGCATGCAAATGCGTTAACAATTTACTTGTCACGTTCAATACGCTTAAACGAAATGTTTTCCACCTTCACAGTTGGTTATTTAGATGCTCAAAAGTAACTAAGAGCTATCAGTTACTTTATTTAAAATTCATGTTGTTCAATTATTTAATAAAAAATGCCACAAATTTGCGGGAAAGATTCGCCTGAACGTGCATTGCCAAAACTTCGGCGCATTTGACTATTGCATGCAATGCAAACATATTCTCTCTCGCATTCACGTTCGATATGCTTCATTAAACGTTTTCCACTTCAAGTAGCCTATATTTTTAAACGCTTAAAACCAGGGCCATCTTAAAGTAATTTCATTTTTTAAGAAATATCTTTAATAATACATATAAAATTCACCAATGAGAGGTGAAATTCAGAGGTCTGCTATTTATTCAGATTTTTGACATGCTTTCAATCTAACACGGTAGCCTGGTTAGGTCTGGCTGCTTCTCATTATCTCTTCCTAATCATTATAGGCCACATTTTGGTTTTGATTAGTCAGTTGGGTGAATAAATGGCTTGACTGCAGGTTAGGCAAAGTACACGGGAATTGATTTAAGGTAAGCTAATTATGCCAAAGCGATGGAGGCTGTCCAGCCTCACTGGTAATTAGCGGACTTCAAATCACAGTTTTCCTCCCGGAAGCATTTCAAATGACCACATTAGGTATGTGTCATAGAAAAGGTAATAAGCACGCTCGTCTGTCTGCCTCAATGTGGCAGTTACTTTTATTGCGCTTAAAATAATCGCGATTCGGTGAATCGTGCAGCCCTCACACACACACACACAAACTCACGCGCACACAAACACACACACGTACGTAAACATTACAGTACAGCAAGTCAGTGCTGAGTCATGCTGGGAGTCCGCAGCACTGGATTAAATTCATTATTGTTCTGCAGTGTGTTTAATCCCCTCACAGGAATCCCAGACGTCCTAGTCTCCCGTGTCTCATTACAGGAAGTCCCTCTGACAGCACAGACGATAGCGCAGGTTTTTTTTTTTTTTTTTTTGCTGGGGACCCCACCACAGGATTCCCTGTTAGGGCAGAGAACAGTATGGGCCTTTCTGCTCCAGAGATCATGACAGGGTACCTGTAAGCATCATAGAGGACACTAGAGGGTTCTTCTCTTCAGGAATCTGTTGACAGGACACCCATGCAGGAAACGAAAGCCCAGGACACTGGATACTTTCCAAATCTGAAATGCCCAGCGGCACACACACATCCCCCGTAATGCCCCTGGGATGTCGTCTGTCAATTATGGAGAACGGGACAGCCAATCAGGCACAGGCTCTGATGTGCAAGCAGCTGTGTACATCTCCAGCCCACTGGAGCAGTACTGTCCGGTTGCTCTGGAGCAGGCAGTGGTAGTCCCAAGTGACCAGCAGCCAATTAACATGGGACTACATAACAGGATATCCCCACAGCTGTACTGAGATACAAGAGCAACTTTCTCAGCAGGAGCACACAATTAGAGACCCCCATGATGGCCCAGAGAGGGTCAAAATGATTGTATGATTTGCAGGCCCTGCCCCATACCAGGGATTTCTTCTTTCCAATGCCAAAAGCAAGCACAGTCAATGAGGCAGAGGTTCCAACCTGCATTAGATCCCCTGGTGCACACTTCAGGCCAAACTGACCACAGGGGGCGCTATTCAGCAATGCATTAGGATGCAATACAGAAAACTCTGCCCTAAGCTACCCATAAATTTCTGAAGGACTACAGTATCCAACAAAGAGCCCAAGTCAACACTGGCACAAATTCAAATAATTTCCATCCATTGATAACTTCTCTCTGAAACCTCCCAAGGTGCCAAATCAACCAAATACACCAGGCCACCTTATCATACATTACAGTAATTTAGTTGACCCTTTTATCCACAACAAGTTGGATGGCACTGTCAAGACTAAACAGGGACTAGCCCCCTCTGGGGTAATGTGGGTTTAAGGGTTTTGCTCAAGAGCTCAAAAGCATTGCACTTAAGGGGCTAGTTTTTCTTTGAGCAATGGATTGCATAAATATTTCACAATAATGTTATTATTTGAAGCAGTTCAGAAGCGCGTAGGGGGTGGCTTTTCCACTGCTAGCATCTTGGAATTTCCACCCGTAGTCTTGCAAGAAACTAAGACCTAGCATTCTCTCTGTAGCCACTGTTTTTGCACTTTTAACACTTGCTCCAGTGGAGCTGCAGATTTTTTCCATCATAGGAAACTACATTTCCCAGAGTTTCACAAGTCCCATGAGTGTGCAAGTCTCACAGGATAGGCCGAGAGGGAACAGTCCCTGAGTGAGTCGACAACAGAAACAACAGTATCTCTGCTCATTAGGGAGCTGCCCATCCACTCAGAGCACAGAGGCTTCACGCATCTCCTCTCCCTATGGCAAAATGGCTGTGGAAACACCAGTGGCAAGAGACCCAACTGTTACTGCATCTGGATACTGTTAATGCAGCTCCAGCATCGCATCTCTCATCTACGAGAACAAATCGGATTCAAATCAAACTGTTTTTTTACCATTAAAATAAAATTACCAAAGCCAGTTTTAATACAGGACACCTTTTTACAGCTTTTCAAAAATTTACAGTCTAAAAATAATAAAACGGTTCATGGGTAAATCAACATCCTTTCATTCTGTGTTTACCAAAAGCACAAACATGCACCCACCAACAGTCTATCCAGGGTTTGACATTGACCACGGCCCATAGCCAAAAAAAAAAGTTACAATGGTGCCACTAAAATTTCTGAGTAGGAGGCCCGCCATGGCCATCAAGTTTTCTGCCAGTAAACATTATTTTGTTTAATTTTATCAAACATTCTAGCCGAAGAGTTATTGACAGCATAATGTGTGTAACGTATTGCCTGTGACAAATTAAGCCCTTTAGAATCATTCATGATTGACTAGGAACATTACAAAAAAAAAAAAAAAAAAATTAAGGAGGACCGGAAATGCTGAATAAGAAGCTTCAAAGAAACCAACTTTAACCTCGTATGAAATGTCCCAGGCTAGCAAAGGAAAGTTTGTATGAAACTGCCTTTTTATCAGCCCCCGGCATGTAATGCAGGGCGATATAGTCATCAGTATGTGCATCTGTCCATCAGTGCGTCTGTCAGTCTGTCTATGGACAGCTCATTTCCAGAGCAGAACTCTAATACCATTCCATATTTTTAACTAAACTAGCAGTGCGTATTAATCAGGTCCTAGACTGGTGCCTTTTGATATTTTGGGATTTCCGAGATTTTTACTTTTTTCCGCGTTTACTTTTTCGCGTTGATGTGAACATGGACACGAACATGAAATGCCAGCTATGACTACCATTTGAGCACATCAATCATGATGTGGACCTACCACAGTCCATGGAAGTGCCATAGATCATATGAACAGTAACCTTCCTGTTGATGCCTTACAGTGTGGTGCTCTAGAAGCATACTGGAGTGATCATGAGATCATACGGGTAACAGATCGTAAGGTTCTAACTTTTATCTCATACTAACTAGCTACAGTGCTGTGAAAAAGTATTTTCTCCCTTCCGGATTTCTTTTTTTTTTTTTGCATGTGTGTCACACTTAAATGTGTCAGATCATCAAACAAATTTGAGACAAAGATAACCCAAGTAAATACAAAATGCAGTTTTTAAATGATAATTTCATTTATTAAGTGAAAAAGCTGTCTAAACCTACCTGGCCCTGTGTAAAAAATTAAGTGCCCCCTAAACCTAATAACTGGTTGTGCCACCCTCGGCAACAACTGCAATCAAGTGTTTGCGATAACTGGCAATGAGTCTTTCACATCGCTGTGGAGGAATTGTGGCCCACTCTTCTTTGCAGAATGTTTTAATTCAGCCACATTGGAGGGTTTTTGAGCATGAACGGCCTGTTTAAGGTCAAGCCACAGCACCACAATCGGATTTAAGTCCAGACTTTGACTAGACCACCCCAAAACCTTCATTTTTTTTCGTAAGCCATTCTAAGTTTTTTTTTTTTTACTTTAACTTTTTTACAGCACTGTAATTATGTATATGTCCATCAGTGTATTCACATTGTTCATCTACAGATACATACATTAATTTTTCCATGTTTCTATAGAAATGAGTTTAAAAATTTTGATGGGTATTGTTTCTGGACTCAAAAACTTTTGGAATTTTTAAAGAGCCATGTCAGGTGATCAGTTCAATTAAGAGATTGCATGGGCCAGGGGGATGTGTCATCTCCTGATGACTCGTTTGTATTTGTTTCATATGTTCACACTTTGACCGCAAAAGTTCAATTTGGGCGACAATTTGGGGCTTGATGGCCCTTGGGGCCAATGCTTTAAAATGCAAACATCTAACCCTGCTATCAACCACAAAATGTGCTGCCCCATTTGTGGGTGAAAAAAACAGACTATACCAAATTGGGTTGAAGCCCTCTGAAAGTAATGGAGAATGAAGAAGGTGGGGATCCCCTTCGACTCTAAATACAGCTGCTAACATTCATACAGTAAAAAATTTGAACAATTCAACAAAAAGAAATGACAATCCAAAAATACCAAAAAACAAGAATAAACTGAAACCAGTTTAAATCAGGTTATCTCAATGTACATATACAATCAAACATCAATCAGCTACAAACTACACAGGCCTATTAATGGAGAGTGGAGTGAGAAAAGCTGACAATGCAGTGTAGGGTTAGAGCCCTTTGACAGTAATGGAGCATACTGTACTCTGGGGGGGGGGGGATCCCGGATCCCCTTTGTCAACATTATACAATAAAAATTAGGATCCAGAAATCTGAGGCCTAATGCATATGGGTCACAGTCAGGCCATTTTTGATAGAGGGAGGGGAAAAGTGCAGAGTCAGCACTGCGCTGCAGCACACGGCAATTTGAGGGGGTATCAGCTGATCGCAGTGGGGTTCCTCCCGTTCACATTTACTTTAAAGTAAGGGAGCACTAAAGTACGGACAGCAGTAGCTCTGGAGTCAGGGTGATCCCTCTTGTCAATTTTGATGAGTCAGCTGATGATGAACCACAATCTTTCAGAGTGCCTTCAGACAAGGTTGGTGAAATGAGTACTCTCCTGTTTATTTTAAAGATTTTTTTTTTTGGGGGGAATTTTTTCCTCCATTTGACAGCCGTGCAGTGCAGAGAGACAGGAAAGCTGGGGAGAAGAACGGGGGAAGACATGCAGCAAACGACCCGAGCCGGAATCGAACCCAGGTCGCCGCGGGAAGGACACAGCCCCCACGGCACGCGCGCCCAGACCGATGAGCCACCGGGGCGCCCCACGCCTGTTTATTTTAATCCATTTTAAAAAAATCCCCTTGCAGCCCAAACGCATCAAGTTATTTTATGGTTCTATAGCAAACATGCCAAGATATAGAGGCCATTTTTACCATATTTGGGTAGAGTGCTATGGTTCCTGTTTTTTTATATTATTCTATACCCCCACCAAAAAGCACAACCCAAATATATCCACTGCACCCATTTTCAAGTGCATCCATGCAGCACTGCCCTTTATAGGTATTTTGGCATAAAGAATTTCAGTCGGGAGATATGAGATATTCATCTCATGACAACATGTCAAAATCAACAGTCATTTTTAAATTCCAGTATTTTGTGGTAATTTCAAAATGGTTGAAAATGTTAAGCTGTAATCATTTGCAGAGGCAGTGGTAGGCAATGGTTTCAGATGTGTTCCGGCCCACATGAAGAGAAAAGGTTAGAGGTCCCCGATGAAGTCATCAAGTGCACTGCAAATTAGTCATTACAAATCACTTCAAAACCTGTCTCTGTGTGACACTCCATAGTGAAGGGACTGCCTGGCAAGAAGAACTGATCACCTTCGCCCAAACAGTAAATCAGTTCCTTCATTATTCTGAGTGGTCCCGCTCCCTTATGATGTCATTAAGGATAGATTTTGAAATGGCTTGTCATGACTAATAGGCAGTGCACCAGGTGACATGAAGGACCTTCAAGACCATTAACAGCAAGGGTACGTGTTCTAAGTGTGCTGGGACAGAGCAGAAAAATTCACAGCAAAAACAAGCACACAGACGGACACATGCACACACACACACACGCACACACACACAACCAGACAAATTCAAGCAACAGCGTGAAAATGAATGCTGCAGATGCTCACGTCACAGTCACCACTATATACATATTCAATCCAACCACATCACTGCCAATAATAAAAAAATATAACAGCGCACTGCAAGGCTAATGTTTTCATTAAACTAAAAGGTAATATACTGTATAGTTCTCCAGGAACTTCTGGAATTTTCCTGGACAACCCAATGCCCCCCAATCCATTTAAATACCCCCAACAGTTTTATTGCTTAGTAACATGAATCTATTGTTCAACTGCGGTACACTTATTACCGCGATTCCGCAGAAACACCATGCTGAGAAAGCAGGCTATGTTCCACACTGCTCCATGCAGAAGCCCAGCGTGCATACAACTCCAGCAGGCAGATCCTTACGCAATCCGGCACTCGCCAAACATGCTGCCAGATTGGTCAATATAAACACGCTAAATTTCAAGGCGCCCTGCTGTCTTAGTCAGAGAGAAAACTGTTGTATGAACCTCAATCCTGAAATAGCAGCCTTTCCACAGTTACAGATGAGCAATGCTGAATAACAATGTGAGAAAACTTGGACATGGTCATGGTTAACATGGTCTGAATTGGCGATGCACCGATACAGTTCTTTCAGTCCTAAAACCAACACCTGTGCTGAGGGTGCAGACTGATAGAGTATCAACCCGATACCAGTGCTGAATTGGTAAGCTGCACGCCTCACTGTGTGCAAGAGACTGGGATCATTCCTTTCTGACTAACGGTCAGGTTTGACTTGAACATTACTTTCCCAACTTCGTAAAATAAAATGTAAGATAGATAAATATGAATGTATTGAATTGTTATAATTTAAAATATTGGTATCCAATACCAGATCGCCACAATGTCATGGATACTCGATCCAACTAATTGATTCGGTATCGGACCTACAACCCCAATTCCAAAATAGTTGGGACAAAGAGTAAATTGTGAATAAAATCAAACTGCAATGACTTTCAAATCATACCAGCCAGTATTTTATTCACAACAGAACAGATATAACATAGTAAATGTTGAAACTGAGAAATTTTACAATTTTATCCACAAAATTAGCTCATTTCAAATTTGATGGCTGCTACAGGTCTCACAAAAGTTGGGACAGGGGCCTGTTTACCATGGTGTAGCATCCCCTCTTCTTTTTAACACAGAGTGGAGGCGTCTGGGCATTGAGGAGACAAGTTTCTTGAGTTTCGCCATTGGAATTTGATCCCACTCTTGTTTAATACAGGCTTCCAGCTGCTGGAGAGTTTTGAGTCTCCTTTGACGGACTTTTCATTTAATTATGTGCCAAATGTTCTCAATCGGTGAAAGATCAGGACTGCAGGCAGGCCAGTTTAGCACACAGACTCTTCTACTACGAAGCCATGCTGTTGTAATAGCTGCAATATGTGGTTTTGCATTGTCCCGCTGAAATACGCAAGGCCTTTCTTAGAATAGATGTCGTCTGGAGGGGAGCATATGTTGCTCTAAAACCTTTATATACCTTTCATCATTCATGATGCTTTTTAAAACATGCAAGGGTCCCACACCATATGCATTAATGCATCCCCATAACATCAGAGATGCTGGCTTTTGAACTGAACGCTGACAACAGGAGGGGTGGTCTTTCTCCTCTTTAGCCCGGAGGACACAACGCCCATGATTTCCACAAGAATGTCAAATTTGGACTCGTCTGACCACAGGACACTTTGCTACAGTCCATTTTAAATGAGCCTTGGCCCACAGAACATGGCGGCGCTTCTGGATCATGCTCAACAATGGCTTCCTTTTAGCATGATAGAGTTTTAGGTGGCATCTGTGGATGGCACGGCGGACTGTGTTTACTGACAGTGGTTTCTTGAAGTATTCCTGGGCCCATTTAGTAATGTCAATGACAAAATCATGCCCGCGAGTGATGCAGTGGCGTCTGAGGGCCCGAAGATCACGGGCATCCAGTTAACGTCTTCGGTCTTGTCCCTTACGCACAGTGATTTTCCCAGTTTCTCTGAATCTTTTGATGATGTTATGCACTGTCGATGATGAGACCTTCAAAGACCTTTGCAATTTGACTTTGAGGAACACTGTTTTTAATGTATTCCACAATTTTTTTTACGCAAGCCTTCGCGAGTTGGAGAGCCTCTGGCCATCTTTACTTCTGAGAGACTCAGCCTCTCTAAGACATCCCTTTTATAGCCAATCATGCAACGCACCTGATGCCAGTTAATGTAATTACTTGCTAAATGTTCTTTCAGCTGATTCTCTTATATATTAATTGCTTTTTCAGCCCTTTTTTGCCTGTGTCCAAACTTTTTTGAGACCTGTTGCAGCCAGAAAACTTGAAATGAGCTCATTTTGTGGATAAAAATGTGAAATGTCTCAGTTTCAACATTTAAAATGTTATCTATGTTCTATTGTAAATAACATTGGCTCACGTGATCTGAAAGTCATTGCATTTTGATTTTATTCACAATTTACACTTCGTCCCAACATTTCAGAATTGGAGTTGTATTTCCAGTATCAGTATCAGTGCATCACTAGTCTAAACACAGAATAACTAGGATTTCCAAGTTCAGGTGGCCTATATGTGCAAAAAGCAAGTGATAATGGTCAGTATGCAGTGCATGAGAGGAGCTGAGATTGTGTTGTTGGAGGGACCTGAATGAGAGAAATCCAAGATGGTCTACTTAAGGTGGCCTGGATGCCAGAAGTGAAAGACCATCGAGTTGGGAGGTATGAGTGCAGGAACATGCTAGTTACAAACACAACTGCGTTTCCATGATGAAAATTGCAAATGTCTGCTTCAGGCGGCCTGAGGAAGTGAGGACCACCCACTTAAGGTGGCCCAATGAAAGCGTTTTTTTTCCCGACAGGTGGGACGTACCTGCAGCCTCCAGCAGGGCTTCTAATCTGGCCTGTGTCTCTGGGTCCACTGTTCTCAGGTCAGCCCCGTCCGCTGCACTGGAGAGGAGCAGTTCTGAGGCCGTCTTCAACATGGGGTTCTCCAGATCCTCCTGGTCCAGTATGAAAGACTCGACCTTGGACGAAAGCATACGCAAAAACATTAGCCAGATCAAGATAAAATTCTAACACATGGTCACACAATCCACTGAAAGGCCTTGCACAGCAATGACTGCCGCCGCCCCCGTCCCCTCCCCCAAAAAACTAAAATCCTACTTTTTGGCTTTCAAGGACCAGGATCTCTACAACTACATGTTCACGACAGTAATGATATATCCCACTGATAGGAGTCCACATGTGTAACCTGAGTAAGCAAACAAACATAACCGGCGCAGACACATGCATCACCTACTATGCTGTGCAAAAATCAGCCCTTTGGGGCTACTGACAAGAGGCTTTGAGTCCTAAACTGGAGCCGTCACCATCTTGCCAGGCATTGAATCTCCTCAAAGCTCAGAGCAATTTTCAGTGCACAATGCTTTTTTACCTCAAATGCTCGTCCAATTTAATTTGAAGACACAAGACCTGCGACAGGTTAAGATGGCTGGTAAAGGTCTTGACCCTCAGAAAAGGGGGCAGTAGCATGAGCACTTCTGGGGCCATGGTGACCAAGAGAGCTCAACATGTCTGATGTTTCACGATGCACAAGAGGCATAATGTGATGTTACAGCAGAGTTCTGAGCGAGACCGTTAACGGAAATCGAGCATCTGAGGAAGCAGACCCAAGAAGAACAGTTCAAGAACTCGAGACGGGTACCGCACTTGCCGTTTTTTCTAATTTTAGTTACTGGTTCACTTGTTGGCAAAATAATGCCAGTTTGTTGAGCAGCATTAAAAAAAAAAAACACATTTCATAAAACACAGAGAAAGGCTTACATCTTAACAAGTGGTACAAGATCAGACACAACGAGCTTCCCCAGTGCTCCACCACAGCTGTGTTGACTTAACAGGTACTTTTCGCGGAGCGCAGGTGGATGTTTACGCAAACGGACGCCAACACTGCTAGCACAGCGTGCAGCTCTAAGGGACACCACCAACCAGCCTTTGAGAATTCAACCCCGCAACCTCCATGGACACGCACCCTGCTCACAGAGCCAGCAACAAGACCGGTGACGGGGTTCAGCTGGCCATTTTCATTTTCATCTCAAAGTGTTCAAACGCCGGGGGGGGGGGCCTGTAGTGCACTTACTCAGTAATTAGCACCCCCCACTGGGAAGAAAATAAGGATGTGATTCCAAGGATTCAAATTAAATTTAGCAATTCAAGATACTCAAATGTGTACATTTTTAGGATAAGATGCAAAACTTTTCTGAAATTATCTTACACACGTCAAAATTGGCTGGAAATTACTTTGGTGTTTTACTCTCTCGAGTAACAGAGGCATTTTTCAATACCTTCTCGTAGAATCTAGCAACACACCTCTGGACGAGACCTGCGTGGCTCCAGAACATCTACCATCCATTCTGCAGGCTTTCATTTCAAACCAAACAAAGCAAGGCTCATTCAAACAGGCAGATATCCGGTTCAGCGGCTAATTAACAGAATCAGGTGTGCCAGATTAGGGCTGAAATGAAAACCAAGCTCACGATAGGTATCCAGGAACCGGGTTGGGCAGCCCTACCCTAGACAGATTAGTGTTTGTAGACTCAGAGAGAGAGCAGCTATAAAAGCAGGTATGAATGTAAAATAATGCTGTATGCCAATAAGGTCAATACCAACAAGTAGACATGGTCAACAACATCCCCCGCCAAAATGTCTTCTTTAAAGATACTATGAACAGAGGCTCCCAGAAATGCCACAAGGGCAATAACTGTGGGAAAAATGGAAGTGTGCTTCTTATTTTCGAACTCCATCAGGGTGTTTATGGTCTTAAGCTACACACCAAATTTGGTTATCCTATCTGGAATATTTCCCGTGAAAAGTTGTTCCCCTTTACATATAGCGTGAACAGAGTTAAAAAAAGTGAATCAAGGGCAATAACTCGGGAAAAATAATCACGCGCGTCTCATTTTCGAACTCGATCAAGGTCTTTATGGTCTGAAGCTACACACCAAATTTGGTGATCCTATCGCGAATATTTCTAGTGAAAAGTTGTTCCCCTTTATCCCGGACGGACGGACGGATGGACGGACGTCAAATCAATATCCCCCGGCCACTTCGTGTGGCGGGGGATAATAACCTAGGGGCTTGTTCAATGGTCAAAAACCTGTCAGGTAGAGGCAGTCTGAGAGATTCTCAGCAAAGATGTTTGTCCAGGAGCCCTGTGGTCGGGCGATGGATTCCAAGCCACACCCTCTTGGGGTCCGCACGGACGAGGCAACGACTGGCTCAGCCTCGCCGGGGATAATAAGGGCTAAGCCAGCCAAAATTCGTTAGTCTCATCTCATTCCCGTATGTAGCTGTACAAGCAAATTGTATGCTGACTACATTATCCTCCAATGGAACTGACAGTGCATGATCTGGGGTAGAACAGCATAGTGTAACAGAAGTGAGGGCCAGTCGTCATGTGATTTGGAGGAATCGCCTGCCACCGCCTCCTCCGGAGTCGATGAGAACTGGAGGTCGCTGTGCTGGATTGCACCGTTTGGCTGTGTTCAGGGCGGGGGAATGACACAACTAACATTTTTTTCTTCATAAAAAGGGTTCATTTTATTTCCTCATGAGTGAAACTGGACTGTCCAGCATAGCGAGGGCTTGCCGCAGCCTTTCATGCCAGTGAAGCAGATCAGCCAATCAAGTTACAGCAGCAGAAACTCAAGAGTGGCTTTTCATCCTCAATTGTAATTTCAGAGAATATGTGTTGTGGAGATATTACATCGATACCATGGCACAATGTTAGATATTTTCTGGGATATTGGATACGATCATATTGTGATATGACATAAGTGTTGCCTTTTCTGGTTTTAAGGGCTGCACTACAGTAAGGGGATGCCATTCTCAGCACTTATTAGACTGGTCTAGCTGTTGCCTTTACCTGCTTGGTCATCATGACTGTTTACTAATGACTGTCCAAAATTGCATTCAGTAAATATTTTCTGAAACCACCAATTATTATCCCAACAATATCTACACAATAACGAAAGAGGTATTCAGTCAGAATTCAGCCAGCCCTACGTTGTGGAGTGTATTCAAAGAAACGATAAGTTAAGTGTTACACGAGAAGGTCATGCACAAGCGCGACGTCGTCCCTCGTCTCAGGATGAGTGGAAAAAGCGCTTGTGAGTAACCGGTACGGCCGCATTAGTGTAGCACAAGCGCTCCGCCCTCATAGTTTAAAGGGCTGCGATGACGACACTGACTGCTGAAACCAGAAGATTAAGGAGGCAAGCTTTAACCTCCTGGTCTATTTAAGAGCAATTTAACATGCCTCCATCTGTCACCAGGCAGTTAGCGGTCTAACCATACACAGAACAAAGTAAAAACACACCTGTGTGTCAGAGTCCCAGACTAAGACAGGCAAGGAGTCAAAGAGCTCGACATGAACGGTTGCCTGATTGCCCAGGGCAAGTCATAGTGCCTTTCCGGCATGTCAGACAGAGACGAGGCTTGCCCAATCAGGCAAGTAAAAAAATTCAGCGTCATGTGTTTAGTTTTTATCAAGACGATGAGCTTTTTCATTCAGTGATGTTTGTTCGTTCACAGACCTACGGAGAAACTAAAACGCGTGCCTGTACGACAGAATGTATGGACAGTTACATGGGCCCTAATTATTTTGAGTAAAGTCACCCATTTCCACCCACCCTGTTGAAGTTTGCAAATGCAAACTTAAAAAAAAAAAAAACGATAATGCATTACTCGTCAGATATTATATTTTTTGACAAGTGATTGAAATGCTGCACTCTAGTTTGTTAATAGTGTTTCTTCAGCAAAAGTGACAGTACAGAGTGCAAGTGATATATGAAGGTGGGCAAGTGAATCTTGACCCCTCCAAGCCCGAGCGGGCAAGTGGGGAAAAAAAAAAAAAAAAAAAGGTTAATGTCAAGTCCTGACTCCTGAGTCAGCAGGTAGTACCTCTACTGATAAATATGTAAAACAATTGGGCAATTCCAGCTGAAGTGTAACATGACCACTGAAAATTCAAACATGAAATAGGGTCAATCCACGTCAAATCATCCAGGGGGTGCCAGGTCACCTTCAAGATTCTTTGAAAAAATTCACGAGTAAATATTCACACAAAATGAAAAAATGGCAAATATTAGGCCAGTATCTCAAATAGTTTTCAAGTAATAGCCCTTTGAATTTGAAAAATAAGTTAAGTATTTTGGCGAACCCATTTTCAGCCAACTTTGGCAACTTATTGCTCCAAAATCATTGCTTACACAAGGCTGAAATTGGGTTTACTACCCATATTCATCTGCTAGAATTTGAAAATGGCCATAGAGTCTGTGTATCTTGATCCACTTTTGTATGGTAAAGCCTCAAAATCAGCCGAAAACACAAAATGCCCAAAAACGAGACCACATTTTATGACCTGTAACTCAGGAACTAAGCAAGAAAAAAGGCTAGAATTCATTCTTTATGATTTTAAGATATATTTCTCTGTAAAAATGCAGTAATCTAAGTAATATCATTTGTAGAAGTTTTTTTAATGAAATAATTTCCAAGTAAATTTTTCTGGTTTTGCCCCAAAATGCCCTTTTTTGGGGTAAAAAATGACCATGTCACTAATTATTCATCTCTCTGAAATTTTTACTGTGCATTCTTATAAATGTGAACAATGTCTGACAAAAAAATTAGAATGATGTTCAGCTTACTTTTTTTTTTAATTTTGAAGGGCTACAATTTGAAATCTATTACTGGCCTAATATTTGGCATTTTTTTTTATTTTGTGTGAATATTTACTCGTGAATTTTTTCAAAAATTTTTGAGGAGGTGACCTGGAAAATTTCCCAAAATCTGGATGATTTGACATGGAATGACCCAATAGCAATACAATTTATATGTTGTATTGTTAGTATATCCAGGTGTATGGTTCAGAAGAAATTGAAGGTCTGAGGCAAACCAAATTTTTTTGGTAAACATGAAATAAAAGTTTGACATCATTTACATACTGATGTTGTGAAGAGACTACTTGGTTGGCTGAGTTACAATAAAAAAATAAAATAAAATAAAATAAAATCGTTACTGATTGTTCTGTGAAACTAAGGGCCAGGAATGTGACATTCGTCCAGGGGGGTGGGTGGAGGATGGACTTGCAGATTGGGGCCTTAGAAATTGGAAATCATGAAGGCCTCTTGTGTAGAAATGGCTGAAACAATGTGAATGATCAGTAAAATGCAGTATGGTGAGCCTCCAGATACTTAAAACCCACTAGTAACATGAGTACCAGGAATTTTTTTGTTTTAAGGGCCTGTTGCAGAAAATTACTGTTGCATTAAGTTGAAATCCTGGTTGTGTTAGAATTTTCAATCATAAAAGTTCAAACATATAAAATCCAACTTATTCTGTAATGCATCATTGATCGAGAAAATTAGACCAAATTTAAGTGGAAAAACCCATGTTACTTCAGGGCCATACACAGCCCTGTTTAGAGACTGTTAAACGGCCCCCAAATTAGAAGCTCTGAGAAAACCCCCAAATTAGCGGCCCAAAAAACCCCCAAAATACAGACGCAATACGCGTATCAAAGTATCATTTTATTCGCTGGCCGGGAGTAAATATCTACACTACCGATGCATGTCATTTCCGGACATCACATTGACAAAATATGTCGCCGAATCTTACCCTTCAACCATTGTTCTTTTGTGTCCAACGGGCCAAATGCGTACGTCCAATTTTTCCAGCCTCATTGTGGCTCTTTACAAACCCTGGTTAACAGAAAGTCACCCCCGGCCAGCGGCACGTACCATGAACCGTAACAATTGTTGATCCTTCCGTTGTGAAAGCACCATAATTAGGGCTGCCATGCAAATTATCACAACAAGACAACATTTTTATATTTTAAATTTATTATGGTTATTCACTTAACGATGCTAACAATGTGTGATTTACATATATAAAAGTAGTCCTATGTACAGGTGTAATACGTAAAACCCATAACATATTTTGAAGCATCTACAAAAAAAAAAAAAAAAACCTAAATTACGGACCATCTACGAAAAACCCCCAAATTACGGACCAAATTAACGGCCCCCAAATTAAAAAGCTGTATATGGCCCTGTACTTTTGAGTAACGTGAGTAACACTTAAAAAATCCAGTCTGCCAGCATAACCATTGAGGGGTTCATTCTGGGTTGTGTCTAGTACAGTTGATTATGGCCAGAGGTTGCCACAATATTAAAGTTTTTAAGTTCTGTCCATTGAATAAGTAGTGAAACAATTTTATATTATATTCTAGGGTTGAGCGGTATGAACGAAATCTTATATCGCGGTCTAAGTCATTTTATATCACGGTAATGGTATACATATCATGGTATGGCATTTATTTTTCTGTAAATTCAATTAATGGCTTAAAATAGCCATCCTGTACTTTCATCACATTCGATTATTTTCTTCTATTTTTGAACTGCTTTTCCCACTTTCTAACAAACCCTACCCCACACAGAAAATGTCTGGTAAAAATCAAACTCCAGCTCCAACTCAAACTACAGTATGTGTGCACTAGGCCTGCACGATAAATCGCCAGAAGATCGTGATCTCCACTCACCCCTACGCGCGATCTAATTTCTAAATGTTGACGATTTTCCAGCATTATTTCACGAGCCGCAGAGCAAACAAACTGGTTGTTTTCAGAGACAGAGTAGTGAGTAGTAGGCGGTCTCTTGGGGGCGCTTGAGACCGCCCCCAGCAACACTGACATTGCTTCGCGCTCATCCTATGGCAAAGCAGCTCTACATCACATGAGTTCATGTAGAAGCCAGAGGACCTAAACAGTAACTGGCGCTGGTCTTTCGAATCGAACGGAGTTGGTAAGCAGTGTAGATTCCGAAGCAGCGAGGGAGAGACGAAGAAATGTTGAAGTGCAGAGTGCAGGAAAGTTTCACCTTGGTCCCAGTTTCACTTGACAATCAAGCACTTGATTCGCACAATTACAAATTTGAATCGGAAGACGGTCCAATTTATTTCTATATTGTTCCTTTGGCAGTCGCATTTTGAGATTCAAATGACCTGGAAACAGTAGATTCACCTTCGTGCGTTTGCCAGATCATTTTTAAAGGCTTACATTTGACGATTTGAAGTGAATACGGAAATAAATCACACCTCGCGGTGGATCCGCCTAATGAAATGTTTTCCACATTGCGTCAGCCTATATAGTTATATTTTTGAAAACCAGGGCCATATTAAAATGGTTTTATTGTTATTGGTTATTGGCACACTTAAGCGGAGGCCTTGTTTGTTATGTCCACTTCTTATTATTGCTTTTTAATCATTATAGGCTACATACCGGCTGTACTTGTTGGCTAAATAAATTGCTTGATTTTTAAGCTGCTTTTTTCACGAACGCTTGAAAGCAATTATTAGCACGAAGATTAGTGCATTCAAAATCAATGCGAAGACAAGAATACACGCGATGTATCCGCGTCTTTGCATTGACTTTGAATGTTATCTGTCGTGCGAAAAAATCGTTTCACGTTCGGTGGAAAAGCAGCTTTAGTTCAGCAAAGTAGCTACACAGGAATAGATTTAGTGTATGCTAATTATGTCAAGGTGATGGAGCTGACTTCAAAGCACCAGAAGCATTTTAAACGGCCACTGAAGTTTGATAGCCATTTTTTCAAGACTGCAGGTGGATGATACGTGGTTTGGCTTTAAAGGGTTGCCCAAAACTAATCTTGGTTTATGCTGGAATGCAGTCGGCGTGCTGCTTTCTCTCTGTGCAGGCTTTTGTTTGTGTGCAAATGTGCCTCGGATGGACTTGCATTGGTGCCTGCCTGTTTGATATGACATTATAATTGAGCAGTATCATCTCCTGGGTTGCGGTTTGACATTTTTGCATCCCTAGTTCAGGGTCATGTGGAGTCAAAGAGCACTTAAGGTGCACTTATTTTGCTTATTTTGTCTTTACCTTTTTTTAAACCTTTTTTTTTTAAACTGCACTTTAACGGCCAGTTTTTTTTGTTTTTTTTAATAACGACAATAAACATTTCAGTTTATGGGAAAAAAATCGTGCCTAAGAATCGTGATCTCAATTCTAAACAAAAAAATCGTGCTTCACATTTTTTCCAGAATCGTGCAGCCCTAGTGTGCACAGAACTCCAGCTTCAAAACAAATAAGAAAAAATATTTTCAAGTAATAGGGCAGAATTAATTGAATTGCGACTGCGTGCATGTGGTATACTGGAGCCTTAATAGCAAACTAGCTGTCTAGCTCGCTACACAGGTGTGCTAGCTAATCATTAGCAGTTCGTTATCACTTTAGCAAGCAAGCTAGCTAGCGATTGTTATAGTAGAAGCGAACTGTTACCTTATTAGCAAGCAAGCTGGCTAGCTCACTCACTGGTGTGCAAGCTAATCATTAAACAGTTCGTTATCACTTTAGCTAGCAAGCGATAATTATAAGCAAACTGTTACCTTATTAGCAAGCAAGCTGGCTAGCCCGCTACACTGGTGTGCAAGCTAATCATTAAACCATTCATTATCACTCTGGCTAGCAAGCTAGTTAGCGATTATTATAGTAAAAGCGAACTGTTACCTTATTAGCAAGCAAGCTGGCTAGCTCACTCACTGGTGTGCTAGCTAATCATTAAACAGTTCATTATCACTTTAGCTAGCATGCTAGCTAGTGATTATTATAGTAGTAGCAAACTGTTACCCTATTAGCAAGCAAGCTGGGTAGCTCGCTACACATGTGTGCTAGCTAGTCATTTAACAGTTCATCATCACTTTAGCTAGCTAGCTAGCAATTATTATAGTAGAAGGGAAGTGTTACCTTATTAGGAACCTGGCTGGCTAGCGCGCTACGCTGGTGTGCTAGCTAATCATTAAACAGTTCGTTATCACTTTAGCTAGCAAGCTAGCTAGCGTTTATTATAGTAGAATCAAACTGTTGCCTTATTAGCATGCTAGCTAGCTAATTGCTTCAGTATAAGTGAACGACCGTATAACATCCGTGAACGTCTGTACAAATCATTACGCTTAAATGATATAAATTGGCTTATTTACTTCGGAGAATACTTCATTACTCCGCAAATCACTAAGATGACTGACATGACGCAATTTGACGCAAACTGATGCGCAATATGCGACGAAAGTGATGTGGGGGACCAGATTTTACACGACACCGGTGAAGCTCCTTTCTGAAGGTGGTCAGTCTGTCATACAAGCACTCTGCTGCAGTGCCAGCTCCCCCGTGCGTCGCGGCGGCGTAACTGTAGTGACTCAGAGAAAGATCTGCCGCCCGCATCAGAAACTGTTTTCACCCCCATATAAACGTTATTGCCAAATCTGTAACCGGTAGATACTTTTCTACCGTCGCACGGTATATACCATCATATCGCCCAGCCCTACTATAGACTAATGCAGTTATTGTAACATAACGCTGGAATTGCCCAGTAACATAAAAATTAAATATGTGTAACAGTTTAATGGTGCCATTACAATAAGATTCATGAGTCAAGCCGTGTGAAACTGAAAGCATTGCAGACAATACTGTCTTCTATGCCAGAGGTTCACCAGCTTATCCAGAAAGGCCCGGTGTGGATGCAGGCCTTCATTCCATCCACGCAGTTACACAACCGCTACTACTAATCAAAGTCTTGAGCAAAGGCTCCAGGGGTTGACAAGAATGCGAGCCCACACCCACACCAGCCCTTATTGCATGAAGTGCAGAACCCAGGTTATATGCATCAATGAAACTGATAGTGACAGAATGTTTCAGAGATTTCACAATCAAAACAGAAGGCAAACTCTAAAAATCATTAAAAGAAACAAAAAAAAAAAACATTTATTCAACTCCAGACTATTTGTGAGGACTGACTGCAGTCATAAAAAGTAATTCTGTGTTTTCTTCCAGAGCAGTACTTATATAAAGGAATTCACCAACAGTGGAAGACACTTAGAAGTGTTGACCAGTGCAATGCATACAAAAAGGAGATCAGATGCAGCAACACCGCATCACAACAAGCTCAGCCTTGGGAACCGTCGACTGCACCACGTACGTGTGGCGCAAAACACGCCGCGAGGTCAGGCCCTAGAGCGAAGCCAGCGGCACCGCCATGGCGGAGCACCAGCGAGGGTGCCGGTGACATTACTCTGACCCACTGACCTGCCTCCAACACCAGCCCCCCCGCCCCCTCCCTCGCCGTTGCCTGGATACAGAGCAGGGCGAGCCAGCGGCGCTCAGGCCAGGAGCTCTGGCGGAATTACGGTAAGTGCGGAGGATGAGCTCATCAGCTGCCTCTCCCTCCCCCACCGCCCCCATCCCCCTGACCCTGACCTCCAAACACCTGCTAAGAGCGTTGAAGGGCTACAGTCAGGCATGCAGAACGCCCTTTGGCACCACTGCCGCGTCGACACAGCCACCTTCTGCAGCTTAGCATGAGGGCTACAGGCTGCTTACTGGAAACTGCACTTGCCAACGTCCGCTCCAATGATTGCAAAAACGTAAATGGCAGACAGTTAGAGGAATACCATCAAGAACATAGAAGCAAGATGGTTGCAGAGACAGAAACTGGTAAAAAAAAAAAAAAAAAAAATGTCCTGCTCTACAGTAAGGGAGGAATCAAACTGCCTCATACTTCTAATCTTTATGCAGCTTGAATCAAAGAACTACAGCCTTTTTCTGCAATGCAGGAAGTAAAAGTCTAAATATCATAGTTTCGTAATACAGCACAAAAAAACAGGGAAAACAACATTTTGGTTCCAAAGCAAAGCCGGAATTAGACAAAAGATGATCTCTCCACTAATGAACACTAATAGAAAAAAAGAAAAACACCGTAGTCCTGCTCTGTGACATAATTAGTCAGTGAAAGCAGTTTGCAGCTCTACAGAGCGGCCAGTGCTGCACATCAGCCACAGCAGAGATACTATCTCCCTGCATCATCTCCAGTTATAGATGAGACAGTCAGACGAGGAGATCCTGGAGCAGAACGACTGCGCTTCCGCTGCAGTGAGAGACTAGAGGAGCTGCAGTGTATGACATCACTGCCTTCAGCTCCCGAGCCTGCAGCCGGGAGCAGCATCACAGTGAACAGGATCAGGACGCCCGTTACAGCACTTGCTGTCCCCATTCTCCTGTGGCTAAACCGGTGAGCTTCACAGATGTCCTGTGAGGTCACAGAAGTGTGATTAGAATGCTCCACACTGAACATTCTTGCACTGATGTCACAAACATTACAGGCAGCTGAGAGAAATATGAGCAGAGTTCTCGAACACAGACTGAGAATGACATATTATTAAAAATAAGAAAAGATGTTCTATCGCGCCAATACGCATTGGACTCCCCATCTTCCCTCTCATTTCTTATCTTTACTACAAGTCTTCCTGACAGATGGAGCTAAGAGCAGGAAGGAAAGGTAGTGCAGCTGAGAAAAATAAGCGACTTGACTGATGCTGCTGACAGGTATTGAGCAGTAGCACCCAGACAGATCTTCTCAAGTAAAACCCCCCCCGCAATCAAAGCCACAGGGACCAGACGAGAAACCAGGGAGAAGGAAAAAAAAAAAAAAAAAAAAAAAAAAAAATCACAATTGCCTGGCTGAAATTTCCTGATGACAGAATTACAATTTGGCACCATTAAGTGGCATGCCAGAATTTTTTAAATTCTCAACTTTTTGTAGCCAACCAAACCTCACTGCATTTTGAAGGAAGTGTTTTTAAAGTACCAAGAGGCACCCTTTGCCTCCTCGATGAGGGCGGTCCTCGTCGCAAGGCATTTACACACCACTCCACCGACCGGAATCCCAATCACTTGCCGCGGGATAGAAGCCATTGCAGGGAGTCACACTCCGAGGCATTACACACGCCACTGGCTCAGAGCATCTCCACTGGGACGGGAGGAGCCGAATTCTACGCAGCAAAGTCACCATTTATAAATCATAGCAATTATCGGCCCGTTTCCAGCACCATCGAGCGCGCCGGCCTGCTCCAGCGAGAGCTTGCCAACACGAACTTAGGAGCCAAGAACCACTTTTTTAATGAAAATCCAAATTGCATACTTGTACTCAACATCTATAGAGAAACCACCCAAGCCATGATGCTCACATAATCAGCCTGTTGGAAAAGATGGTTTCCAGTTCATTCAAAAAATATATTTATTTCATAACCCATTTTAAACCTGTCTAATTAGAGCCATATCAAATCCAACAGCAAAAAATGTATTTAGTTCCACAAAATAAGCCCCTCAAAACACAACATTATTCACTTTGCACAATTTTTTTTTTATATTTAAGCTTTCTTAACCACGCCAAATCCTTACTAGAGTGCAAACCTCCACCAAAGCAGCACAGTCCAAATCTTGCTGAGTGAACATGGCTCATATTGTTTGACCAATCGCAGTCTAAATCAATCTAGGGTCCATCCCTGATGTAATAGCAACCCACCCACAAAATGTCAGAGATATATGTTCATTACTTTTTGAGTTGAGTTATCTTCTACACAAACAGACAGACAGACAAACCAATGCCAGTAAAAACAGAACCTCCTTGGTGGAGGTAACTAGAGACCATTCACCCATGGGATCACACCAGCCGCTCGCCCTACCCCCTTACATCCGCTGCCCAGGCGAGTACAGCACCCATCTTTGAACTCGGCCTTCATTTTGATCTCTACTACACACCTGTTAAGTTTAATGACTGCATCTTGCATGGTTGTGACCCAGTCCGGGCGATGAATAGACATCTAAATGCCTGGCACTGCTCAAAAATGCTTCTGTGGTAGTTCCTGCGACAATGGGCGTCTTCAGAACCACTTTTTCCCATAACGACACACAAACGCACAGGGAGAAAACAACACAAATCAACACGTCGCGGTTGGTAAAAAAATCCATGAAAAAACAGAATTTGACAAACGCTTAAGTCTCACCCCGTGCAACACACGGAGCATTGAATGTGTGTGTTGCATGCACCAGAGTCCAACAAGGATCTCAGAAAATAATCGCCAACAGCCGTCATCTTGGAGATATTATTTCAGCGCAGGGCAGGACGCTCTGACCCAAATTCCTGCACACGCGTGGCGATCATAACCAGGGGGCGCTAGCTCTGTGGCGGCGGTGTTTCAGGCTAACCGCGGGAGAATACGGTCACAGCGCCACTCGTTCTGTAAAGCCGCAGGAAAGCCCGAAACACTGCGGGGTTTCGAACAGAGACGCTCAGAATTACGGGACACGTGGGCGCGAGCCCAGCCAGGCAGTGAACCGTGGGCGGAGGAAATGGAGACAGTACGAGCTAATAAAGCTCTCATCTGGCCCACCGGTTCGTGCTGCTTCGGGGTTTAGCGCTTTAGTGGTCATAACGACCTTCTGCGCTGGCTCCACAACTAAATTATTCCCACTCCAGCTGATGTCATTCCAGCGCAATCAAACCTGCCAGCACGGTCCGCTGACCTGTATGCTAAATGTCCACATGCCTCATAACTTCACAATGAATTATCGAGACGAAAGCCAAAATAATTCTGGCAAGAAGGTAACTGAGTTCTCCAAGAACATTCCAAAAATATGACAGGCGTTCACTTGCCAAACATTGTCGGGTTTGTAACAGTTAGCCAGAACACCGAAGGGCAGGGATTCTCTTAAAATTAATTAATACTAAAATGGAGGAACCAGCCAATCAGAAACAAAGAGACTGAGGTAATACTACTGCAAGAAAATAACAGGAGAGGCGAGGGAGATCAGGATGCGCTGGCAGGTAACAGCTAAACATCATGTTCATTCAAATGTTGGATTATGTTGCTCATATAGGTCATAAAGCAGGTATGCAAACTCAGACTGACTTGGGTCAAGTAATTATTCATTTCACAGGCGCCCCTGTCCAAGTTTCAGACAATTATCTTTGAAAGAACAGTGTTAGAATTGGGCTTGGCCAAGCAAAAGTAACGGAAGGACACTGTTACTTAACAATGTAATTCATTTAAGGCATGCAGCATGATGACTCTTTGTTTCAATTTAGTGGTTGGCCTTGCTTAATAATTCTCCTAATCTGCTATAGTGTACGATATACATAATGTCCAAAATAAACTTGGTAACTGAAGGACAAATGTTCACTTCCCCTTGACCAGGCCCAATTGTGTTTGGGCAGCTGATGTGAGGGGGTCGGTGTTCAACAGCTATACCGTTATTCCTGAGCCGAGGTGTCCAATCTAATGAGCAGGGCAGGTGAGGGGGCAGATTTCTGTTTTAGGACTATTGACAAGTTACACGATTCTACAGAACTTCAAGTCTCAACTGAAGTCCTTGATTGGAGAGCAAGTTGAATCCAGTCTCACAACGCTGGACAATAGACAAAACCTGCATCAGCCCTTCTCCCACAAGACTGGACACCCCCCAGTACCAGAGTATGCAAGGTCTTGTGCTCTGATACTGAATCTGATGAAGCTCTCCCATCCCAAACTGGACAACAATCTAAGAGGATCACTGCTCACTTTCAACCTCCCGATACGAGAGAAATACAGAAGTTCTTTTTTTTTTTTTTTTTTTTTTTAACTAATAAGAGATCAACGACGTACACCATGTCTGTGTCAGTGTAAGGTTACTCTGTGCTTATAAATCACATTTAAGGTGAAGGTTACATACCGAGGCAACTAGACAAACAAAAACACAGAGGTTAGTTTGGCATATAGTTACGTAACTCTTAAATATCACCATTACACACAGTGTACATTAGTGAGGTTGAGTTACGTTATTCTTACAAACCATCGAAATACACTTTGTGCATGTTCCCTCAGGTTATCCAGTACCTGAATGGACTGCGTGTCAGGTGCGGACTCTGCTGTCAAAATGCCATGTTTTCAGGCAGTTTTCACCAACATAGATTCAGGTTAGCTCAGGACTAAATGGTGGTAGTGTTTGGAATTGCATACTTGTTTACTGCATAGTACAACAGTACACACTGAGTCCTGTATGCTAATCTCCATACAAGTTCACAGTGTAGTCGTCAGTACGTGACAAGTTCGACAACCATGTTATGCACTACACAGACATGACCACCACACTGTTAAGATCACAAAGGTCTGGGTGGGCAGTTTCCATAGATGGCACTGCATTGTGGGATAAAATGCATCGCAATACACTGACTGCATACCCTGAAATTTGGCCAGAGTAGCATGTCATCTGGGCATCTTTAGCATGCCGGTAAATGACATCACATTGGTCATGTACTTTATACTACTTGCGGCAGAACAGTAATTAAGTAGTAAGCAGGGGGCGATTCCTAGACTTGTGGGGGTGAATCTGAATTCAAAATGGAATTAGTCAAGGAAGAGTGTATGCTGTGCCTGCGAAACTAGCTGTAAAATTTCCTTAGTCTAAAACTGGGATGGACAATTACAGACCAGGAAGGCTAGTGTTTTAAGTTTCCTTTCGAAGATCGTTAGGCAAATTAAGCCATTAAAGCCCAGAAGCTGGCCTGTCAGTAAGGGTCCAATAGGGCCCCAACTGTCCAACAGTAGTTTGACCATCAACATATCAGGCCATGGCTTCACAGTTCCATGATTTCACGAGTTCTACATCTCGACTCAGACCTCAAGACTCCAGACAGCAGGAGTTTCTCTGAGGGCACAGTGAGCCTCTCTGGATAAGAGGACCTGCTAGATAAATACATTAAAAATGCAGCAGCCGCCTGACTGGCACACTCAGATACCCCTCCCCCCCACCCCTCGTAAGCAGGAGGCGGCGGGGCCAAACGGCTGAGTGGCAGTTCAGGTGCTGCACATCCTGGGCAGTGGGACGTGCTCCCAACACAGCACAGTTAAGTGAATCTGCTAACAAAGTACAGCAACGGGTCACAGAATAAAACCATAGGTTGACTTGGGTCAACACATGACAGGTTCAATGTGGGCCATTTCTCGGTCTTCTCCAGAAACCGAGAGAGAGAGAGAGAGAGAGAGAGAGAGATGGGGAGAGCAAGAACCTCAAAGAAATGTGGATATCGGAGATGCCGTTAAGAAAAATACAGAACAACGGCTGAAGGAAGTTGCCATTGTACTTACAAGGCTGTTTATCACAAGTAGGTCAACTGGCTCAATAACAGTTAGCAGTTTCATTATCACCAGTATATGGACTGTGCACACAGCTGTCCGACTGCGGGAGCTCAAGGCCCCAGCAGTCTAAGGACGTATGCGAAAGACACACAGGTGCGAGAAACAGAGAATTGAGGCCAGTTCCTGCGTCAGTTGGAAGACCCCCCTATTACCGAGTATAGTTGTCAGAGGGCCAAATGTCTACTACTTGGGCTTCATTTGGATAAGAACTACACTGACCTTGCATTTCTAGTCATGAACAGCATCACAAAAAGGAACCATATACAGGTCCGTCAAATCCAGCTGCTGCATTCCAACCTGCGGAACGTCAGGCCTATTTTAAATTCAAAAAATGAAGATCCCACCAAAGATCTCAAATATGCCCTGCTAAATTGCAGGGAAATGTGTACAAAACCATGCGCAAGGTCTACATAGTTTCTATTTGATGTACTGCTGTGGCCATAAGAACATGGTGTCCTGGGTTTGAACATCTCTCTCAATCCGACTCCGTGTGATGCAGTTTCAGTGAAGTGCAGCAACCAGCAGATAAAGAACGTGTGAGACATTGCCCTAAAATATGAAAAAAAAATAAATACTTTTTCCAACTTGAACTATTGAAGGAAAAAGAAACAAGTTTCTTAGATATTTATCTGACAGTGTCTTTTAATGTATGCATACAGTTTCCAGCCAAAGAAAACTGAAATCATTGGAATACTGCAAGTTTCAAAAATATCCAGATTTGGGACACTCCCAAAATGCCCCAAAATCCACTTTTTTGACCCTAAAAATGATGGACAGAATGAAAATACATCCATGATACTTTATTTCCAATTAGTAAGGACACACACCTATAGTTTAATAGGTAAAAAACTAACTCTGTGGGATTATTTCAAAAATAAGGGACCCTGACTCTGCATTTCACTAATAGTGCCCATATTGAGAAAAATACCCACATATACACCCGTATTACTCTTTTGTAGCTATAAATATGAACAGTGAATGAGAACAGCCCGACTATGGATACAAATGTGAGGACATCCAACAGTTCAACATACATTTCAAAACACCTGATCGCCCAATTCAAGCACAGACCTATTTGTATGACCAGAGGCTGGCATTTCACACCTCAGTCATGCAATACGCACCATTAAACAGTGCACGTGTTCTCCACTGCTGGAAAATGACACACACTTTTTCCAAGCTCAGCGACATGCCAATCATTTGCATTTTAATGGTCATGCAACAGCATCATGTGACGAAGAGCAGTTGGGATGCAAATTCAGTTAGCGTCTGGTTCCTGGAGCGAGGGGGGTGGCTATCAGTGCTAGAGGATCACAGAATTTCTAAGCTTTGGGACACAATCACATTTGCATGCAACACATACAAAATCACACTGAAAATATCCAGCGCTTTCAAAATTCTACACATGAGCAGTGCAGGATGCGAGCCTCCTTCCTGGAAAATTGCAGCTTGTTAAGTCTGCACATTAATTTAAGCAAGAGCATGGAAATGTGTCGCTTAACATTTGCCTTGACAAATACCATCAAAAGGTTATTTCACTTAGACATCATTAATGAAGCGCCGTGAGCTCCAAACCAAAAAACATAAATGAATTTATTTGAATAATGAAATCAGGGGACTACATTTGGGCTATTGTGACATCACTCTCACAGTAGGGCTGGGCGATATTGACTAAAAGTCATATCTCGATATTTTTTAGCTGAATGGCGATACTCGATATATATTGATTTTTTTTGGCCGTGAACCGGGTTTACAGTTCTAAGGCTATTTGACCATGACTTCCAGTACACATGCGCAGTTGTATCATTTTCGGACTTGGTTATATGTGTGCAGGACTAGGACAAGGAGTAACTTGGGATTTTTTTCCATTCTGAGATTAACCCCTTAAATGTCACCTGCATTTTCTCACATTTGGGCCGGGCCTAATTAGGGCCCAGTGACATTTAAGGGGTTTTAACGGGGTATCTCAGTGATATCCCAGTGATAGTGATATCCCAGCACTACTGTGCTGTCAATTTACAACACTTTGCCGTGCACAAATTCCCCCAATTTTTTCTCAAATTTTTCTGAAATTGAAAAACTTGGATCACTCTTTGATTTTGTTGGAAAATGTCAATTTTCATAAAATGACCCAAGTGACCCCTTTTCCTAGTCCTGCACACACATCGGTAGGCTTGTTACTCTCCTTTCTAGGTGAACGTTGTTATTTAGCTAACTAGCTTCATTTGGTCATGGAGAGGCACTGAATGAATATTTGTGAATATAGTTCGTTTGCAAACGAGCCACCGGTAGTCAACTACTCGGTTTTCTGTGGATTTAAAATCCGTCAAAGTTCGTTCAAACGCGAATGAGTGGCGAAGTCACTGTGTAAGCTTGAAGCAATAAGACCGCTGGCTATTTGCGCTTGAGCTTATCAACTATAAACTCTTGAGCATATGCTTCTCAATCTCAGGCGCACACCAGTTGCAGAATAGACACTTGCTAGGGGGAGATGCGCGGTTCTCAACAGCTTTGTTTACTACCAAACAAATTTAATTTCCGTTTGCACCTTAGTGGTTGCAGATTCCCATTTGTGATATCTGAGCATTGCAATATTTCCATGACTCTGTCTCTCATTCGCATTTGTACGAACGTTACGGATTTTAAATCCACAGAAAACCGAGTAGTTAATTAATGGTAGCTCGTTTGCAAACGAACTATAAACTGACCAACCCCTCTTCTGCGGCGCACGCTGTCTCCATGTTGTCGCTGAGCGTAGGTGAGAGTGGAGGGGGAGGGCTTGTGGTCAGAGCGAGGGAGGCGGAGCAGAAAGGTTGTGTGTGTGAGACAGGGACACGGAGAGGAAGAGGAGAAATAGGTGCAAACTTGCGGCCCATGTATTGTCATTTTAACGCAAAATGAACCATATTGATACAAGCGATATTGTCCCGTGTTATAACTTGTTTAGAAATATATCGATGTAGATTAAAATACCAAGATATGGCCCAGCCCTATCTCACAGTGACTAATGCAGTAGATTGGGGAGCCTCTCTGCTCCCACAAGGCCCGGTAACGAGGCTCTCAGTTCAATGGCACACCCATACACAGGAAAATCCCTGCCCCACAAGGTGGTGTACAACAGGGGCCACTTCCCATGAAGCAGGGGGACACATAGGCCTGCATCAGCAACCACCAGAGGCCTTGAGGCACGGTAGCTCACCGCTGTGTGACCATGAGCAAAACTGGACAACAATACGACAAATTAATCATAAGGTCATATAAAAACAATTAGTTGGTAAGCGTCACGTTTCAATTTTCAGGGGCCGGCAGAGGGTTTTATTTATAATTATTATTATTATAGTTTGAGATCCAAATAGCACAATAAATCCAAATCACAAGCATGCCTGACCCGTAAGTGGCGCAGTGACTGAAATCCGAACAGATCACCTGCAGCATGGACAGCCATTCTGAGCATTTATCTCACTTTCTTTTAAGTGCAATTTTAACGCATTTTTTTCAAAATGACAAAACATTTTAAAAATTGGAGGTGGGAGGGTTTTTCTGGGGTGAACAGGAATGGTAATCAACTAATTTTTTCGAAATGGCCTAGAATACAGTCACTGTACAGATACAACAGGCCTGTTATCCTACACAGAGAAGCAAACATTGGGTGCAGTTCCCTCAAATAACCCATGCTGAAAAAATATAAAGCAGTCTGCCCAACAGCCCAGAAATATTCCTTTAAGAACCTCTTGAACCAAAGCACACAAACAAACCTTGCACTCTACACAAGAGCATCAATTAAAAAGCCGGAGCAAATAACGATACATTTACTGTTCAAAATGGCACTAGGAAAAACAATGCAGGGCTAGACCTGTCGCCCAAACTCAAAATACCAACCCCCCACCCCCCAAAAAAAAAAAACAAACATGATTTGCTCAGAATCCACCCAGGCGAATGAGATCAGAGATTCCTCCAACAGCAGCAGGCTTTCAGCAAACACAACATCTTATGATGTCATACAGGTGTACAGCCTGCTGACTGGTTGACAGCAATAACACTGAGGGTACCAGAACCCATTGGGCCAACGTTTTTTCCAGATAGTTCCGGATAGTTCAGTGGACTCACAGCAGGGAAAGAGTGGAAAGCGACTCAAATGACTTTGGTAAGCGTACCACACACTCGCATTCCTAAGGGAAATGCCACGGGGTAATATGAGCGGAAAATGCAGCATACCTAATCCAGGGCAACTTTGTCTAAAGGGAATTAGAGGGAGAATGTGGAATGGTGTAGCCAGGGGGCGACTGAGAGGATTATCTTGTGAAGGCATTGTTCTAGAAAACTGATGGACTCCCCCCCGCATCTCCAGACCATGAAAGCTGCGACTGCAGCCGGCAAAATCACTGATAGACTAAGAATATCCTGGGATCTGAGGGGATCAGTTAGCCAAGCGACCACCTCACTGTGTACCGTGACCCCGCCAAAGGCTCTACTACACTTTACGCTAAATTTTACCAGAAGTCGGAAAAACTTTAGAGCATGTGAACATATCCCAAAGTTCTCCTACAATAGTTCCGCCACATCAGTTTTCACCAGAGCAAACACAACAACACGAGCACCATAGACCATGGTTAATGCCGCCCTGTCGATCAGACGCATACAATTTCACCCACTGAGGTGGAGTTCCTGACGAGTAATTCCCTGCAGCTTGCGCTCTCCTTCAGTTAGTGCTGAGCGATAAATTTATCACGATAATTTTAAGCGCAATCATAATAACTGCCACCATGGGGCAAACAGACAACCCTGCTCCTCTTGTTTTCCACGAATCGTACCTGATGCGGTCTTGAATTTATCAACCAGCCCTACCTCCACTCCAACCACAGCCTTGTCACAGCAGGACATGAGGGGTAAACGATTTCAAAAAGCTTGTTTAATTAAATTTTTACAGCAAGTCTGCTTTGTCTATATGTAATCATCAATTTACCTTCCTCCACTCACTAGACCTGGGTTATCCAACTCCATTCCTGGAGGGCCACAGGTAACAGCCAATTATAAGGCATGAAAACAAGGAACGTGGACCAAAGTGAACTGCATTCCAACCCCCTACATAAGACACACACATGGGCGTCAAAAATGATATGGCCCGGACACAACAAATGCCGAATACTGTACCCTGAAGCACAAAGATGACAGAGGCTTCACCTGCCCCCTTATGTTAAAATAAACATCCAATGGCGTGAAGGAAAGATACAAATGTGCAGGAAACGACCTGAAGGACCATCAACGTCTCTTTCAAAAGGTTCTCATTTCACTACTCCAAAGCAACCGACGCCGCTGTTTAAATAACACTTCAAATATGATTACAAGGCTATTGAGCCAGGGCAGGGCTCAGCCGTCAGGGGAATCTGTCAGGGAAATAAACACACCTACATCTGTTCAGCTTCAGACACTGCACTCAGAACAAGAGAAATACTGTCACTTCAAACAGGTCTGAGAGAACAGCACGCTGATCTAATTTAGTTTTCTACTAAGACTTTGTTTCGGAACCACCCCATACTTTAGGGCAAGGGGAATATTTCCTCCATTCAGAGTTTTATGACTCAACCACCTTTCCACAATCTTCAGGATTGATAAAGCCAATTAAAAAAATAAAAAATAAAAAAATAGATCAGAAACTTGACTTCATCCCCAACAAAAAACCCAGTGAGATGGGGTCTGTAAGTTTCCAAAAGACACATTAGGCTGCACGTAATCCCCAATATCTCGGTACATTAAACAGCTCAGCCGCCATGCAAATATTGAACAGCAGTAAAAACTGTTCAATACACATGCTAAGATGAAGCAACTGCTGATGGCAGGCAGCACAGCTGAGGAATGTGCAAGAGCGGAATGCACCACCGTGAATGCTGGGGGTTGTAGTTCCACTAGGTTAAGAGGGCATGAATGACTGCCCATATCCCCTGTTGAAACTACAGTTCCCAGGGTCCATGGGTTGCCAAAGCACATGCTCAGTCTGGAGGCTGGGGGAAGACAGCCAGTGTGTAGAGAAGGCCATTTTATAAACACCCTGTTCTCAGTTAGACCTCATCACAATGCATTTGTCTCATACTTCATGAGCTGAATCAAAACACACAACCTCAAATTGACAGAAAAATACAGAAAGCCATTCTTCAGTGTACTGGCCTTGTAAAGGGAGGGACTTAAGAAGGGCTTTCTGACCCTGCACTCCTTCACCTTTCTGCCATCACATTCAATCCATCACAGCTGTCCCTGCAGACACCCCTCTACTGTAATAAGAACAGATGAGAGCCAACCTTCCACTGATTGTTACGCGCACAATCTATCCAACAGAACACTGAATGCAAACTACTCTGTAGCTCCACACACATGCACACACTCAACATTCACCTCAACACTACACAGAAACAGTCTCACACCACACTACTGAAACACTAAACACACAATCAACTTGTCTGTCACCCAAAGACTCGACATGAAAATGTCCTGTTCCATCAAAGATAAAAAAAAAAAAAATGCCCACAATTCTGACCACCATTTACAGCCATAGCCAAGCAGTTACATACCAGTCCGTAGCACAGAGTTGTCTGTAAATTGTTATTCTTATGTAAGCTCCACACAGACAATCCTGCAATTTCACAGAAGACTACACTAAAACCCTGTTCTCCTCAAAGGTTAGCACGTACCAATAACCCCACCATTCTACTGACGGTCATATACACACCCATAATTCCACTGTTCTAATGTAGGTGATCTAGAAACCAAGTGCACATCTATAATCTCACTGCTCTGATGAAGGTCATACAGATAATTCCACTGTTCTAATAAAGGTCATATACACATCTATAATCCCACTGTTCAAATTAATGGTATATTAACACTAGAATTTCCACTGTTCCAGAGAAGGCCATTTACAACCCAATAATCCCAACATGCTAATGACAGTCATCCGCACACCAATAATGCCACAGCCCTATTGACATTCATATACACACTCATCATTTTACTGTTCTTATGACAGTCATTTACACTCGATCCCACCATTCTAATGAAGGTGACATACACATCAATAATCCCACTGTTCTATTGAAGCTGATATACACGTCCATAATTCCACTGTTTGAATGAAGGTCATAAACACATTCACAATCCCACTGTTTGAATGAAGGTCATATACATCCAACTGTTCTAATTAAGGTCCTCTACACATGCAAATCCCCACTGTTCTAAGGGTGGTGATTTACACATCCATAATCCAACTGTTGTAATGATGGTGATATACACATCCATAATCCCACTGTTCTAATGAAAGTAATACACACTTCCATGATCCCACCACTCCAATAATGGTCTTCTACACATTCATAATCCCACCATTTTAATGAAGGTCATAGACATATCAATAATCCCACAATTCAAATGAAGGTCATAAACACATCCATAATCCCACTACTCTTATTAAGGTGATAAACACATCCATAATCCCACCGTTATAATGGGGGTGATATAAACATCCATAATCCCACTGTTCTAATGAAGGTGATCTACACATCCATAATCCCACAATTCTTATGAAGTTCATAAAGACATCCATCCCACTGTTTTAATGAAGGTGATATACACATCCATAATGCCACTGTTCTAATGAAGGTGACATACACGTCCACACTCCCATCATACTAATGGTGATAAACACATCCATAATCCTGCTCTAATGAGGGTGATCTACACACATCCATAATCTCACTGTACTAATAAAGTTCATAAAGACATCCGAAATCCCACTTTTCTAATGAAGGTGACCAAGATATCCATAATCCCACTGTTCAAATGAGGGTGAAATACACATCTATAATCCCACTGTCCTACTGGCGGTGAAATACACATCCATAATCCCACTGTTCTCATGGAGCTGATGTACACATCAACTCTCCCACTGTTCCAATGAAGGTGATAAACACGTCCATAATCCCACTGCTCAAATGAGCGTGAAATACAAATCCATAATCCCACTGCTCTATTCAAGGTGATCTACACATCCGTAATCCCACCATTCTAATGAAGTTCATAAAGACATCCAAAATCCCACTGTTCTAATGAAGATGACAAACACATCCATAATCCCACTATTTTTATGAAGGTGATATCCACATCCATAATCCAACTGTTTGAACGAAAGTGACACACACATCAACTCTCCCACTGTTCTAATGGAGGTGATATACATCCATAATCCCACTGATCTACTGACTGTGATATACACATCCATATTCCCACTGTTCTTATAATGGTGACCTACACATCCATAATACCACTGTTCTAATGAAGGAGTTATACACATCCATAATCCCACTGACCTAATGAAGGCAATATACGCATCCATACTCCCTCTGTTATAATGAAGGTGATATAAATCCATAGTCCCACTGTTCTAATGAAGGTCATATGCACATGGGCAATTACATCTGAAGTGTAACATGACCACTGAATATTCAAACATGAAATGGCAATACAATTTATGTATGGCTGCATTGTTAGTATATCCAGGTGTATGGTTCAGAAGAAATTGAAGGTCTGAGGCAAACCAATTTTTTTTGGTACACATATCAAATAAAAGTTTGGCATCATTCACATACTGAAGTTGTGAAGAGACTAATTGGTTGGTAAAATTATGAAAAAAAATGTTACTAGTTCTTCTGAGAAACTAAGGGCCACGAGTGTCACATTTGTCAGAGTTGGAAGATGGACTTGCAGATTGGGGCCCTAGAAATTGGAAATCATGAAGGCCTCTTGAACATAAATAGCTGACTTGGCTGAAACAATGTGAAAGATCAGTCAAATGCAGTATGGTGAGCCTCCAGATACTTAAAACCCACTTGTAATGTGAGTAACAGGACTTTTTGTTCTAAGGGCCCGTTGCAGAAAATTACTCTTGTATTAAGTTGATATTCTGGTTGTGTTAAAATTTTCAGTAATAAAGGTTCAAACCTATATGATCCAATTTATTCTGTAATACATCATTGATCACGAAGATTGGAAGAATCTTAAGTGAAAAAAAGCCATGTTACTTTTGAGTAACGTGAGTAACGCTAGAAAAATCGTCTGCCAGCATAACCATTGAGGGGTTCATTCCGGGTTTTCTCAAGTCAAGTTGATTATGGTCGGAGGTTTCCACAATGTAGAAGTTTTGAAGTTCTGTCCATTGAATAAGAAGTGAAACAATTTTACACTTGAGCCTAATGCAGTAAATTTAACGTGAGTAATTCAGGAATTGCCCACATCCATAATCCCACAGTTCTAACGAGAGACGTATACACATAATCCCACTGTTCTAATGATCTTATAACGCATCCAAAATTCCACCGTTGTAATGAAGGTGATTAGACACATCCATAATCCCACTGTTCCGCTGAAGGTTGCACACAAACCCACCTTCCAACTGTTCACTGAAGTTTATATACAAGCTAAAACACCACGTTTACAATACAAACACAAAATATGCCACTGTTCTAATGAAGTTTATATACAGTTGTGCTCAAAAGTTTGCATACCCCAGCTGAATTTGTGAAATTTTGGCATTTAGTTAGAAAATATGACTCATCATGCAAAAAACTTGTGTTTTATTTAAGGATAGTGATCACGTGAAGCCATTTATCATCACACAGGAGTTTGGCTCCTTTTTAAAATCATAACGATACTTGAAATCACCCGAACGGCCCTGATCATAAGTTTACATACCGTTGAATGTTTGACCTTGTTATATAGATACAAGGTGACACAATCAGGTTTAAATGGCTATTAAAGGTTCCACACTTATGGCCTTTTATGCGGTAACTAGCGTTCGTATAGTCGTTGAGTTTGTTTGCTCTCGGGTGGATGCACTGATCTGGCGAGCCACAGGGAGCAGAAAAGAACTGTCTAAGGACCTTCGCAACAGGTTGTTCAACTTTTTAAAGATGGGAAAGGATATAAAAAGATATCCAAAGACTTGAAAATGCCAGTCAGAGCTGCCGGATGGCTCACTGGGAAAAGCATCGCGTTGCGAAGCAGAAGTGACCATCACGGCGCCGGTTCGCTCCCCGCCTCGTACGAGCCAGCAGTGGTCGGCAGCTCCCTTCAGAAGTAGCGCACAATTGGCCAATGCGCTACAGGGATGCAAATTGGGAAGGGTCTGCTGGGAAGGGTTATGCAGATGTAGTTCCCGTAGGCGCCTCCTGTTGACCAGACGGGCGCTGATAAGGAAGATTCTGAGCTCACCTATGTCCAGGTATCCTCTGCCCTCGTTCTGAGCTTGCAAAGTCCAAACCAGTGCATGAATAAGAAGCAGTGGCTAATGGGCGCGTGCTTCGGAGGAGAGCCGCAAGCTGTGTACACTCTCCTGAGTTGGCAACAGGGGGGCCGCATATGCGAAAAAAGCCTAAGTACTTGTACATAGTTCCCCAATTGGATATTCCAGATTCGGGTGGGATTGGAGGTGCCAAATTTAAAAAAATAAATAATTAAAACGCCAGTCAGTACTGTTTAGTCCGTGATTAAGATGTGGAAAATTGGGGGATATGTTGATACCAAGCCAAGGTCTGACAGGCCAAGAAAGATTTCAGCCCCAACTGCCAGGAGAATCGTTCAGGACACAAAGAAAAATCCCCAGGCTACCTCAAGAGAAATAAGGGATGCTCTGGAAAAAGACAGTGTGGTTGTTTCAAGGAGCACAATAAGGAGGTACCTTAACCAATGAGCTGCATGGTCGAGTTGCTCAAAGGAAGCCATTATTGTGCCAATCCCACAAAAAAGCCCGCCTAAACAAGTGTTGCCACTAAACGAGGCCATGTCCCCCGCCAGCTCACGGAAATCGACTGGGGTCGGCGTATCACACCAATACACCCTGAAGCCAAAGATGAATGAAATCAGTCAAACCGTCTTGAGATATCGCCTTCACCACAAACGGGACGTGACAAATGGACGGACGGACGGAGCTGAATATTATGTCCCCCGCTCTGCTCACTACCGCGGCGGCGGGGGACAAATATTCCAGACAACACCTTAACACACCTCACAACTTCTGGAATACCAGTACTTTCATTTGAGTGACGAGACAAAAATATAACTTTATGGTCACAACCATAAGTGCCATGTTCGGAAAGCAGTCCACAAGGCCCGTGGTAAAAATTAAACAGTACCATTCCCACTGTAAAGCATTGTGGTGGCTCTCTGATGTTTTGGGGAGTGTGAGCTCTAAAGGCACCGGGAATCTCGTGAAAATCGATGGCAAGATGAATGCAGCATGCTATCAGAAAATACTGGCAGACAATCTGCATTCTTCAGCATGAAAGCTGCGCATGAGACGCACTTGGACGCTCCAGCATGACAATGATCCAATGCACAGGGCCAAGTTGACCCTCCAGTGGTTACAGCAGAGAAAGGTGAAGGTTCTGGGGTGGCCATTACAGTCTTCTGACCTCAACATCATCGAGCTGCTTCCCAAACATGCAGTTTATGCAAGACGACCAAAGAATTTGCAGGAGATGGAGGCATTTTGCAAGGAAGAATGGGCAGCTATACCATCTGAGAGAATTATGGACCTCATTGACAACTAGCACAAAAGACTGCACGCTGTTATTGATGCTAAAGGGGGCAATACACAGTATTAAGAACTAAGCGTATGCACACTTTTGAACAGGGTTAAAATTTTTTCCCTTTATTACCATATTTTATTTGATGATTGTGCCATTCTACATGACCAACAGTGGGATACGAATCCAGTAAGAAATAAAAGAAATGTGTTTTGCCTGATCATGCATGTTTTCTTTAAAAAATGTTACCCATTTTAAAAATTCAGCCAGGGTATGCAAACTTTTGAGCACAACTGTATAAAAGCATGACCCCAAGGTTCTAGTGAATGTTTCACACAAGCCGCTGTCCCACAGTTCTATTTAAGATTAAATAACCACCGATTACCCCTTGCTCCACCAAATATTGTGTTAACCCACACTCTTATATTTATGTATTCCCTACTACCTTGTGTGTGCAAATGGAAAAAGCCCATATTTCAAAGTTTTTCCCCAACCTGCGACCAAGAAAATTACTAAACGTTTTATGTATAAAAACAAAATACTTCGCATTTGAAGACTGCCACTAATCTTTCAGCCTGATAAAGCTAAACCAAATCTTAGTGTAGAAAACCATTGTTTACATCATCACAGGCAAAGTAAAAGAAACAATGCTACATTTGTTCCTGATCAAAAACCCTAAACTAATTATGGATAAGCCGTAAGTAAAGGCTGCTCGGAATTACTACAGTTCCCATGTGTAGATCTGGCAAGCGTCACCGCCATCTTCTTAAATGACCCATAGACACATTGAGCCCATTACCAGAACAGGGTTACACCCACAGCAGCTGGAGGTAGGGCAAATCCACAACATGGTGCCCCATTGGCTAACTGTTCAGTCAATCTCAAGGACTGATGCCCCATAAATGCTTTTCCCCCAGATTAAACAATTGTACTGTTTGATGGTTGTATTGGAGGCTAAAATACAAGATCCCACATGTTCAATAAGGCAGGCAGCATTTTCAACAACACCACCATGATGACTGTGTCATTTGAGGAGGTAGAATGTGACAAACGCCCAGCTTTTTTGATAACAGAATAAATAAGGGGGGAAAAAATTGGATTTTTTTTTTTCTCATCCCCAGCCTTGTGACTAAAGCCTGACAACTAATCAGACTTTTGAAGTCTTCACCGAAGTCTAGAAGTGAAACATCAAATATCACAAAAATTAAAACATTTCCTAGTGTCTGGTCCTCTGGTGTATATGGAGGACATTCCCTCAATGATGTGTACCCCACACCACTCCATATCAGATCATAAATGTTGAACAGGTTTTATATTTCAAACATGAAATCTGTGCAGCGCCGACTAGACTCAGAGCCGATTTGGTGACCAGTGGCCACAGAGGAATTGGGCAAGATATTCTGTCGAGCCATTACAAAAATAGTAATAACAAAATAGAATAACCAAGCTTTGCTTAAGGGGGAGAAAATCGGGTCGAAAATTGGCAGAATTCTCCTGAGATGTGAGCCGAGCTTAAGAGGGGCATTATGGGAACTATCAGAAGACTCCTGCCCCTTCCAATTCTGTTTATGGACCAAGACAAAAGAATTCTACAGTGTTCTGCCTGCCTTCACCCATGCAGATGAGCCTCACCACTACAATCGCAGGTGTTAATGTGTGTGTATTTGGCATGGGCAGTATATTGTTGTAATGTATAAACCAGTAGAGAAAGGATTTTAATGTTTACATTACAGCAACTCTGCAAAGATGTTGGGAACAAAGAAGGGGCAGGACTGTACATGCCCACAGACCAAGAGCTACTGCAAGATTGGGTCAGGCCAGTTAACTGATAAGTCACATGCCCAAGTAAGACAGAACTACATCCGAGCTGATTCTTATACTCATGTTCTGGAGAAAGTAGGATTTGAGGGCGGGGGAGCAGTTCCCAAGTGAAATTTAACAAACAGGGATAAAAACTCAAGGCCGCATCCCCCAGCCCTGGAGTATGTGGAGCCTTAACACCACGGAATTAACACACACTCCCACAGTGCAATGACTTGCCTCCTACAGTCCCCACCCCCACCTGTCACACATGCTGTCCGGCTGTTCCAATTCCCTAAAAGTCAGGAACATCGCCGACATCTGACGTCACTTCCTTCCCATTCCCCGCCCAATGCCCTATAAAGGCACCTCAGTGCCTCCAAGGACTTCCAAAAGGAGAAGTGGTCGGTTTGCCGCGTGACAACATCCCGCAGGCCAAGAGGAAGAGCTCACCCTGCAGATCCAAGCACCCTGGATGTGTACTCTGTGAACAGGAGGCTTGCATATTAACCTCAAGAACACATAAACCGGCCTCATTTTTGAAGCTCACTTCCTGGTCTCTTCAAAGGATTGCTGCTGACAAGCTCCACTGTGACGCTGACACTGATAATGATGTCTCACCACCCACTTTAATGTAAGGAAACAGTATTCATACCTTATTGTTACCAAGTCAAGAATTTGTTCCATCAGGAACATCTAGTCACAACAGGCTCTTTGTCCAAGGTCCCCAAACATAAATTCGTTTGAAGAATATTTCACTACTTTAAGAATCGGCGACAGCCGTGCCCCAACGCTTCACAGCATCTTGAGTGCTTCCTTGAGGATAAAGACCAACTCAAACGTCATAACCAAATTATGATTCCCGCTCCACCTAACCACAACGTACATTCTTCAGTCCACATGTCTACATTTGCGCAAGATGAGACTTCCTTAGTTTAAAACTGCTTTTCATAAGCCCAAAGAAAGCCTGTGTGTGACATCACAGGCACTTTGTCCACACATTTTCTACAGCTGACAACACACAACCACCGCTTTCCCTGAAATTATGCTCCAAAGGTACGGCCACCAAACAAACTGGCCTCATTTCTTACGTAGCTTCCCATGGGTTCTCTGAATAGTTTCACGGCACTGAACAAACCTGTCGATAGTGCAAGTGTACATTGAACCCAGGGGTGTTTTTCAAACACGGTGCGAACAGGAGTGCCTGCAGTTCATGCGCGCCCATGCAAATAATCACGTTTCTGCACCCTGCAATGAATTCGCACAGCTTCAAGCTTTTAGTATCCATGACCACCCCAACAAGGAGGAACCCTGATAGAGGAATATGTGGCCACTCTGCGCTGAAACTGAGCGAATCACTCGATACACAAACTGGATATGAAGCCGGGTCAAAAATTTACTTTCAACAAGCTGCATATTTTGCCTCCACTGGCTAAATTCCAACGGCCTTTTGAAAGCAAAGGGTGCAAATTGGAAAATGACATATCAGCCTTAAGGAAACAAGGAGGCCAAAATATGGGTTTGGAAAGTGCCCTTAGTTGCTGTGAGGCAAGAGGCGTTTATCAACTTCGCCCTGACTGCTCCATGACTTTGGACTTAATGCAGTATTTTGTGATAAACACCCAGCTGCCCAGGTAACAGGCAAAACAAAACATGATTGATAATTTTCTCCCGACTTATAAATTCAGGAGCATTCGGAGACTTGAGGTCAAAAAACACACTCAGAGGAGGATTCTTGGGTTTGACCCAGTCTATGGGAAACGTGGAAAGGTGGAGCAGAAGAGAGAACCTCTCAGGCCACTATAAAGACAAATACACTATCAAGACAATGTATGAAATAGAACTGGTCCTCAAAGTGCAGATTTGAGGGCCATGAGGAAAATCGTTAGTCTGGCCATAATTAAAAACTATGGCAGCAGATCCAGGGCACAGAGTTCTGCACATCCCTTACAGGTGACCGTGCCCTGGCACCACAGGTATGGACGGCAGGTGTGGCAGGTTATTCTACAGACCGCATCCTCACCTCTTCCCGTTCTGGCAAAACAGCCCACACAAGGGGAAATAGAGGCTCTCTCTGATCTATAAAAAGGCAACAGACAGGCCCCTGCCTGCTTAAGAGAGAACCAGAGGAAGCATGAGGCCCTTCAAGCATCTACCTGACTTCTCACAACAAGAACACAATCACTACAAATTACCTGGTGCCAAAGGTCCCATTGCACATGTTCAGACTACATTTAAAGTTATTTATGTCAGATGCCATGAACAAGGCCTTCTATTTTTGGACTATTCCTAAGCCAAGCAATTGTATCACAAAAAAAAGTGAGGCTTGTATAGATTGCTCCTTCAAAAAGGATGGCCTTGTAATTATACACTTGAAAACCTGGATTCGGCTCTTCGTGTAATTAAGACCCATTTCATTACCGCATTAAAAAAAAAAAAAAAAACGGGTGACTGCTAAAACTTGCATGATTAGTCGTTTTGATGGGAAAGGGAAATTGCCATTTCAAAGGACGTTTAAGAAACACAAAGCAGGGAACAAAACTAGGTAGTGTGCGAAACAATTGAGTGCTGAAAATAGTATCTGGCCGGGTGAGACCTGTGAACTCATGAGAATTCAGAGGCCAGTGTTGAAACGCAGGACAGTGTTGGACAGAGTTCCCTCTTGAGAGAACGGACCAGGCCAATTCCCGCACAACTGACAGGAAAGCCACACGTTCACTGCAATGACTAAGCTTTTAAACCCACACATTAATTATTTACTTGCAACAGAAACTGATCATATGTTAGGACAGCACTTCAAGAACACCATTGACTGGAGCACATTACTAGGACACAATGAAACTGGAATGTTATAACTTAAAAGCCAATGGAGAGAGGGGAAGGCGCAAAGCCTATTACCTTCGGGCTCACAACCACTGCATACCCAACTTGGGGTAGGGCTAATCCGCTGAAAACATTCTGTTGAAAAACTACAACCATCTATACTTTCCTTCATAATTTCTTATTGATAGATATACATCAAGAATAACTGGTGAAAATTTCATCACAATATATTAAGAAATAAAGAAATTATGAAGGAAAGTAAAGATGGTTGCAGTTTTTTCAGCAGAATGTTTTCAGATTAGCCCTACCCCAAAACTAAGTCGCTAAATTCATGCGTAAAGTTATTTTACTTTGGACAATAGTGCGTCACAAGTGTTGGCAAAATCGGTAAGCAGGCGACGCTGGTCGGCACGGGTTGTCCTGTAGGGTAAACACAGGTCTCATGGAGGATAGATGGTAGTGTGACAAGACCGGTTTCGACCAGCAGGAAAACAGCGAAGCTTTTGTTTATAACGGTGTTGAAGAACGAGGCGACGAGACGCACACAGTTTAGCGTGTTCGTCATTTCCAGCGAAGGGTACTGATAAGATCTACAGGGCCCTGACGTGCAGGAGAAATGGCCAGACTTCGCGATCAGTCGATCTTCTGAGAATCCATGACGCCAGGCAAAATTGCTCACGTTAGTTAGGCAAGTCTCCGTCAGCCCCCGACTTAGTGGCTAGCTGGCTATCAACACTTGACAGCATACACTGGAAATAAGATATAACCCATACCTGTGGTGTCTGAATTGTGAAAAACGTCTAATGCTTTAAAATGTGCTTATTTAAGCTGCTTTCGCACCGGACGCGAAACGAATTTTTCGCACGACAGATTACATTCAAAGTCAATGCAAAGACGCGAATACACGCGTTGTTTCGCGTGGATTCGCGTCTTTGCATTGACTTTGAATGTAATCTGTCGTGCGAACAATTCGTTTCGCGTCCAGTGTGAAAGCGGCTTTTAGACTGGCTTGCCAATCTCGTCACGGGCAGGTATCGCGACTGGCTGCCCTGAAAACGGCCAAGTTGCAGGTGAACGAGAGCACTACTGCCATACGCAGCAACTAACCAGCTAGGCCTTGGTCGCAGCCTTCGTGGTAAATAAAACATTGTATAGTGAGGCAAATTGTGAAAATATGTCCATGCATCCGCTCAATATAACTCAAAAATCTGATAAAGTGTGAGGTATGTTAGTGACATGATGCATATTGGCCTTGAAACGTTTGTTTTGTGAAATTTCATCCGGGAGGGAGGGAGGGACGGAGTTAGCCCGCTGACTGATAAATGCGATCTTGTCTAGCGAGCTAGTTAGCTAAGCTTTAACGTTACCTCAGAAACCTCATCTTCGTCGCTGCCGGATCCAGGGCCGGAGGATAGCACTGCAGCCGCAGCGAGTTTAAAATCCAGCCTGTCTGTTGCGGACCCACCCGCCTCGCCGAATAACCGAACTTTTTTTCCGCCAACACCAATCCCTAGGCCCCCGAGTCCGGCTCCTGGTGTGGCTCCTACCCCCATCCCTACCGCAGGGGAGCGCGGAGTCACCGAGTCAATCTCGTCTTCGAAGCCGTCCGTCAGCATTGCTGTCCCGGCTACTGCATCCTGCATACTTCCCTAAATATTATGTGTATTAACAAATGTAATACACTCCTATATATGCTCTGGGGTAATATATTATTAAATTATGATGTTTTCACTTCAGAATATCCTCAAACTCTCCTGAAGCGATCAGAGAATCTCTCTCCCCCAGCCATTAACTTTCTAACAACCAAACACACTACGTAACGTTTTTGTAAAGCCCACCTCTATGAAGGTTTTATGAAGTCTATTGGTGAATGAAATTACATTCTGATCGCTGATTGGTTAAAATATATGTTTGTCAAATACAACCATGCAACGTCAAGTTAGGTTTACCAGGATTTCTAGGGCGGTGGGGTATTACGATTTAACGCGAGGAAACGGACCCCCTTCAACATGATTGGCCACTCACGAGTCTGTCACAAATTCCCATCCACAAGCACCGCCCGTTGGTTTCTGGATTAAACAGTGAAGTATGCAGTCCATTAAACTTGCCGAACGGATAATGTCGTGTGACAGTGTATGGAAAAGCTGTTCCGACAACCTAAATTAAGCAAATATTTTAACGTCCATTGCAATTCACCGTCCGCATGTGTAGGTCTATGTCACCACTACCTCAGGAAGCCAAATTCTTCATCAATTCTGAATCACATGCTCAATAAAGGATAAGACTGAGATATTGGTAATTGGTCTCAAATTGCACGTTCCTTAAGATTTCTCTCAACTTAGATGGCCCCTCTGTTTCTGCCAAAGCTTTGGTTAAAAACCTTGGCATCAGACTTGATTCCGAACTCTCTCCCCATGCTCATATCAACAATATTATAAAAGTGGCTTTTTACCATCTTAGAAACATATATAAACTGAGAAAAATACTGTCCCTTCAGGACGGTGAAAGAATGGTTCACACATTTGAGTCCTCTCAACTTGAATAGCACTTCACTGTCTGGTTGAACTACTTCTGCCCTGAAATGTCTTCAATTAGTGCAGAATGATGCAGCTAAGGTGCTGACTAGGATTAAGAAAAGTGACCACATTAGCCTAGTGCTCAAAAATCTTCATTGGCTGCCTGTGAAATTTAAAAATGAATATAAAATTCTCCCGCCAACTAACAAAGCTTTAAATGACTTGACCCCAGAACATCTTAGTACTCTTCTCATTCCTTACTCCACTACAAGATTACTTCATTTACAAGGTGCTGGATGTTTGAAAATTCCAAATATATCTCGAGTTCCAATTGGAGGAAGAACATTCTCTTACAAAGCCCCACCTTTATGGAACAGTCTCCTTGGACAAATTCGGGCTTCGGACACACTCTGTGTCTTCAAGAGTTGGCTGAAAATATGCATCTTTTGTCAAACTTATATTAAATTAACGTATCATTTGGTACTGGTGAGACTGACTACAGCCTAGTCTCTGGGTAGGTTTACATGGTATTGATATCCAGTGTTAAGTAAATTCATGTGGAACCAGCGGCACTGAGCATGCATTAACTGTGCCAGTGATGCTAGTCACAGCCTTAGTCACCGGGGTAGGTCCACATGGTGCTGGTGGTGGCTAATGTTAAAGGAGGAGACAGCACCTCGCCAAAGTAGATTGCAGCGGAAAGTAGAATACTTGAAGTGTCGGAAACACATAGTTTTATAAATTTTCATTTGGTAATGATCCAGTGCGATGCATTTTTAAACCAGCGAGTCTTCAAATTGTCTTCAATACCAGGGGGCAGACATTTTTACCTGGGGAATCTTCTGATTTTGAATTTGATCTTCGAAAACCTCACCTTTAAAAATGCTTAATAACCTAACCTCTCGCAGTTTACATCTCCCGATTAGCCACAGTTGCTCACGCTAATTGGTAAAAACCGACGACAGTCTAATTTACTTTTGAAAGCATTGTTATGCATTGCAACACAAAATTATGAGGCGTCTTCTGCGCATAAATGAAGACATAAAATATCAATATGTCTTCATAATTTCCACGCTCGTTAAGCAGCACGGATTTGCGGAAATTAGTTTGCATGGCTGCGGGAATTTGTTCTTTATTTTGAATGTTGTCACGGCTAAAGGGCACTGTAAGGTTGCACAGCTGTGTGACAATCCCAAGGACGGCGAAAATAAATGCTGCAAAGTCAGCGAAAGTTTTGGATTTACAATGCCATATCAATTATATAAATGTAGGCAATGGGAATTCACCTTTCATTACCATTTCTAATTATAGGTCATGTATTGGTCTTGGTCGCTAAGTCGATAAATTGTTTGATTGTTAATCAGGCCAGCTTAAATAAAAACAGCTTGCCCGCAGCCAAGCCATAAAAGGAGAGCTTACTGAAGGCCCTTTGAACAACTCAATGGCCCGGATGAAAGGAAAGAGAACAACTGACGTCACGTAAGAGAAAAACTGACGCACAAGCACTGCGGCACTGGCGTTTGATTGGATAATGCGTTCGAAATGCACACTCACCCACTATATAGGGCACTGTGTAGTGAATGTTCTACATTGAAAACAATATAGAGAGTGAGTGAGCGAGTGGACAAGTGTGCATTCCGAACGCAGCCTTTGATTCCCCGAGTTAAAATGTCTGCCCCCTGGTATTGACGCCGATTTGAAGACTTTTCGGATTAAAAATGCGTTGCACTGGATCATTACCAAATTAAAATTTATGAAACTATGTGTTTTAGACACTTCAAGAATTCTACTTTCCGCTGAAATATACTTTGCCGAGGTGCTGTCCCCTCCTTTAAGTAAATCCTTGTGGAATCGATGGCACTGAGCATGCATTAACGGTAGGCCAACCAGTGGGGCTAGCTACAGCCTTTTATTTTATTTATTTTTTATTTAAGAATTATTTAAGCAGGTGGCCTGACTGAGACCATGTCTCCTTTTCAGCAGGGCCCTGCATTACAAACAATTAAAATAATACAGTTTACAAGGACATTTGTAGCACAAAAATAAATAAATAAATAAATAATACAATGCCATCACTAGAGGGAAAACATAAACTAAAATGACAGTTCACTTGATAGAATGATTTGATCAAAGTTTTAAAATTTCCAAAAGGAACCAGTTCATTCAGTTTCAGTTCAGCTTGCAACTGATTCCAGGTGTGTGGGACATTATAATAAAAAGCTGTCCTACCCAGCTCCGTTCTAACACGAGGAACATTCAAACACGAAGAGTCCTGTGACCGTGTCCCATGGCAACCCACTCGCCCTGTAAGAAGACTAGCTAGATAAGGAGGGATTTTAAATAAAACACATTTATAAACAAATAAAAACCAGTGGTAGTCTCGTCTAGCTTTCAATGACATCCACCCTACTGACTCGTGCAAGGCACAATGGCGAGTGCGGAAGTCAAGACCAGTGATAAATCTAATGGCAGGATGATAAATAGAATCTAAAGGTTTTAAAAGAGAAGTAGATGGATTTCTACAACCCCAATTCTGAAATAGTTGGGACAAAGTGTAAATTGTGAATAAAATCAAAACGCAATGACTTTCAAATCACACCAGCCAGTATTTTATTCACAATAGAATAGAGATAACATAGCAAATGTTGAAACTGAGAATTTTTGCAATTTTCTCCAAAAAATGAGATCATTTCAAATTTTATGGCTGCTACAGGTCTCAAAAAAGTGGGGACAGGGGCCTGTTTACCATGGTGTCGCATTTTCTCTTCTTTTTAACACAGAGTGGAGGCGTCTGGGCATTGAGGAGACAAGTTTCTTGAGTTTAGCCATTGGAATTTTATCCCACTCTTGTTTAATACAGGCTTCCAGCTGCTGGAGAGTTTTGGGTCTCCTTTGACAGACTTTTCATTTAATTATGCACCAAATGTTCTCAATTGGCGAAAGATCAGGACTGCAGGCAGGCCAGTTCAGCACACGGACTCTTCTACTACGAAGCCATGCTGTTGTAATAGCTGCAGTATGTGATTTTGCATTGTCCTGCTGAAATACACAAGGCCTTCCCTGGAATAGATGTCGTCTGGAGGGGAGCATATGTTGCTCTAAACCCTTTATATACTTTTCAGCATTCATGGTGCTTTTTAAAACATGCAAGTATCCCACACCATATGCACTAATGCATCTCCATACCATCAGAGATACTGGCTTTTGAACTGAACACTGATAACAGGAGGGGTGGTCTTTCTCCTCTTTAGCCCGGAGGACACAACACCCATGATTTCCAACAAGAATGTCAAATTTGGACTCGTCTGACCACAGGACACTTTGCCACTTTGCTACAGTCCATTTTAAATGAGCCTTGGCCCACAGAACACGGCGGCGCTTCTGGATCACGCTCAACAATGGCTTCCTTTTTGCATGATAGAGTTTTAGGTGGCATCTGTGGATGGCACGGCGGACTGTGTTTACAGACAGTGCTTTCTTGAAGTATTCCTGGGCCCATTTAGTAATGTCAATGACAGAATCATGCCGGTGAGTGATGCAGTGGTGTCTGAGGGCCCGAAAATCACGGGCATCCAGTAAAGGTCTTCGGCCTTGTCCCTTACGCACAGAGATTTTTCCAGTTTCTCTGAATCTTTTGATGATGTTTTGCACTGTCGGTGATGAGACCTTCAAAGCCTTTGCAATTTGACGTTGAGGAACATTGTTTTTAAAGTATTCCACAATTTTTTTTTACACAACCCTTCACAGGTTGGAGAGCCTCTGGCCATCTTTACTTTTGAGAGACTCAGCCTCTTTAAGACATCCCTTTTATAGCCAATCATGTTACACACCTAATGCCAGTTAACTTAATTACTTGCTAAATGTTCTTTCAGCTGATTCTCTTATATATTAATTGCTTTTTCAGCCCTTTTTTTGCCTGTGTCCCAACTTTTTTGCGACCTGTTGCAGCCAGAAAATTGGAAACAAGCTCATTTTGTGGATAAAAATGTAAAATGTCTCAGTTTCTACATTTGAAATGTTATCTATGTTCTATTGTAAACAACATATTGGCTCATGTGATCTGAAAGTCATTGCATTTTGGTTTTATTCACAGTTTACACTTCGTCCCAACTATTTCGGAATTGGGGTTGTATAAATCACATCACCGTAATCAAGCATGGGGAGTATTACTGAGTGCACAATCTTCTTTTTACTTTCAAAATTGAAACAAGCCCTATTTCTGTATAAGAAACCAATTTTACTCCTTATTTTTTTTACTTAAATTTTCAATATGCATACAAAAAGTCAGCTTGTCATCCAGCCAAATGCCCAAGTATTTATAATGGGGGACATTCTCAATTTGGCAACTCTGCAAGGTACAAATACGAAAATCAAGAGGGTCCTTTTTTGTGGTTTTGGTGAATACCATGAACTTGGTTTTGTCCTCATTTAAGATGAGCTTCCACTCAATTAGAGATCTTTGGATAGAATTAAAATCATGCTGAAGATTAGATATGGCCTGCTGAACTGAAGAAGCAGTTGAGTAAATGACGGTATTGTCAGCAAATAAATGCAGTTTGCAATGATCCAAAGATAAGTCAATATTAGTAACATAGATAGTGAATAACAAAGGGCCAACAATTGAACCTTGTGGAACTCCTCTGCTGATTTTAGCACTTCGAGACTACATGTCTTCAACTGAAATATATTGAGTCCTATCCTCAAGATAGTTTTTAAACCAATTACAAGCAGATTTGTCAAAGCCAATGTCTGTTCATCTTTTCAAAAGAAGGACATGATCAACAGTATCAAATGCCTTAGACAGGTCAATGAAGAGGGCTGCACAATGTTGTCTGTTATCTAGTGCTCTTACGATGTCATTTATAACTAAACAAGTAGCAGTAACAGTGCGATGCCCAGACCTGAAACAAGATTGGTAAGTATTCAAAAATGCAATTTTCAGTTAAAAAAGATTGGAACTGAGAATTAACTAGGGACTCCAAAATCTTAGCCAGGCAAGACAACCTGGATATTGGATGGTAATTATTTCAATTACTTGTGTCTCACCCTTTTAATAAAGGGAGAACATTAGCAGTCTTCCATACTTTTGGTATGTTGCTTATCATAAAAGACATATTAAATATATGAGCCAGAGGTTTGGCAATGAGTGGGGCAAAAAGTTTCAAAAGGTACAGATCTAACAAGTCATCCCTTGTGGACTTTTTTTACATTATTTTTATTAAGATCTTCAAGAACTTCCTCAGTTGAAAGGGAACGTAAAGAAAATACAGTATTATTATTCAACAAATAAGAGGTTGTAGGACAGGTAGACAGATCAGAGGTGCACTGCTTATCACTGTTCAGCTCAGAGACACTTGGGTCTGCTACTTTGTTCATCTCAAAAAGATAGCCTGCTGAAACAAAATGCTGATTAAAAGCATTACTTATTTCAACTTTACCAGTAATCAAATTTGAATTAAAAACAACTTGCGATGGAAGAGAAGGAGGGGAACTTGCATTTTCCAGCAGTTTTACCGTTTCCCAGAATTGTGTAGGATTTCTACCAGCATCTGCAAGGGTTTTTATATAAAAATCAGATTTTGCCTTTCTAACTGACACTGTGCATTTGTTTCTAAGCTGCCTAAAATAAAGCCAATCTTGGGGTAAGCGGGTATCTAGCTTTAGCCCATGCTTTGTTCCTGCCTCTGAACAGTTGTGAGAGCTCAACCGAATACCATGGAATCGCTCTGTCCTTAAATCTCAGAAATTTTAAAGGAGCATGCTTGTTTGCCACTGAGTTAAATGTAAAGAAGGAGAAAATTCAAGTGCAAGCTCTGTTTCCGGAATAGCAGAGACACAATGAAAATCACAATTATACAAGTCATGTAGGAAGTCTTGAGCATCAAACTTTTTAAAATGTCTCTTTTTAACTATAAAAGGCTTGAACCTTTGGAGTTTTGTTGTCCTTACACATGCAATGGGACAATGATCACCAAGATCACATGCAAAAACTGCATTAGCCAAGTACTGTACTTGTGAGGGTTATTTATAATAATAACATCAATTAGAAAAGATTTACCTGAATCTTTTAAGTTTGGGAGTTTAGGCTCTAAAATTAGCCGGAACAGACTTAGTTGAATACATACAGTATATTCTTTAAATCATCAAATACAGAAGTGAGCCAGTCCACGTCACCAAGTCTCCTTAGTCACCGAGAATGTCCATGTGGTACTGATGGTGGCTCGTGTTAAATGGCATCTAAAGTCGACTCTCAGACGGGACGTTGAAAGACCAATGTTTACAAACAAATCACTTGCTTTTGTTGACATCTTGCATGACCAATTTCATTCATTTGTTTTGTGTACATGCATAGATAATCCTTATATTTTGGTTCGATTGCGCAGGTGTGGTTTTCTGATTGGCCGATAAACAAAAACAATGGGAATCAACTTTAGATGCCCTTTAAGTAAATCCATGTGGTCTTGCAGACTGGTTTAAGTGTAGGGCCTCTGTGCTGTAATGAGTGGACAAAGGAGCGTTGACTGTTTCCGGTCTGGTTGCTACAGAGTTGTAATTCTTCAGTGTAACTTAGCACCTGACACAGGGCAGCATTTTATTTAGTATGCAGTAGATTTATCTAGTGTCTAACCTCCTTTCTTGTGTCTTTTTCCGAAATCTTTTCTCTCCGCAACACCTAGTCCATGGACCACCCAAGCCCTGTCCCTCAACATGTGGTCACTGGCTGCTGCTGTCCTGCTGTACAGATCTGGTTCTGATCCAGTTTTACCCCACCCTTTCCTTGCCATTTCGTGGAGCTACAGACACAACTGCATGAATGCTTGGAAGTTTTAACCCTTTGATGCATCAAGTGCATACAAACGCCTTGGACCATTTGTTGGGATTTGGTGCAATATTTTGTGTGTGTGTGTGTGTGTGTGTGTGTGTGTGTGTGTGGGGGCGGGGGGGTGCAAGTGGGTGGTCTGTCTGTCCATTATTTTGGACGTTATGCTTGTGGGATGCACACTGCCATCCAGTATTTTGGACATTATGCATGCGGAGTGACAGAAATAAAGTCAAGTTGAAGAAACCTGGTCATTGATATGCATGATGATCTATCTGTATTCTGGACATTGCTTATTTTAGCTATTTACTTGACATGCATAATGTCCAATATTTTTGATAGAGCATAGACTCAGATGTATTCCAACAAATAGACATGCATTGCATAGGTTACGTGTTTTCAGTTTGTGCTATATAATGTATTTCTATCCCCCAACAGAAAAAAGTCTGATCAAAACATGTACAATATAAGACTATTTCTGACTTTCATCAACTTACCTCTTACTTGTGGATGCAGCCATTTTGATTGTTTGTGGTAAATCATGTAATCAGAGAGGCACCTATTGAGGAAATTATTATCTGGAAATGTTCAGTAAAATGTACATTTTGTGTTTTCAGGGTATCTATGAGCCTAGAGAAAATAAACCCCACTTAACTCATGAAACAAAGGGTTAAAGAGTTTTTTTTTTTTTTTTTGTGTGTGTGGACTAATTTAACATTATTAATTAGCTCACCAGTGGGGGATGGGCTCCCCCACTACAGCTGGGTTCCTCCTAAGATTTCTTTCCACTGGGAAGTTTTTTCTCATCACCGTTTGAGGATTTTTCTCCTTACTGGGAGTTTTTTTTTTTTTTTTGCTCTTTTGCCATTTTGGGGATTAGGTTGGGCACTGCCCTTTTTGCTCTGTAAAGCATCTTTGTGACAGTCTGTCTGTGAAAAGCTTTATACAAACAAAGGTGAATTGAACTGAATTGAATATAAGTGTTTATATAGCAGAACTAGCGGGTGGTCGAGATGAAAGTCTCAAGCATCAAAATGAACTCCATCTACAACCGATTGATGGGAATCGTAGTTGCCGTGGCAGATGAGATATGTACACCTAGACAAGATTTGGATCTTTTGGATAAAAGAAGCCACTGTTTTTGCAGGCCCGAGATTGTATTACAATAAATAAACCTTTTTGTCAATCTCTGGTTCATTACCTCCTCAGCGATTCTTGCCAATAGGGTACTGGCGTCTCCTCTGCCATCTGTCTGTCCATCTATCTTCCCATCGATTGTTATCGCTCTAGCTGGGGAACCATTGAAGGGACAGCCCTGAAATTTAAGCAGGTTATCCATATTGGGTGCCTCCAGAAGCCTATTTGATGTCAAGGTCATAGCTCTGATTCTGAGCTAATTTTTACTCCTGGATAAACGAAGCTTAGGAAGTATTGTGATGAGACTCAAGCATTATGGGGGCGCCCCGGTGGCTCGTCGGTCTAAGCACGCGCACCATAAAAGCGATGTCCTTCCCGTGGCGACCTGGGTTCAATTCTGACTCGGGTCATTTGCCACGTCTTCCCCCATTCTTCTCCCTGACTTTCCTGTCTCTCTCTGCTGTCTATCAAATAAAGGAACAATTCTCAAAAAAAAAAATCTTTAAAGACTTGAGCATCACTCACTAATCAATCAATCTGCCGTTAGCACGACCATGGGCGGTAAGATAAATATGATCTTAGCCTGGATGACCGGTCCCTAATTCACAAACAGCTTATCCAGGAGTTAACGATAGTGTCACTTTGATAAGACACGCCGAGGGGGTATATTGCGCCGAGCGAACTACCGAACTTGGTAGTTCCGCTCTAAAAGACTTGTACTGATAGAAGATTTATTTGCATGTAATGTGGCAAAAGTAATCAAATCAAATAGCTAATTTTAAATAAATAATTTTAGCCCACTATAATTTGTTTACACTGTTGTATACTATTTTCTGGTAAAATAGTAGCTGGAACAGAGAGAATACATGGACGGTCACTGAAGCTGCGTTTACAGGGGTCCAAAAATCCTACTCATAATCGGATTGACAGTTTAGTCAGATTCAAAATGTCTCATGTAACCACCTTAGCCGATCCGATTCACCCGGATTGGTTAAAATTTTCAGTCGGATTGAAAGAGGTAGTCTACACCGATTGACAATCAGCTTGATGCCGCATATAAAGGGCTGAACAGAGTGGATTCGGTTGATGGATTGGATTATTTGTTCTGCGCATGCGCTCCCTAGTACGTAGGAGTCACATGATGACATAATGACGTTCGCGGGGAAAGTCAAACAGGAAGCCGGAAGTGCACCTCTTCTTCTCTTACACCTTTTCAGGTAGTGGGACCTTTTGCGCATGTCAAAGAAGCTAATCGGCTTCAGCTGGGGCCATGTATACACGGATTGAACGTGGATCGCTTTACTTAGTGTTCATGTATACAGATCTAATCAGATTCATTTAATCCGTTTGATTTCAATCAGATTGAGGAAAACAATCCATGTAAACGAGGCTTCTGATTCCCTGACTATCAGAAAGTTTTGTAATCACTTTATAGTTCATGACAAGATCACATTTGTATCTTTGTCTCATTTTTTCTGCAAACTAGTATTTTCTGAACCTGCTCCACAAGGCATTAAAGAAGTATGGCTATGCAGTACATTTCACATTTCAACCTCAATACTGTTCAGTAATGCTACGGCCAATTCATCATATCATCTTTACAGGTTGCTTCAGTTTACTCAAAGTTATCTTGTTCTGTCCCTTTCCTGACTGGCATAGAATTCTAGTTTGAGATTTGCTATTTGATCTCATACAACCAATATAAAATCAGTTCCATAATTATTTGGACATTAACAAAGTTATCATTATTTCAGCTGTCTCCCACAGCATCTTGGAGTTAATGTAAATTTCAAATATGAGCTGAAAGTGCAGACAGTCAGCCTCAATTTTAGGGTATTTACATCCAAATCAGGTGAACACTGTTCACACTTTTTACAAGTCGCCCCCCGTTTGGAGGGATGATCAGTAATTATAACGGCAAACTGCGTTTTGTCAATAATGGAATCATCATTGCCGCCACATCCTCCTCACCACAGATCCTTCGTGTTAACGCAATAACGCAAGAACTATTTCATTGATCTTTTTCAAATTTTATATCCCTTTAGATCTTATCAAGACAGAGAACTGGATTGATTTTAGGCTTTGTATTATGAATAATAATTAATTTATCAATTTCCTGGAACACCTGAGTTCCCCCATATTGCCTGATCTGTAAGCAGCTTCACCTTGAAATTTTGCTATTTCATTCTTTCACTTATGATCAATTATTCTGAAATACTCCAGTAAGAAATATCAATAGATTAAGTAATAAGTTAAGTAGTTAAACTTATTACTGACTGCATGAAAATATTGGTAATTTGTGTATTATGTGTATTTGTGAATTTTCCATTATTATTGAGTAAATATAAGCAGTCTGAGCATACGTATATAAGATAAAACTGGCTTTGGTTTGTAATAATTTTTTTTCATGGGAAAAGAAGAATATGGGGAAGGGAAGGAACTGCTCATGATCTGATGCATATCACCTCATCTGTGAAGAGTGGTCATGTGTGGGCATGCATGGCTGCCAATTGAGCTGGTTCCCTTGTATCTACTGGTGGTGTGACTGCTAACAAAAGCTGCAAGATGAATACTGAATTGTAAAGGGCTATATTATATGCTAAGATTCAGCCAAATTCCTCAGAAATCATAGGACAACACTTCACAGTATTGATAGATGTTGACTTGGAAACCTACTGCTAAAGAAACTCAAAATTTTTCACGGCAAAGAAGTGGGATGTTTTGCAATAGACTGGTTAATCACATGACCTGAATCCAGCTGAGAGTGGATTTCACTTGCCAAAGGCAATAAGCTGCAAAAACCAAGCAGGAACTGAAGACAGTTGCAGAGAAGAAACCCAGACTCTGATGATTTCCATTGGTTCCAGACTTCAGGCAGCCATTGGCTGCAAAGAGTTTGCCACTGAGTATTAAAAATGACAGTTCAATTGATGATTATGTCAAGTTGTATAATTACTTTTTAGCCCTTAAAACTGTGGGGACTGCATATAAAATATGTGTAATTCCAACATGGGTCATAAAATATCTTTGACAAAACCTTTACACTGAAGATGAAATCTGCACTTCAAGTACATCGAGAATGTTTCTTTACAAATCCATTGTGGTGGCATGCATAGTTAAAACAATGAAAATTGTGTCACGGTCCAAGTATTTTTATATCTAACTGTATAATTTTTACTTTGCATTTTACCAGATCTTGAACAAGATTGTATCAGTACTAGTCCTCAGAATGGATTTTTCTAATTATTGGAAAACTTGTGACTGAAAGAAAATGATTGAAAACAGGATAAGACTTAAAATCAGTTCAAAGAGATTTTTTGTTCCACCACAATTTTCAACTGAGCAGCATCTATTGCTTTGTACTGAGCTATAAATCATTTTGGTTTTAGGAATGGGTATTTTTTAAAATTCTAGTGAAAGTAAGGACATCCACTTCGTTGATTCCATTGGAATTTTGAAACCAAGGGACAACTTGGTTTGAAACAGACATTTGACAGGTGTAGTATTTCGAGAGTACATGTTTCATCTAATGTTGCATCCCTGAACCATGTAGATACATATATGAGCATGCATGCAGTGAGTTGTTTTCATTGTGAAAACACCACAAAATATTTGGTAAAACTGATGAACAGCAATGAAGTCACAAAATGATGAAGTGTGTCCTTCTGTCAAGTTTGAGTACATATAAGGTGGTTGGCGTCTATTTTAAAAGAACAAATGCTGTTTTCTGCATACGTACTCAATGCTGCACAACAGGGACGCAAGCAGGTATTACATCGTGTGAGTGCATTTTCAAGTAATGATTCTCTTTCCCCAGTCTAGATGTCGGATAACAGTAAAAAAACTCCCTTTCCCCAATCCTGTTTAAAAACACAGCTGAATAATTTTTTTTTTTAAAAAGATTTTTTTGGGGATTTTCTCCTTTATTTGAAAGTCACACAGTAGAGAGAGACAGGACAGCTGGAGAGAAGAATGGGGAAGACATGCAGCAAATGACCCGAGCCGAATCGAACCGGGTCGCCACTGGAAGGCCACAGCCTTTATGGTGCGCGCGCTTTGACCGATGAGCCACCAGGGTGCCCCAGAGCTGAATAATCAAGCCAAACGACTCCCTTTGTATCGTATGTCAACGCTTTGGCAGAGTGTCAGTATAGGGCATGACTGTATGATGGGTCAGGAGACCGTTTTGGTCAGTCAGTCACTTAGTCATTCCATCATTTGAGTCAGAAAGAGACATTGTTTCGTGTATTGGCCAGGCATCTCTGAGAGCAGAAAATGCTGCAGTTGTTCCAATAAGTTCCCCGACTCTAACTGCTCACCTCACCTGATTCTTGGTGACAGAAAGTGTGTTGAGGCTGGATCAATGCCCTTTTGGGACCCAAATTTCATCAATCTAGGTTCACAGTCACTCAAATTACTGGAGGTCATATTGCAAGAGCAGGGATAGCATGAATAATACCCCTGACGGGAAGAATGTGCAACTATCATTTGAAAAGAAAATGCTCACACACTAGGGTGCAGCTAGGAATTCTGATGCTGTGCCTGCATTTCTGGTGGTTTTAGAGGCCAACGAAGCACATGAGGCACAATGCACATCACACAATAGCTACAGTACTCACATACGCAATAGCTCTGTTCTTCAAATTACAGTCCTTAGGGCTGAGAACCGCACCCTGCCTTTCCCTGAATATCAGGTATGATGATAGACTGGCCAATCACAAACATTAACAGCAAAGTTTATTACCTGGGAGGAAAGAAGACTGGGAAGAGATCTGAATTTGAGCGCTAAAGTTAGCATCTCTGGTCCAAAGGGTAAGTGATTGTTGCCCAGGGCTTTTAAATGCCAGTCCTGATGAGCCATAGTGGCTGCTGATTTTGGTGTGTTTCAGCATAAATGCAAAATTATACACCCCAAATTATTAGGGGATATTATGGATTCACCTTGACGGCTGCTGTGTCTGCTGCCCTGGCCGCAGATCCTCAATCCCAATGCAGACAGGGACTGGACTCAGGACTCAGGCGCAAACAGAAATTCCATTCCACAGGTTTATTACGATATTTGCTCAAGGTCATACAATCCGCGTCAAGGCCTAATAGTGGGAATACAGCACCAAAGGGATCATCTAAATCGTAATTGAAAAACAGTCCCAAGTTTGAAAACCAGATGGTGAAAATACCCAGGTTAAAGGTCATCAGAATCATAGAACAGCAGCCAGCCAAAGTCGTAAACAGAAAAGCACTATACACAAAGAAGTAGACAATCTCATAAATCAGAGGACAAATAGAAATCAGATCCCAAAAATCTCATTCGGAATAACATGGCCTGTATGATGGCTCGGAAAGGCAACAAACTCAAAAAGAAACAAACTAAAACTGTCTCAATGTAAAGCAGAGAAAACAAAAACGAAGGCGTGGAAACAGGTGTGGGAGAACTAGGAAGCGTGCCTTGAGGTGTGATTATAAACAAGGAAACTAAAGGAAATGAATAAACCAACAGAATGAGGAGGGCGAGTGCGGAAGTCAGAATGAAAACAGAGGCATATGTGGAGTGAATGGGGAGTGAGGATAAAACAAGGGGAAATAATACAATTACTAAAATAACAGTACTAATAAAAATATACAGAATAATCATACAAAACATGAAAAATAATAACAACAGAACTCAAACACTGACAGCACCTCCCTCCCCATAGTCACCAGGCAGCTGACCAGGCCTGCATGAGTCTTTTTAAAGGTCCCCTATTATGTTGTATTTAGTCGTTTAAAATATGTCCAATGGGTCTTTAAAATAATTTTAAGTATTCAGTTACAAAAAAAACCCCACACACATCCAGGCCAAGTGAGACCTCTTCTCTCACCCTGTCTGTACCAACCTGAAACGCAAGTTGTTTTGAGTGGGCGGGGAGGCTATGCTAATGAGGCGCTGCTCTGATTGGCTACCTGGCCGCTTTGATTCCAGGGGAAGGTGCAGACCCGAAAAACCAGGAAACCAAGATGGCAGGTATTTCAGGACAGCTCTCCGCAGCATCTATTGCTGTAAGACCGTACTTGTTTTTATCCGACCCGAACAGGAGGAGGAAGCAATTGAAGTATTGCAGCAACGTTTACAGAAAGACGTCAATGAGTGGCAAGTTGAAATTTTAGTGTTTTGCTCGTACTGTTTCACTTTGCATGCATGTGATTGTAGCTGTACTGTTATATAGTGATGTTATATACCCATTTAGCTATCCGGAGGAAGCTTTGCTAAAAGCTCCTGTTAACCATTTCTACCAAAACAAAACACAAGTCCAATACCAAGCTACTAAATGAGTTTGTAGCAAAAACACAAACTGTGTTAGCGTTGCTTATGTGGAGTTAGCGAATTGATAACTTATACCGGAAATCCGTATCCAACCTCCACTTCTTTTGGATGAGGTGGATGAAATTCCGCCATGGCAATGCAGAGAAATCGTTTGTTATATCGGACACGTTATAGTGCGTTTCGCGATTGCTTTCACCGCGGCAGGATCAGAGAGCTAGCCCACACCACGGCAAAGTACGCGGCTGACCCCGCTCATGGATAAGTAAAATGATCATTTCACAGCAGCAGTAAACAAACCCAAACATGCACCCTAAGCTCCGCAAAGCCTACGTCTTGCCTAACTGCAGCCTTATCAGCCCAACTTTGCAGGCACGCACAACACCTCTCCGGTTAGCTTCAACTGTAGCAGCTACGGTCAGGTAACGTTATGATGAAACTACCACTTTGATGCAAACCAAAGTAACACAAGCATACCAATCAGAATTACTGCATATAAGTTAACCAGGAGCATTTTTTAAGTAGCACGGAATGCGAACTAACATGCGGTAGTAACCGAGCGGTCATCATAACGACAGAGACAAACGTTACCCTGCAATACAGGTTTTACAGACATTAAGTTCCATCACCGTGGACAGTTGTACCAAGCATCCAAATTACAAACCAGTATAAAAAGTTAGCTTCAAATGAGGCTGATCTTCACACACCTTCTGTTGAATATCTCCTTGATATTATTTATTCTGGCATATTTAGGACACGAACATTAGCAACAGTAACTTAGCTATGTTAGCCGCAGCGCTACAGCCACATTCAACAGGCTATCACGTTAGAAAGGCTTATGCAGTAAAGCAACACAAAGTGGTAAAACTTAGTGCTTCTGCGTCTATGAGTCACAGACAGTTGGTACCGATCCAGGCTTTATCTTCAGATATTTTACAAAACCTGCATTTGAGGCCAGTTGTTAGTGCAAACTATCGTTAGTGGTCCTGCTAGCCACCCGTCACACGTTAGCTTCACTTCCATTAATTGCTGTTATATCGTTACTTACAGCTTGTGGCTCCTAGTGCTTGATCGATGCAACTGCTCCAGGTTTGAGAAACAGCTGAGCTGAGATGCCAAGTCTCACGCATTCGGCGTGAGTCTCTCGCCTCTTAGTGGCATTCACGTTCCTGTGCCGTAGTCAGCAATTATTCTATCAACGCGCTCTGAAGCAATTTACTCGCGGAATTTAAGTCATTGTGCATTAAGTTAATCAGTTTCACATGCATTATGGTGGATTTCCCCACTAGTGACACGGAAATCGATTATGACTCGGGAATTCTCATGCTTGTCTTTACTGAGGAATTGAAAGCAACGGAATTGCATAAAGACCTTTCAAATGGTCTTATTTCATTTACACAATTTAAACGATCATGAAACACATGCATTGTTTCCAATCCCTGAGTAAAGAGAAGCACGAGAAGTCTGGAGTCATAATCGCTTTCCATGTTACTTGTGGTGAGGTCCACCTTTACGCAAGTGAAACTGAAACTTCAATGCACAAGGATTTTAATTCTGTGTGAGAATCTCATTAATAAGCGTTCATTGAATTATTGCGGACTACGGTGAATAAGCCTAAAAAATGCGCGAGACTTAACGCCAAATGCGTGAGACTTGGCATCTCTAGCTGAGACACATATCCAGTGTCGAATTATCCTTTATTGACAAAGTCAATGTGGCTGTTTGCCGCCAGCAAACAAAAAATCTATCCACTGATTTCCGGTGGCATCGTCTTTTGGAAGAGAAAATAGTTGTGCTTTTTTTTCACATCCAAAAAAAAAAAACACATACAAACAGCTTTGGGAGACATACTAATAAATCTACACGTTAAATGATTTGGGCTCATTTGTGTCTAATAGAATAAATTCTGGGGTGGGCGCCGTGATTGGCTCTGGCCAGGTCTGTCCTGATCAGACGCAACAACCTGACGTCAGGTTTTGCCCAGATCTTGTGAAGATCTTGGGACAAGCTGATCAGAGAGGAAATCAAATTCTCGGATTACGGCAAAACTCCTGTATCTTATGTTTAGAAACTTTGCAGAGGTTGAGTATGGACATCCAACATTATAACATTACTTGTATGTATTAAAAGAAGGATCAGCATAATAGGGGACCTTTAAAGTCTTTGATGAGCTGGGGATTTAGGACGTCTAGGACTGGAATCCAACAACCCTCCTCCAACCCATATCCCTCCCAGTCAGCAAGTTACTGAAGTCCACGGCCCTGGTGCCTCACATCCTGGAGGCGGCAGTCAGTGAAAGACCAGCTTGAGCCTGGAAACATGGACATGGGATGGATGTGTTTGAGGGTCCGTGGAAATTGGAACTTCACCACCACCAGGTCGGCAATCTTGGAGATGGGGTTTGGACCAATAAAACGGGGAGACAATTTGGGAGATGCAGCTTTAACGGGAAAATCATGGGTAGAAAGCCAAACCTTTTGTCCTTGTACATATTGGGGGCAGGAACCCGGCAGAAGTCAGCCTTGCGAAGGGCTATTAGGGGATGGGAACAAGACCTGGCTTCACAATCACTCCCAGAAGGTCCACAAGACACCCTGCGGAAACTCTGACAGACCTGGACTATGCCGACTACATCTGCCTGCTATTCCTACAGAAGTCCTTGGACGGGTGCTACACGAGAATGCTATGTGTGGTGCTAAACATCAAACAGGACAAGCACATTACCAACAAACAGCAATCTGGAGAATGAGAATTGCCGGTCACTGCCATCGACACCAAGAACTCCCAGCATGTAAGCTTTTACTGTGGGAACCAACACACAGGCGTCGCTGAACGGGGCGTCCCAAAAACACCTACGTGGACGTGTTAAAGAATGACGCTGGCGCAGAAAGTACAAACGAGCTGGCCAGATGTATGGAGAACCGGGATGACTGGAAACGCCGATGGATAGCTCGTCTGAGGACGATGTAGAGAGAGTCAGCGGCCCTCTTGATGCGGTGGTTCGCTTTCAAGAGACTAGCAGGATCCCTCTGCTAGGTGATGTGACAGCGACGAATGAATTGGATAGTGGAAGGGACTCCCACCTCGTCCTCTTAGTCTGGGAATAGTGGAGGCTGGTAGCCCAGGCAGCACTGAAATGATGACCGTCATGTGGATGAGGAAAAGCAAATTACAAGCAGGGTAGAAATTTAGTCCAAGAGGTGGGGTCAGAAGAGGTGAAACATCGAAGCACGGTCTCTGCATGCTGGTTAGCCCTCTCTGTCTTGTCATTGGACTGAGGGTGATAGTCAGAGGAGAGGCTTACAGAGGCCCCCAGCAATTTGCAGAAAGCCTGCCAGAGGTTTGATGTGAACTTGGGATCTTGATCAGATACCACATCTACAGTGCTGTGAAAAAGTATTTGCCCCCCTCCTGATTTCTTTTTTTTTTTTTTTTTTTTTATATTTCTCACACTTAAATGTTTCAGATCATCAAACAAATTTTTATATTTGACAGAGATAACCTGAGTAAATACAAAATGCAGTTTTTAAATGACGATTTCATTGGTTAAGGGAAAAAAGCTATCCAAACCTACCTGGCCGTATTTGAAAAAGTAATTGCCCCCTGAACCTAAACTTACCCTCGGCGACAACAACTGCAATCAAGCGTTTGCAATAACTGGCAGTGAGTCTTTTGCCTTGCTGTAGAGGAATTTTGGCCCACTCTTCTTTGCAGAATTGTTTTAATTTAGCCACATTGGAGGTTTTTCAAGCATGAACGGTCTGTTTAAGGTCATGCCACAGCATCTCAATTGGATTTAAGTCCGGACTTTGACTAGACCGCTCCAAAACCTTCATTTTGTTTTTTTAAGCCATTCAGAGGTGGACTTGCTGGTGTGTTTCGAATTATTGTCCTGCTGCATCACCCAAGTGTACTTGAGCTTGAGGTCACAAACTGATGGTTGGACGTTCTCCTTCAGGATTTTCTGCTAGAGAGCAGAATTCATGGTTCCATCAATTATGGCAAGTCGTCCAGTTCCTGAAGCAGCAAAGCAGGCCCAGACCATCACACTACCACCACCATGTTTGACTGTTGGCATGATGTTCTTTTCATGAAATGCTGTGTTAGTTTTACGCCAGATATATCGGGATGCATACCTTACAAAAAGTTCAACTTTTGTCTCATCAATCCACAGAATATCTTCCCAAAAGTCTTGGGGATCATCAAGATGTTTTTTGGCAAATGTGAGACGAGCCTTTGTATTCTTTTTGCTCAGCGGTGGTTTTCGCCTTGGAACTCCCCCATGGATTCCATTTTTGCCCAGTCTCTTTATTATTATTGAATCATAAACACTGACTTTAACTGAGGCAAGTAAGGCCTGCAGTTCTTTAGATGCTGTTCTGGGTTCTTTTGCGACCTCCTGGATGAGTCGTCGATGCGCTCTTAGAGTAATTCTGGTAGGCCAACCACCTCTGGGAAGGTTCACCAGTGTTCTAAGTTTTCTTCATTTGTGAATAATGGCTCTCACCGTGGCTCACTGGAGTCCCAAAGCCTTAGAAATGGCTTTGTAACCCTTTCCAGACAGATAGATGTCAATGACTTTGTTTCTCATCTGTTCTTGAATTTCTTAAGATTGCGGCATTATGTATTGCTTTTTGAGATCCATTAGCCTACTTCACTTTGTCAGACAGGTTCTATTGAGGTGATTTCTTGATTCAATAGGTCTGGCAGTAATCAGGCCTGAGTATGGTTAATGAAATTGAACTAAAAAATGTGGTTAATCACAGTTAATTCATGATTTAACAAGGGGGGGGAATTACTTTTTCACATGGGCTCGGGTAGGTTTGGATAGCTTTTTCCCTCAATAAATGAAATCATAAATTAAGAACTGCATTTTGTATTTACTCGGGTTATCTTTGTCTAATATTAAGATTTGTTTGATGATCTGAAACATTTAAGAGTGAAAAATATGCAAAAAAATAAGAAATCAGGAAGGGGGCAAATACTTTTTCACGGCACTATATGGAGAGACCGTGCAGCTGGAAAACTTAATCCACCAGAGGTTCTGCCATTTCCTCAGCCGAAGGCAACTTGGGGAGCACAATCAGGTAAACGACCTCGTAGAATCTCTCCACTATAGTTAGAATAGTGGTATTGCTGTCAGAAGATGGCGGACCGGTGACGATGTCCAAGACGATGTGGGACTATGGGCTTTGTGGAATGGGTAAGTGCTGAAGCAGACCTGCTGGAAGAGCATTGGAGGGTTTACAGATTTCCCAGGCAGTACAGGCTTTGACAAACCCCTTAGTGTCTTTCTCGAGTGTGGGCCACCAAAAGTGTTGCCTGATGAATGCCATAGTGTGCTTCACTCCAGGGTGACTAAAGAGTTGGGAGGAGTAACCCTACTGAAGGACCTGCAAGTGGTTTGGTTGGAGCACAAAGAGATGGTTGACCAGGAATGCCATGGGTGCAGGATCTGCTGATTGCACATTGGGGACAATCGTGTCAATGTCCCACAGTGTCGCCGCGGTTCAATTGTGGGATGGCATGATGGTTTTGGCACCCTCCTCCCCCCGCAGAGTGATCGTGGACTCAGGACAGAGCATCGAGTTCGGTGTTCTTAGCTCTGGGATAATAGAACAGCGTAAACTTGAACTAGTGGAAAATCACACACCATCTGGCTTGACGAGGGTTCAACCATTGAGCAGACTTGAGGTGCTCAAAGTTGCGATGGTCAGTCCATACCAGGAATGGTACTTGGGACCCCGTTAGCCATTGGTGCCACTCTTTAATGATATCTTAATGGATAGCAGCTCACAATCACCAAGGGGTCTATTCTCCCATTTGCGCGTAAGTCCTTTTTTACGCGATTCGAGTTACGCGCATTTGAGTTACACTTATTCTCCCCTACGCGCTTCGATCACGCCCACAGCGCCTAACTTCAGAATGTAGGCGACCTTATGAAAGAGGTGTGACTAATCCAAAAGAGAGGCAGGCTCTGTACCAAGCTCATTGATTGTGGCTATCAGGAAAACATGGAACAAGGATTTTCTGATTAACCATGAAAATGCAGTTGTAGTCCATGGAAAACGCAAACCAGACTTTAAATTTGAATATCGTCGGCCTGCTGATAAAACCTCATCTCCAAATTGATAAGAAACAAAAACTCCTATGTCCACTATTCTTACATGCAAAATTAAACATTTTTTATTTCATTTATATTTTAAATAATATTTATCAATTTATATAATTTTTTTATAATTTAAATTTTTTTTTTTTTTTTTTTTAATTTTCCTGTGAAGTTTATCATTTTGAAGATACGAGGTTTTATCAGCAGGCCGACGATATGCCGCTGTAATAGTAGGCCTATGTATGTCTGTGCCAATTACAAGAAGTAATGCAGACATCTCTTTTTTATTTCTTATTCTAGCCACCATGACATTAAAGCTATGCAGACAAACACATTGCCGCGATAATGAAATAACAAATAAAGAATTTAGCGCTTCTCAACCAGCACAATCAGAGCATTGAAAATGTGCCCCTCCTACACCAGCCTGTTTGTTCCGTGGAAGACAGGGAAGAACATTCTAGTCACACAAAAATAACAATCAGTGACAGTTTATATGATCTCATTTAGAAATTGCGCGCTTGAAATTTCAAACTACTCCGATGTCAGGTTTGCAACTGAAGGACAAGGCAACGCTTTAACAAAGAAAGGATTCTTACCCCGCACGTGGAGAAATCTGCGATGCGCTGTAAAAGCCAGGCTCTCTGCACACCGGAGAAGTGTGCACGCAACAGGTGGTGGGCAACCATCATCCCCTGTGCATTTCACTGCACTGGAGGAGGAGGTGGCATCCACTCTTTCTGCAGTGGAAGTGCATGGAGAAGAACTTGGAGTGGATACGGATGAAGGAGGGTTACGTAAAATGGTCATTTTTATTTGCCTATACACAAAGTATCACTGTGATAGATACCGGAAACAAGCTTAATATGGTTTCAAATATTTATTGTATTTTTTTGCATTTCAAGCAGTTGCGCAGTTCATAGGCGTCATGGGCTGAGCCAGGGCATTTGGCGCAGTTGCTTAATATGCGCGTATCATGATCGCATACAACCCGAACATTAATGCTGTGCCGACGTCTACGGTCTCTGTACATAATCTCATTAGTGGAAGGGGTTCTGATTGCAACGTGAGAACAATCAATGGCTCCCACAACACTGGGGAACCTGGCGACCCGGTAGAACCCCCCCGCCCCAAACTCTCCGTCTTTCAGCGGGTGTTTCGGGGAACTTTATGAAGTGGCTGATGTGGTGCAGCATAGCGTCAACCAAGTGTGTCAGACACCTTGACACAGACGCCTGTGATATGTGCATGACATCACCAGCCACCCTCTGGAACGACCCAGATGCCAGGACCGACAGCGCAGTTGTGACCTTGATGACCACCGGTATGTTTTGTGGATGATTGCTGCGGCTGGATAGCTGTTCATCCAGAAGTCGGCAAAGATAGATGATTGCCTCACGGTCCAGACGAAAGCGCTGGATGCACTCGGTGTCTGTTAGTCCCAGGATGTCCAAACGAAGCCGATATATGCGTGGTCGTCCTCGAGCTCGGCACGCTCCTCTTACTCTTTCCCAATCACGCAAGAGTGCAAAATGCAGGACTGGCATTTTGGTTTTAGATTTTGAGGGCATGGTAGAATGATGGTCTTATGTATACTTGTATTTTTTAACTGCTATGCGTTTGTAATTGAACTAATTGGAGAACAGGCTGTTGCGTAATATCATATGATATCATATTTTGGCCTTGCTCCGCCCCAAGTGCGTAACTGCCTTCGGGGCGCGTAATGCAGACTTAAGTCGAGGGGAGAATACGCGTAGGCTGAAAAGCGCGTCGCTACGCGCTTTTTTCGACTTACGCGCATGGGAGAATAGACCCCCAACTGACTGGTCACTTGTGGCGGGTGCCAGACCATGGGAAAAATCAACACAGGGGTATATCTTCTAGTCTTCTACGGACTCTTGCGATAGAAAAGCATGCACCCCAGCATCAGAAGCATCCACCTTCACAGCAAATTGCTGATTAGGGTCAGAGCAAATGAGTACAAGAGCACTGGTAAATCTTGTATGGTATTTGAAGGCTACCTCAGCCACTCGGCTCCAGGTGAACTTAATGGTTGTGGAAGTGAGAGCAGTAAGCAGTGTGGCTATGGAACCATATTTTTGGATTGATCTTCTATAAAAATTGGCCCAGGAATCTCTGGAGAATCTTGCAGTTCTTAGGAGTTGGCTACTCAGTGACTGCTGTTACCCTTTGGTTCAGAAGCCCAATTTATTCGTCACTCTATTTAATGCTTTATAATTTGAGATTTGAGCTTCAAAGAGAGGGGGAAAACAGCTTTAAAGAAACAAGACACTTGTCGCAATAAGAATGCCCCCTTATTTCTGTTTTTTTTCATAATTCTATTACAGAGTAAGGGCTGCAAACACAAAAAAATTCATGAAAACTCATGAAATTGCGAAAATAAACAAATAAAATACCGAGAATTGAAAAATGGCTGGGATTTAAAACAATGCATTTCCGGGATCATAAACACCTCAATCACAAGTGTGCTGCATCTGATTATGATATTCAAAATTACCAGCTATATGAGCTAAATAAGAGAGCTATCCAAGTGGCTCCCCAGATGGCTTTCCAAGTGGCTCTCTAAGCTCACCAAGCAGCTTTCCAAGTGGCTCAGCAAATTGTGCTCAGTGAAATCATAAAATAATCATATTCTTGCCACAAATCAACTGTTTTGACTCATGAAGCTCAATATTATTGAAGGATTTTCAAGTGGGATTTAGCATGAGTCCATCAATACAGGCACGATGGACATCAATAGTCTCCAAAAACCTCCTAAAACCACCAAAAATGTTTTTTTCTCAATGAAAAAGCATTGAAATTAGTCCATTTTTCACCAGACCCCCATTGGCTGGCACACACTCATAAAAATAGCTTATTTTAGTGTCAGAATGTTTCTCTTCCAAGAAAACAGTGCGCTGGACTTTGCACAACAAAGACAAAAGTAAAAACTATGTTCAAGGAACACCGGGATGTACGAATATGAACAAATGGCATGCAGGTGCAGTGACATACTCATCAAAAAGCAATCATACTCCCCTGTATTTGAACACTTTTCTCCATATTCTACAGTATGCATCTTTTCTTGCACTTGTCTCGGTATCTTAGTAATGGGCAAACTACCCTTTCGCTACCTTCCACAAAGGGTTGGGTGGCACGATGGTGCAGTGGTTAGCGCTGCCACATCACAGCAAGAAAGCTGTGGGTTTGAATCTGGCCTGGGGTCTTTCTGTGTGGAGTTTGCAGGTTCTTCCCATGGTCGCGTGAGTTTCCTCCAGGTACTCTGGTTTTCTCCCACAGTCCAAAGACATGCATGATAGGCAAATTGGAGACACTAAATTGCCCATAGGTATGAAAGTGAGAGCGAATGGTGTGCGCCCTGCGATGGATTGGCGAGCTGTCCAGGGTGGGTCCCTGCCTTCGCCCGTAGTCAGCTGGGAGGTCCAATCAGTTTCTTTCAATTTCTATGGAAAGTTTATATTTTCCAATATTGGAGAAAACACTTGTCAATTAACAGATTATTACTGGGAAAGTCTCATGTGGGTGTGAACTATAGCTGTCCTTCACGCTGATTAAGCTCAGGAAACCTAATGAGACTGTATTTCTAACAGAGATTGTTTGATGCGTCAACTGAAGACTGAATACCGCAAGGAACATAAAAACACATAAATCAATGGTAGGGTAATATGCTTTTTTGTTTATTTCTGATCTCTGTAATTGACAATAGAATGATATAGTATCAATACTATGTTAAATTTTTGCTTCTGAAAGCTGATTTTTTTCAGTACTAAATTGCCATACCTTTGGGCTGTTGTGAAATTAGCTTGCTGCTACAATGGAAACCTTTTTTTTTTTTGCAGAGAGAGATAACTTTTATCAACTGCTGGATGGATGCTATTGGTAAATTTCTTAGGCTGTTTGCAGATCAGGTTTATTTGTGGAGCTTTATTCATACAATTCCTGGGCAACAGTGGTGGCACTTATCGCATCCATATTCCAAATAGTTTACAGACACCACTTCTTTGTGAATATTGAATATACAGTTTGCATCTACCCAACGTCTACCCAATATTATTAGGATAGCACAACAGAGTGCATCAGTTGAGCAGTTCCATAGGCACTAGAGTCTATGTCTGCACAATGGTATTGACCTTAGACTGGTCTACTGATATGCCCTATTCTGATATGTCGAAACTCAGAAAACTGATTGATTACTTGTGAAATTAACACTTCTCTACCTTAACAAACCGACAATTTTTAAGTTGCAGAAACTGGCGTACATGTTAGATGTGGCTGGTGAAGTGTGATAAGAAGAATAGCATATTGTCCAAGTAGACATATACAAAACATCCCAGCATGTCATGGAGCACATCATTCACCAGATTCTGGAAGACCCCTGGAGAGTTGGAGAGCCTGAATGGCATCAACAGGTTCTCGTAGTAACGGGTAGATGTGTTAAGTGAAGACTTAAGCCCCCCGGAATGACTCGAAAGAGCTAGACATTACAGGCAACGGGTCTCTATTTTTCACTGTGATGTCATTGAGTCCTTGATAGTCGATGCACATATGAAGCTCTCAATCCTTTTTCCCCACAAAGACGAATCTGGCACCAATAGGAGAAGCTGAAGGATACTCTTGAATGCATTTCTCCATAGCCTCCGTCTCAGGTTGGGACAGGGAGAACAGATGACTACGGGGAGGTGTAGTGCAAGGGAGGAGATCCATGGCGCAGTCATAGAGGCGATACGGAGGCAGGGTAGTAAGTCTAGTCTTAGAGAAGGCTTTCTTAAGATCCTAAAAGATTTGTGGCGCTCCTGTCCTCTTGGAGGAGTCAGATCTCGGTAGGGCTGGATTAGTTATTTCCATCAAGCAGTAGTCAGCACAGAAGGAACTCGATTGGGTCATTGCATATAAAATCAGCCAAATCTGAAAAAAGTTACCTCCTGACCCCCTTGGAATCAGCTGATTTTTATAGTACAATAACTTCAGTATGTTTAATGAATCCTTGCCAAATTTTACTCTGCTCTTGTGAATATTTTTTGAATTACAGGCTCTAAAATACACAAAAGAAGGTTGAAATTTCTCAGGTCATTTTTTTTCTAACATTTCTTAGCCCTCATAACTTAATGTGTATTACAGATAGCTAAATGAGGTTTTCAGAGCTGAAAGACATATTGGAGTAATGTTAAAAACTGAAATTAAATCAACTGCCCATTCTAGGTGTCACAATCTTATTGAAGAAAATCCAGATTTTGTCTTGAGATTTGTTTTGTAACCAACTTCAAGCTTCAATATCATGGGAACTATAGAAGTTTCAATAGCAACACTGCACTAACTTAATAAGTATATAGTGTAGTAAAAATAAATATTGGAACCATGGATGCGTCATGAGGTTTTTTTTTTTTTTTTCGTAATTCAGAGAAAACTTGAAAAAGTGCACGTTAGGAAAACTTCAAGGGGTCATATTACCTTGTGGGATTGGCTGATGATCAAATCAAGTTATGGGATATGAAAGATCTCATTTTGATCAACATTTTTATTTATTTATTTAGATTTATTTAAGCAGGGGGCCTGATTTTGATTCCAGGCTCATCTCCTCGCCACGATTCCCTCTGTGCCAAATAATTTTCATACTCGCTAATGTAGCTCTAATGTATATATTACTACTTGGTTCTCACTTCTCCTCATAGAATTTTTAAGATATCAACTTCAAACTTGATCACTCAGATTTGTAGTGCATGTATATTTTGTGTTTAGGTAGATTATGCCATTCTTATGTTATTACATCTCTTAATCTCTTGCTCGCTTTATTTCTGGCAGTTTGCAAGTTAGGATTGAAACTTGTGCTAGACATGGCTTTTAACTAATCCTCTGAAGCACTTCTACTCTCAGGACCCTCCCACAGATCTCTCCAGACCTATCACAAATTATAATGTCTTATCTTGCCTGAGGGTGATTAGTTCCACAAGGTCTGATTCAGAAGTGATCACTTTTCATCTTAATCTCAGTAAATTCAAAGAAACCATTCAGGCAGAAACACCTTTAATATTGATGACAAGAGAAAAACTACTACTGCATCTTATGATGTTTCTATATTATTTATAATGGAAGTGTCAAGGCATGACCGTGGATTCCGAAACTTCCGGTCATGCTCGCTTACTGCCCTGTTTGATTGCCTGCTTTCTGCGCATTTTCTACTCCCTCTCTCGTTAATAAAATACAAAAATCCCAATTCTTTTCCTTCTCATTTCCCCTGATGTGTAGCACAAAAAGAAATGATCGGAAAGCAGAAAAATGCGAAAACATCAAGAACTTCGGTAAAGACAGTTCTAGTCTTCAGTCTTGTTTGCAGAGTGCGCTCATCTAGCCAGCTCATCGAAACCAGGCCCTGGGTTGTTACGCCACCCATGCGGCTCATGCGATTACAATTTAAAGTCAGACACTTCCCTGCCATCTAGTGGCACCATACAGAATTGTGGCACTTTATAGAATGCAAGAAACCGTGTGATAACCACGTGCTCTCAGCCTCCATTAAACAGAATTACCAAAGGCAGCTTCTGTAAAGATCAGCAAAAGTGCCCGTTTTCCATTGCAGAAAACATGTGCTTGCAAAGTTACATAAAAAGCCACAGGCTTCAAAAATAGCTTTTATTTTTGAGATCCTGTAGTTCTGTAGTCTTGTCAGGTACTTTGAGTTCTGAGTATGATACTTGATGCTATGGTCAGAAACAAAATGAAGGACAGATTAGAAAACTGAGGGCGCATCTAAATTCTCTTAAACAGGCTGCCTTTTGCCCTTTCCACCACTGCCCCTTGACCTCAGCAAGAAATGTCACACAGGTCATTCAGAGAAAGCAGGGATTTTTTGAAGTTGCCATTTGAAATGTATTAGATAAATTGGAAGTCCTCTTTCATGAAATAAATGGCAATTGATAAAGACAAGGAAAATGACTGACGTTCCCAATCGCTACGGCAGCAAAGGATTGTGGTCCATAATGTATGATTCCTTTCTTTCAAGGTTGGTCCCCTTTCCTTGTTGGAAAGAAACAAGGAAAGAGCGAATTGCCGCCTTTTCTTCATGAAGTAGAAGATCCGTGCACACCCTGTCATGGCCACCAGCCAAAGAATTTCTGGTTCATGTCCGTTATCGAAGGTTCCTTGATCTTTGGAGAATTTGAGTGCACCCATGGAAATATAAAGAAATATAAAACTATTTAACTCTTAAAAACTGCAGCAGCAGTGGCAGGGAACCCTGCTCCTGAAGAGCCATAGAGCCTACTTGTTGTAGATCAGTGCTTCTCAAACCTCTCCTGGAGAACCACTTGTCCTGCATGTTGTAGATGTCCCTCTTCTGACAACGGATTCAAGTACCTGTAGGTTCTCAAGGACTTGAAGAGGGAAATACTTGATTAGAAGTCAAATATTTGAATCAGGCATCTTAAGGAGCAGAGACATCTAAAGTGTGCAGGGCTGTGGTTCTCCAGAAGCACGACTCCCCATCCCCATGCTGAAGCACCTTTTAATCCCAACCAGAAATCGTACTGGGGTATCCAATCGTATGCAGAACCGGTCGGTGCAGAGCAGGCTTTCATTCGAGCCAATTTATTACATGCCCGATTCTACTAATCAAGGTCTTTAGCACAGACACTTGGGGTTGATTAGCAGAATTACATGTGTAACTGCACAGCTGGAAGGACAGTCTCCACCCACACCGGTCCATTCTGGTTAACTTTTTTTTTTTTTTTTTTTTTTTTACTCCTGCTCCTCATCAGTTCTGCATAGATACTTCCACATAAGACACAGTAAAACAAACTCAGGTTAGTTGCTATGGATTTAATAGAAAATCTCAGCAATATAAATACGTCTGTACCACAGACAACTGTATAAAAATGACATCGCACAGGAGCCCCGCAATTTAAAAAAAAGCACAAAATATATATACACAATTACATTGCAGTTGTATTCAGTAAGGTTCTGGAGTGGGAAAAGATGAAAAAAAAATCCCATAAAGCAAAATGGGCAGTTGAATGCCAGTATCCACTAGTATGGTTACCAGCATTTATGAAATTCAGCTATTTTTATCAAGTCTCATCCTTAGACATGTGCAGAAATCCTCAGGACAACTTACACAGCTGGCTAAAACATGTTTAAAAAATGTATCCATTAAAAAAAAGATAAAAAAAGAAAAAGAAATCTACAGAAATAACTCATGTCATCCATGTCAATTAAGAGCATTTTGATCTTGATACAAAAAAGGCAAACGTCTCTGTTCCAAAAGGAGAACTGCCAGCATTTCCTAAACCAAGAGGAAATACTTGCACTCGCACCTCAATACAAATTAAGCACCACAGATACCGGCACAAAGGAAATGTAACTTCTGGGAGGGAAGAGAGGCTTGAGGTCAGCAAAAAGCGTTGATTTTCTGCAAGACAGGGGTACTGGGATATCATAGTGTGTTCAGGAACTCCTTCACCTGCAGAGAGGAGACAGCGATGTCACTTCCACTCAATCTCACTGCAGTCACCAGAATAACTGGACAGAGGCCTGTGAAAGGGCAGCTAGGGACGAAGCACAGTGACTGCAAGAGCAATGTGTGAATCTGGAGCCCGTGTGGAACTCAGCCGACCAGGCACCTGCTTTCTGCATCGTACACACTCGCATGCGAAGAGACTCGAGAAATTTCTGATCAATGATCAAGCATTATTTCACTACTGTTCAATGAACAAGTACTAAAGACCAACTGAACAGTCAAAAAATGGCTGAGCAGTTCAGCAGATTGAATTGTGCAGCAATGCTTTGAGAGTAGACTGGTTCTCATGCGCGCACACGCTCTCCTGCCAAACCCACCTCGTCCAGTACAGCCTCCTGCTTGATCTTGTCATTCTTGAAGTCATCGTTTACATCGAGAATCAGGATGGGAATGTCCTTCAGGTTCTCAAAGTCCACACTGTGGAACACGGAACATACACAGAACAGCCATATTAGCGCCCAGTCAAAAAGACGGGACAACAGAGAGAATAAGGTGAGACAGATAAAGGGGCAAAGACAGACAGAAAGGCAAGGAAAGTGACTCAAAATGAGACCGCCTGAGAGAGACTGGAAAAAAAAATGAGAAAGAAACAGATACAAACGTAGGAGAGACAAATAGATGGAGGGAAAGAGCTGGAGAGAGGGGAGTCAGTGTCAAAATGATAGAGGGAGGAGAGAAAGGCAGATACAAATGAGGGAAAAAGACTAACAAATAAAGAGGCAAAGTGAGAGAGAGAAAGCAAAAGAGACAAATGAATAAAGAGAAAGAGAGAGAGACAGAAACCTACCGGGTGGTGCGGTTATAGAGCCAGCACTCGTGTTTATAGTGCAACTGCTCCAGGTACTCCAGAGGAATGTCCTGCTCTTCCTCTCTGCCTCTGCTGGAGCAGTCTCTGCATACACCTCTGAAACAGCAGAGGGCGCCAGAGAGTTAACATGCCCTTCACTGCACTGAAAGCATTACTCAAAACACAATTCTGTTTTCGGAAGGTGTCAAAAAACCCTTTCTGACTCACTGTTTGCACTGTAAACAGTCAATTTTCCTTTGAGAGGTCTAGCAAGGGACACATTCAATAACCACACTATTCCACCAGCGCCAGCTGTGACTTCCAGCTACATTACCCCGTTAGAGACAGCATTGGGAGGCTGAGCGTAGCCACAAGCCGGCTAATGCAATGTCAGCTGGTAAAATGGCATTTACTGCAGACATCATACAAGGTGGCCTGATCTGATAACGAGACACGGGCAGCAATAAATGCAATATGTCCAGCAGCGAAAACGGTGACGTCTCTGCGGGCGTTGTGGAGATGACAACTTCCTGGGGGCGTCGCCTCACCTGCGGGTCAGCTCTCAGGTAGATGAAGGCGTCGAGCTCGATCTCGGTCTCGAAATGCGACAGGATCCACGTGTGCCAATCCTGGTAGATGGACCACTCCGTCTCATTCAGGCTCCCAGACTCATACAGGTTAGAAGCAAAGACGTAACTGTAGAGGAAACAGAAGCCGAGAGGTTAGCCAAGGGAGCACCTCACTCCAGAGAGGATCAGATGCCTCTAGGACCCAAATTGCTTTTACAACCTTTATTCAGCCAGGGCAGTACTATTAAGAATCTGTCCCCATTTCAAAGGAAGCTCTGTGAGAAATGCTTGAAAATGCCAGTCAGAAGTAGGGAGAGAAATGAGTAAAGCCCTCTGAGCAGTTTTTGGGTTCAGGAGCCTTGTTCTAGGACCCTTATGGCAGGGTTCTTCCCAGCAAAAAAAGCTTTCGACCTTGAAACAAATTTTTCGACGACAGATTACATTCAAAGTCAATGAAGACGCGAATACACGCTTTGGCTTTCAAGTATTCGTGACGACTTTGAATGTAATCTGTCGTGTGAAAAATTTGTTTCGCGTCCGGTGTGAAAGCAGCTTTAATCTCTAGATGTTAGCCAGAATCCCAAGCCCCATTCAGGGGCACAAACCAGCAAATCTTCAGTAGCCATTCAAGCAACCTACCACTTAGCTACCCCGCCGCCCTGTGATTGTCCAAAATCGAGGTTGACAGGGGAAAGTTGCTTAATATTCATGAAAGCACCACTCCCCGATTGGATTACTTGAAGCACTCCAGAGTGTCTGACAAATTTCAGGAAGACAGTAGATTGCTGTGTCAGACATAACATCTTATCTGTCAATCAGTTAGTGGTTATGTCATGAATATTAATGACTCCTCCCCAGTTATTCAACATTTTGTAAATTTGCTGCCACCCTGTGCGGAAACACGGGTCACCGGATCAATCATCATAAAATGGATTCATTTGCAGCTAGAAGAGGCCTCCTAATGGCTGGAAATCAGTTTCAAATAAAAAAGATGAACCATATGACCTCCCCAAAACTCAGTCCGTAGTCACAATAACTCTGGGGCTCCATTTACCATAAATGGAATTTCCATGCGGACAAAATGAGAGGGCCACAGTTTATGCCTCCAACTGGATGCATTTGCCGCAATTGGACTGCTATTGAACGAGGAAGTAGAACCAATTAATAAAACTATATAACTGGTTGCCCATAGATGTATTCTTCGTATGTCAGGAACATCATGGTGCAGTTCAGTAAATTATCCACATTATAACTACCAGGCCACAAGATTACTGGACATAGACTGCAATTTAGATGAGCCCTTTCCATTTTCAATGACAAACTTAGCTTGCACTAATGTTGCTTATGCGACAGATGGCAGGATTTCCCATCATTTCAAGGCCTAGTAAACTGGCCACGCATCGATTCGAGGAAGCAAAAGTGGTCCCGACTTACCGGTCACTGTAAACGGAGCGCTCGAGGAACTGGACCGGCCTCTCAGCCTGCTGCAGCTTAGCGGAAGGCGGTTTCATCTGAGATCGGACCCGACTCAGGAAAGCGTAGCTCTGGAAGGTGTACGACCAACGCGAAGGCTTGTCGTACAACATCTGGAGCAGGTTTCCGCCGCTCTTCTGAGACGTGCTGAGCTCCTAAAGATAATAAAACAATCGGTCATTTGCCAGCTGACCATGCACAGTCAAAACGGTGGGTAAATTAACCTTCAGATAAAACTGAAATACTGATATGCAAGGTCTGAAGACAACGTGACCTAGGCTCACCTCATACTCATTTTCGGTAGTCTGGACATTACACCACTTTGCGATTGGCTCCGGCATTACTTCCCACTCATCCGATTCCCTCTCCAAAATGCGCACTAACGTCGACTTGCCTGCAGCTGAAACGGCAGCAAGAGAGGCGCGTTTTCGGATTATGGGGTGCTGACCAGCCGCCTGAATTCTCATACGTTTAGTTCTTTATTGTTCCCGTCGATAACGAACTCAATGACTTGATTTGATTATTTAGTAAATAAATGTAAAACATACATAAAACATGTAAATATGATTGACATTAAAAACCCGGATAACACATGAAAGCCGAAGCTTATTTCCAATGTGGTCCCACAGTCAATGTACAATCATGGATACAAGTGTAAAGAAGTGTAAACAAACTAGATTCGAATACATGATAAATAAAATGAGGTAAAGCACAGAACGGTAAGTATGTAAATAAACAAATACCAAACTAAAAACTGAATTAAATAAGTGCAAATATAGATGTATAATGGCTATAGATACCAAAAAGAATAGAATACTAATATACAGGTTACATATACAGCAAGTAATAAACTTCTGAACTGAACTTCTTTCCAAATGCCATCATTTTCTAATAGATAAGAGTCGCAATGGTTTCATCACAGTCTCATTGGCGCCTTCCCTTCAAGGGAAACTATAGGGCAGCAGTTTTTAGGAGATCGCCAACAAAATTTCTCCTCTTAGAAGCAACATGTGGATGTATTTCTTTGGCTTATAAATTTATTAAACGTTGCCTACGTCACATTGACATACAGCCAGCTAAATTTGAAATCGACCAAATGAACAAAAAAATATATGAAAGAAGTTGGCTAGCACGCGCACATCCAAACCTTGGCCAGGTTTAGGAACAATTATTATTTAAAAAAAATAATAATATTCAGTAGCCAACAAGCCAATTCTACAAAACACGATGTCCAAAAACACTTCAAGCAAGCATGAATGAAATGAAGCGTTTAAAGCGGACACGTATTTTGGCGCCAACCAGCTAACTTAAAACATAAGCAAGTCAGTTTCCACGTTGGCCCTGTTCAATTTTATATGGTGTAAGTAGCTCGTCATGCGCAAAATATACACCGTTAGCTAATTGAGTGAGATATACTATGTATAAATTAACTCGTATTGTGCCCTACTTAGGCTGCTTTCACACCGGACGCGAAACGAATTTTTCAATGCAAAGACGCGAAGTCTTTGCATTGACTTTGAATGCAAAGTCGCGAAAAATCTTTCGCGTCCGGTGTGAAAGCGGCTGAACTCGGTAGTAAGCAAGCTAGCCTGTGTTAACGTTACATGACCTTAAATGACATCCCTCTCTGTTCACAGCAACTTGCTGGAGAGCACCCTCTGTATTCATTAGCCAGCGAATAAAAAAGCAGCAGCAAAAAACAGTCCTAGGAACGTTAACTCAGCCATTTAACATTAGCTAGCTAACAAATATGAAAACAATAGCATAACTAACGTTTGCAAACACAAGCTATAGGTCTCAAGTTGACGTTGAACAAAACCGTCCCTCATGGTCAGCCAGCACCACATACATGCCCGTTTCAGCAATTTAGCAAATGATTCGTTAACGGAGTCATCTAACGCAATAATTCTGTAAAAATACACGATTAATAATAATATAATCCTCTAAATGTGATGTGACTTACCGATATTGCCTTCAATAGAAATCTTCTTAGTCCGCTTTTCAAAGCTGTTGTCAAAATTAGGACTTGGACATATTCTCTTTGGAGGAGTAGCCATCTTGATATGCAATAGCAATAATGTACGAGGTTACAAAAATAAAAACTTGTTTAGACCAATTCTATCCACGACTTAGGAACCTATATTTTTACAACTGACCCGCTTCAATGCATTTCCCCGCGATACTGAACGCTTACTTAAACCGCGCGCCTAAACGTAAAACCTCGAATAAAACTCGCGTTGTTTCGTTGTCTCGCGTGATACAGCTGGGAACAGTAGTTTCTTGGAGCCATGTGGCAGAAACCAGCCGTAGAGCCCCTAGATAAAATCGCGACAACTTTAAAATATGAATTTTGTTTCCATCACACGACATAAATCTTTTGATTTTCTCGATCTTTTGTCGGAAAGAAAATTAATTTAGAGGGAAAAACAACAAACCAGCGTGCAATGGTAATGATGTTAATGGGGGAAAATGTTTGGAGAAAAAACGGGAAAAATTATCAATTAACAGGAGTGGTGTAAAACATTTAATTATTGTTTGAAAGTATTCAGTTGTGTTTTAGGCAGTTTCCCCCCGTGTGAATCAAGGATCCTTTTCAACTCGGTTATCTCCACCTTCAATCGCAATTATTTTGTTTGTTTTATGGCAATGTTATGTCGATGACACAATGATATGACAGAAAACTTTTACAAGCACACAACACATAAGGAATAGGAAAAGCCTAACTGGCCAGCAACATACACCGATCAGCCACGACACCATGACCACTGACAGGTGAAGTGAATAACATTGATTATCTCTTTACAATGGCGCCTGTCAGGAGATAGGATATATTAGGCAGCAAGTGAATATTTCGTCCTTGAAGTTGATGTTTTGGAAGCAGGAAAAATGGGCAAGCGGGAAGATGTGAGCGACTTTCACAAGGGCCAAATTGTGTTGGCAAGACAACTGAGTCAGAGCATCTCCAAAACTGCGGCTCTTGTGGGGTGTCCCTGGTCTGCAGTGGTAAGTACCTTCCAAAAATGGTCTAACGAAAGAAAACCAGAGAACCGGTGACAGATTCATGGGCAGCCAAGGCTGACTGATGCGCGTGGGGAGTGAAGGCTGCCCAGTGTAGTCCCATCCAACAAAAGAGCTACTGTAGCTCACCTTTTTTTGGTATTTTTCCAAGAAAACAACTTAAAATTCAAAAGACTACCTTAAGTGTTACTTTTAGAACTTGTTATGGATCTTTGCAATGTTTCTATAAAGGAAATATGTAGCCAAGTTTAATACCTTAGAGGCTCAGGACCTTCACACACATCAAGAACTCCTGACTCACTCTGATGAACACATTTGTGTAAAATGGAACAATTAAGGCAAAATGGGATGGTGACTGATGATTAAAAAAGACACCAAACAACTAAGTCTAATTGAAGACCACAATGGAAAAATGATCAGTCACATTTTCAAGTTGTGGAGAAATGATTAATAAAAAATTATAAATGATCTTAGAAACAAAGCACTGAAAAAATATGCTAAAATTATCAAATATATAAAATATTATAATAATGTATAACATTATTATATATTATAAATATGATAATATATATAAAAATATACAAAATGCAAAATTTGGACTCTGTTCATTTTTCCTTTGTGGTCTTTATTTGTATTGTATTTCATGTTTTTTTTTTTATGGTTAAATCTGCTAATCAGATTTACCATAATCTAATTATATTGTATAATGATTCTCTTTTTCAGCTGCCTCTGGTAGATTGGGTTTCCCTCAACCCACTTATTTCCCCCTCCACTTGCGTCTCTCATGTTAATTATTGCTCAGTCCATGCCCTCATTTAAAAACAAGTTTTAGACAGTTCACAGTTTGCCTGTAACATACACCCCCTCCTTTGAGTTGCAGGTTGCTGGATTTTAATTAGCTATGTGTGCTTAGAACCGGTCAGTATTTATTATTATAACTCCTCATCTTTTGAAAGTAAAGTGTAACCTTTATGGAAGCTTCCTTCCTTACTCAGTTAATAGGACCAAGCTCCAAAGCCTTTCTCACAGTCTCCAGGATTAGGACCATGTTCCTGTCAATCCTGCCCCAGTATGTTCCTCTGTCCAGTTTATTAGGAACAAGCTCTTAAATCCTACTATGGTTATCAGGATTGGAACCTCGTTCCTCCTAAGTTATTCGCTCTTGCCTTCGGACAGTTTGGCTCAGGCAAAGTGTGCACTCCATCTGGCACTCATCCCAGAATGCCACTGGCTGGAGATTGGCAATGCCTCCATGGCTTTGCTCATAACATCTGAACTGTGCTATCGTCTTCTGGGCTCCATCCTGCTGTTTTTTTTTATTTCCGTTTTATTTCAACAGGGTAACCCTTTCAGTTAGGAAACTGCTCTTCCAAGGGGCCCTGCACAATAAAAATAAACAAAAACATTAACCAAACCAACGAGTGACAAAGTGTAGAATACATAGAGATACATACTCATAAGACAAGGGGGGGGGGATATACATACACATATATACATACCTACACATATATATATATATATATATATATATATATATATATATATATACACACTCACATATATACCTACATACACACATAAAGGATTTCAACATAAACATTTGCAAAAGAGCACAACCAAAAGTAGGGGCACTTGTACAGTTTTATATTGAAATAAAATATTAGACAAATACCAAGGTTTATCAGTGGTTAAAATCAGTTATACTTAATTCAGGCTATAGATAAAAGTCTACAATATTTCTTGAATGACTGTAGAGAAGTTATGGATCGAATATATTGAGGTAGATTGTTCCACATTATTGATCCTTGATAATGGAGAGATCTTTTGTAATAGTCAGTGCGGGGTGTATTTATTTTAAGGGGGCAAGATAACGCATACCTTGTTAAAAATTTGATTTCACGAGAAATGAATATTGCCGTTAAGTATCCTGGGGCTAGTCCATGCATTATTTTAAAAATGACGAGGTGAAACTGATATTGCCATCTTTGAGTAATTGACTGCCAGTCTAACCGAGCTAAAAGAATGTTATGGGGCGTTCTAAAATCGGCCTGCAGTACAATTCGCGCATATCTATTTTGTAATCTCTGCAACCTAATTATATTATTTTGAGAACATTTACCCCATACAACAAGAGCGTAATCAATGTGTGGTAAAATTAATCCATTATATAACATGATTAACATATTGTCTGAGAGATTCATTTTGATCTGACGAATACGCCCTATTATTTGTGAAAGTTTACTACAAACTTTATCAACATGCCTACTCCATGTCAGTGACTCGTCCAGTATTACACCAAGGTATTTAAAATCACGCACCTGTTCAACTGTCTCACCTTTATATTTCACAATTACGGATGCATTTCGTATTTTCCGTCCGTAATGCTGTTACCGCATTACTATCAATAAACCCTACTATTGAATTGTGCTCTACCTCCGCACTTGATTCCTGGTCTGGATCATAACAGATATATGCACGCCCAAGCCCTTCAACACCAGGCTGGGTGGCTGGGTAAGGAAGGAAGCTGATACAGTTTTGTGGACATTAAGTTAACTCACATGTACGTCCCTTATGGGAACACCACACAGAAAATCACTGGGCAATCATCATGACTTGTGAAGCAGAAGCCAGTGGAACATCAGTAGGTGAACTCTTTTATTTTCAGAACCATCTGGCAAAGCAGGTATAAATGTATGCATAATGATGTGAGCTACTTATCCTCTTCTGTACTTAATTGATCTCTGGCTTGGACCAAAATTGACGGAAAGTTAATGCTCTTTGACTTTGGCCAAAAATGGAAATGGCATCCATTAAGTCACACAGTGCAGTGCATTGCATATTCATTCAAATTGTTTTCCTTGGGGCGATCCTGGGTAAATGGTATCAGATTTGTTCTGAGGAGTAAAGCCAATAATGACAATTAATTTCCATATGAACAGTAGACTTTGAAAATTTTTCCCACACTGACCCGAGTCAAATACCTATGCATATGCATTATGCCAGTTAATTATTCACTTGAATGTCTCTGCGTAGTAATATGTCGTTTTGATTGAACAAGTAAGTCTCACAGACATATTCCTCAGGCAGTTGTAATCATGGCTGAAGTGTGAATTCAGCAAAGAGAGGAGTTAACGAAAAGCTGGCTACCGATTCAACTGGACAAAAGTTGACTGTTTTTCGACGAGCGATAGAGATCATTTTGAATAAAGGGAACAGTTCGTGGCATTCTGCAATCGAGTGGGGGCTGAATAATTTTGGGAGTCTGTGGGGCAATGCTGCTGAAAAGAGATAGAAATGGCAAAGGAAAGAGAACTTGTCAGTATTATTGGGCTGTTTCCTAATGAGGGGTAAATTCTAAAATATTGAATAAATTTAGCTTTTTTTCTAAAATTATTAGCAACAAGGTGACATATATCATTCATTTTAAGTTTTGCTATCATTGACTAATCTACAGAAGCTGTTTATTTGATGAAAAAATGTCAAATGTTGAAAATTTGACAGTACGATATCTATTTTTTTTGACATTTTGGTGTCTCATTTTCTTTTAGATACATTTGTATTCCTCATCAATAAAATACCACTGCACCCAGTAGCTTGTGCAATCATTATTTTAAAAATCAGAAGGTTTTTTAAGCTACAAATAATATTTGGGGGGTCAGAAACACGTCAATTCATGAAAACTTGGCTTTTTCTACCAAGACATTCTGTCCGTCAAAAAATGTCTTCTCCGTAAATGTTTTTTACATTATTAATATTTCAATGGGGGGGGGGGCTAAGTTTGGATGTATTGTATGATTTTTGACTCCACATATTCATATGATTGTGCATGAGGAATACTGTGTCAGTATATGCACTGGTCATTACACTGTGTACCATGTTATGAGTATATGTTCTTTGTCCGTCAAAAGCATGTCTTCTCCAGAACTGGTTAAAAAGGTGGAAATAGGCAAATTGTCATTTGTATGAATTTTAGGAGAACCTGAGAACCCAACGCTCCAAAATTTTCGGCATGTGTCCTCAACAACATATGTAAACAAACAGGCATCAATTTGATTCTGTATTCCACATTTGATTTTTGGGGGTCCGTGAGACAAACTTTGGTCCCTGATTGTGAAACAGCCCTATTAGAGTTTCATGGGAAGTTATGTATTTGTTACAGGGTGAGACCAAATGAAAGGACCCCACTAAGATGTTATAAGATCGAGATCATGGGCATGTAGCAGGGATTTGTGGTGTTGGTTCAGCAGACATTAACACACGAAGTATAGGAACAGCGAGAACGTGCGTTTACTCAACGTTGGCACATTACATTCTTCAATATGGCACTTCTGCTAAACACTGGTGCCCTCTAGTGATTCTCTTCGTAAATGCATGAACACAATATTATACTAGTGAATGCATAGAACACAATGCAGTATGTGTATGGACACAACTGAGGTGTTGGAAGGATGGGTGTGATAAAGATGAGCTTGAGCAAAAGAAAGAGCAGGCCAAATGCTTCACTTGGGGGGAATCACTAAATGGGAGCAAGTCATCATGAGAGAAGTTAGGTGGAAGGTCAGGAGGAGCAAGCACAAACGTAGGGTAAAATTCCATATGCTGACGTGAAAAACAAAAAAAGATTGCTGAAAAGTAACTAGTAAGGAGAGAATACAATAGAGCAGGAAGAATGTGAGAAGAATTAGGGAAAGCGGATGAAAGAATCATTAATATGGAGTGATGGTCGTAAACTGTACAAACAAAACTGACGCAAAGACACAGAGGATTAGTATAATGACAGAATCAGCACAGCGAATTCTCGGTTTTTTATGTTAAGGGTGAAGAAATTAATGTAATATTCGATAAGAGGTTTGGAGGGAGTTTGATGCTTTGGTAGATAAAGGACAGGATGGAAACGCACTCGGGATGGAGGAAGCTGGCGACAGTTCTGTCCACATACGTCATTTCTTGGGTGTGATCGATGAAGGTAGGCTGCAACGTAGAACTGCGCATGCGCTCAGAAAGCGGATCGTGAACGTCGGAGGAAGTAGCCACGCCGAATTCTGAAATATCACAAATAAATTAAGGCAAGTGCAGATCTTAAACTATGGACTGTAAACTAACAATTGTATTCAAGCTATCCTCACTAATGACCGCCACTGGGTTTGGAGATGGTAAAAATTGATTTTAAGTAATTGAAAACACCATTATGAGCGATGCGATGCTTTGAGGCCTGTGTCTTTGTCTTGAGCGGGGTTCCCCTCCGGTAGTGTGCGTTGGCTGCCGTTTTTGTGCGGATTTGTTAGCAAGCCACCGGGACGGGGTTTGAAAAACGTTAGTCAGCTAGCTCGGTACTTAATCTGCAGCTATTCCATGGAATTATGTTGTAATTGGATTGGTAGATAACTTTATTTTGCTGTGCTTGTATCCCTTGGTAAAACCGGTTATTGTTACATGGGTATTCCGAGGCGGTGATGTAGCTAGCAAGCTATCTGTCTAGCTCAGAGGTGGGCAATGAGGGCCGTATCTGTCCTGGTTTTCGCACCAACTTATGACCTTTAATTAGTTTGGCTAATTTAGATTATCAACTATTTCTGAAATGAGATTTCTTTAAATTTTCATGAATGGCCAACAAAGACTGTTCTCATCTCCCCACATAAATTTTTTTTTTTTGAGCTAATCTTTGCACAAATTTATATCTGTGCATGCAATCAATTAACTCAATTAGTCAGGGAAATTGGTAGAAATAAAAACCTGCATACACACCGGCCCTCCAGGACTGGAATTGCCCACCCCCGCTCTAGTTATTGGATGAATCTGACCCATTATTATCCGTTATTAACTGACGTTTCATATGCAACTAGTTAGTTCGCTGACTAGCTAATATGGTCCATATTTGGTTAACTTAAACTTGCCCACCGTAGGAAACGACCCGCCAGGATGGTGTTCGGCAGTTCACTACGCTGGCCTAGTCGAAATTCCTTAGCTAGTACTGAAAATATTTTATTTTCACGGCCCCTCAATTGAAACCGTGTAATCGTTGCGAAGTAATGCGGGCTAGCTATTTGTTGAAGGTGGGTTTGGTGCCCTTATGAATGGCGTTACGTAACGGCGGGAAGGTTGTTGAGTTCTGGGTCTTTCTAATGCAGGTTCTTTGGTTTGCCCGCAAGTCTGTTAGTCTGTTGCTACCCCCCTAATCAATTATTGGTTCCCCAGTTGTATTGATGTACTTGGAAAGTGTTTGCGGATCTGCAGAGTGTCACTTTAAGCTGCTTTCACACCGGGCGCGAAACGAATTTTTCGCACGACAGATTACATTCAACGTCAATGCAAAGACGCGAATACAAGTGTTTCGCGTGTATTCGCGTCTTTGCATTGACTTTTAATGTAATCTGTCGTGCGAAAAATTCTTTTCGCGTCCGGTGTGAAAGCGGCTTTAGAATCCTGCTGTTTTTCCGTTATCTTTTACTAACTGTGGTTTAGTATGAACCCGAATAATTTTTAATTCTAGATATAAAATTTGAACTTGGCGATTACTTTGAATTTAACGAATACATTTTTGTTATTGTGTAGCTTTTCTTTCTCTTCGACAGCGGAGAATTTACCTCGCAGCTGCTGATCATGGCCGATGGAGAGGGATTTGTCGTGCGCATTCGGGGCCTGCCATGGTCTTGCTCCGCGGATGAAGTGCAGAGGTTTTTTTCAGGTATAACTCTGAATAGCAATACTTTTCCGACAACAGTGTGCTTGTTTTGGAAGCTAATTTTAGACCGGTCTTCTTGAATCTAATCTAGAATGTGCATTTTTCCAGTGTTGGTAAACTTCGCGCTCCTGATGCTGCACAGAACACTTTGTACTGTGTGCTTTACATGAGGTTAGAAAAAATCGAATTATTGTGTTAGTCCGACTATAAACGGACTTTTAAAATGCATGGAAACGTTTGTCCGACTGGAATGGAACCAAATCGAACCTCTCATTGTCGGACTAACACACCCAGATAATGTGTTACTAGTCGCATTATTCCTCCATGTAAATGTTTGAATCGAACCGAACTGGACTGTGCGCTCCGCGCATGCTCCACAATTTTTCCTGCAGAGCTTTGACCCGTAAGTCTTGTGGACTTGTAAACATCAAACTGATTAGCAGAGGTGGACAATCCAGGTTCAGAAAGTAAAAGTCCTCCCTAGTATTTAGTTCCAACCTCCTGGATTTGCTAAATGAAACAGCCCTTCAGACCAGAAGTTGGACTAGTCAAGAATATCAGCTGGTTGAGTTGATGGGTGGAAGTAAAACATGGTGGGACTTTTACTGTCTGACCCATAGAATGTCCACCTCTGCTGATTAGCAACAACTCTGTGCTCTGCCCAACTAACAAGTTTGTACTGAAACGGTAGCAGTCCTCACATGAAAGGGTACTGGTGCTTGAACAGCCATGCCTTGGGGGTTCATAACTTCTTCCATTTATCCGCATGATTTATCGAATGACTTGCTCATCATCTGAAAATTTTCCTTCCACTTGCCATTGGAAAAATGACTCTCCCACTAGTCTTTATCCCTGACCCGCGTCCAACAAACACGGGAAGCCCGGGGGTCTGTTTCCGAAAAGCACAGCAGCTAACTTGCATAGTTGGAACCACTGACTGCGAATGGACGAACTGTCTTAGTTTCTAGCTTAGTTAGCATCTATGCATCTGAGAAATGCACTCCGGGGTAGTAGAGAGGGCAGAAAGTGGAGCTTAGCAGTATTGCCGCCTAGCTTCGTCTACCGCCATAACCACCAGGGATAGCGTGCATGTCAATTATACGAAAAGCATAGCGCACAGCCCGTATGACATGTACAGAGCCGTAAAGTTGTCCATGTTCTCGCCACTCAACATGCTACCAGCTTGCCGCCAGCTAACTTGTTTTTTTGATGGTTTGGTCTGTGACGTAATGGGTCAACCAGAAAAAGCTCCAACACTAACAAGCTGAAAGGGAGCATATCGCCAGACGGGCATGCCTTGGTCAATAAATTGAATTTAGTCCCGTGCATGTATACTGGGACAAGGACAGTAGTCCGATTAAATGGCCTAATTGAGCTATTACCGTAGCTCAACTTAACTGTGCATGTAAATGTACTGACTGCGCTACCACAGGCGAGATTTCACCCCACACTCTCCCGTCCTCTGCTTTGCAGTGTGAAATGCCTGTGTTGTGTAGTGCATCCATTACTTGAGGATGTTTATGAATGTTCCTTGTTCCAGAGGGAATGGCATTTTGGCCTCTAAGTTGTGACACTCATGTAATCCATTTGTTCCAGATTGTAAAATTGCTAACGGCGGTACAGGCATCCACTTCACTTACACTCGTGAAGGCCGGCCCAGTGGGGAGGCCTTTGTAGAGCTTGAGTCTGAGGAGGACCTGAAGATCGCCGTCAAGAAAGACCGGGAAACAATGGGACACCGATATGTGGAAGGTGTGATTCTCAGCACTTTTGTACGATTTTGCAAATTCTCCCCTGGATTGTATCTCTGCAGGGCTCTCCACAACATTTTATCCTTAGAGCTTGTGGCCTCCCTTGTTGAAATATTGTAACTCAGCGCCAGCAGTGCGTAATATTTAGCCAGATTAATATTTGTTGTTAGAACAGACAAGTTGTTTATATTAATGGATCAAGAGGAAAATATTTGAAGAAAAGATGTATAATCATTACTATCGGGGTTTAAAGTGCACCCATGATTCCGTTCCTTGTCGACTGACGGTCATTATTAATTTTTGCCCCTAATCTACCGCCATCTACAAGGAATGGGATATCGGCGAACAATTGCTGCCATTCATTTATATCAGCCATTCATATTAGTGTGTGCTAGCAACTGACTCAAGTCTCTGATTCAGCTTTTAGCGGCCCAAGGGCATTATGACATCACAAGGGTCTACATTCTGCGCCAGTGCAGCAGATGCGTGCCTGTTTTTCGGTTCGGCCATTTTGTTGCGAGGTCGTCATTGTAACCTGTTGTGGTAACTCCTGCCGTCCCTACTTCCTGTTTCAGTTTTCAAGTCCAATAACGTGGAGATGGACTGGGTGATGAAACACACAGGGCCGAACTGCCCTGAGACGGAGGGGGATGGCCTGGTGCGTCTCAGAGGGCTCCCTTTCGGTTGCAGCAAGGAGGAGATTGTGCAGTTTTTCTCAGGTACGCCGGGACTCCTCCCTCCCCCACCCCTGCTCCTGCACCCTGTCTTCACTCAGAAACTCACTTCCTGTTGGAACGTTGAGTGGTTTTTTTCCTTTATGAATTATGTGCTGGGATATTTTCTTTTTACTGCATGTCGATAAGTTTCAGTTTTATTATTTTTTGTTTATCGTTTTGTTTTTACTCAGAACAAAACTCTTAGTATTAATTCAGCATTCAGACTGCTCCCTTTTACCTGTCCCCAAGGTTTCTGTGTAATTAGATTTTCATCAAACTTGGCACATTTTTGATGTCTTTGGGTGCGGTACCAGAAAACCACTTCTATGTGGGCAGATAGGAATTGGTGACCAAAAATGGAATTTGTCATTGCCCCCTCCCCCCACACACGCGCACACTTGACCTGGCAACCCAGCTGACACGGCAGAACGTTTTTTCACAATGTTACTGCCAGTTTGTGGCCCATGCTATAATATTGGCAGAATGACATCATCTGTCCAGTAACATTGAAAGTACTTCTCTGAGTCATTCTCTGCTTTAGGTTTTAAAATGGGGACCAATTCTAGAACTAGTCATCCCTCCATAATTGCCTAAATTGACTTCATATTCCTTGCCCACTACCCAGCATATTTATTGGCCACTACAGCACAGCAACCCCTCCCCTCTTCCGCTTTCTGTGCTAACTGTTCTGAGGTTTTGTGTTTTGTTCATACCATTTGATTTGATTTTTATTTATACTCTTTATTTTTCTAAAAGAAAACAGAAAAAAAAACAGTAGAGAAAAGAATCTTGTGACTGGGCATGTGATTTAATATGTCCCCCGCTGGGGTTATCTGTCCTTGGGTTGAAGGGTTGGAAATCGTGCCAAATGGGATAACATTGCCGGTGGACTTCCAGGGGAGGAGTACGGGGGAGGCCTTCGTGCAGTTTGCGTCTCAGGATATAGCTGAAAAGGCTCTAAAGAAACACAAGGAAAGAATAGGGCACAGGTGGGGATGGTTGGTTGGTTGGTTGGATGGTTGGTTGGTTCACTGGATAATTAAAAAATTTATATATCCGCTTTTCTTATGGTACACACCCTGCTGCTACTTCAACCAAGACACACAAACAAGCGCATACACATTCAACTCACGGCCTTGGTCAGTGATATTTAATTCACGCGCCTGCGTGACGACACTCCTCTACGTGCTCAAGGTCATGTATTTATGGTCATACATTTCCAAATATGGACACTGAATTTTTATTTATTTTTTGTGCTCACTACTTTCTTACACTCAATATTGAGGCTATCCATTCCAGACCCCATGTGGGTCTTTGTCCTTAATACCATGTAAGAAATACAGCTGTCTACACCTGGTGGGGTTAACTTTTTTTTGGTATGTGGAAATCATTCACAACCCCTGGTATAGACATGGTCCATTGTGGGTCAAAAGCAAAGCTGAAAGAAATATGCTGTGTCTACTAATGACAGATGGTGTGAGCACTATGTATGTTGAAACATTCTGTACATGCACTACATCCTAATTATGGAACTTGTTGCAGATACACATTGGTTTAGTGACTGAGATATAACCCACATATTTAAAATGAGTTTTTATAGTACTCAGTTTCATGTGACGTAAGCAGCTAATGAGACTTGAGCTGATGAACATAAACACAGTCTTGTTAAATGACATTAGCCCTGAGGTTTCAAACAAACGAAAATGGACTAAGACCCGCAGGAATTCGCAAAGCCCCACTTATTCAGCCTCAGTGTTGAGTCTAGTATTAGTGTTGAGCGATTGCCCCCGTTTTCCTCTATAAAAGCTAGGAAGTTGAATAGGAGGAAGGTGCCTGATGAAAACAGTTTCAGTATGAATGCGCTCGCCGGTTGATGAATGTGGCCTATTCAGTTGAGCAGACTTATGAATGATTTATGCAGAGATGTAAGGATGCACTCAGCTCATGATTTGATACAATTTCTGATACAGTGTTAACTATGATTTTCTTGTGATTTTTAAACAGAATGAGCGTGCAGACTAATTATGAATCAAAAATATTCCTTTATTTCAGCTAAACATTTCTAAGGTAGGATATAACTGCAAAACAATAATGTAATGAATGCATATTTAAAAATATTTACAAAACTACCAAATACATTTTTTCTTATCTTTAATAAACTAAAAAGAATCCGTTTTCATTTTCTGAGGTCGGGTAAACTGCAAAATGGCGCATGTCCTCTTGAAAGTACAAATGAATATGACGTGGAGTAAGGGAATTCAAAAGTAGATCACGCCCTCTGCTGTATAATAAGGGCATCGCGACTCATTTTTCATCTTAACCGATTTCAATCGCCACACATTTGTATCGATTCTTTTTACTGTCTCGCGATCATTGACTGTATAAAACAGCTCGCGATGCGTCATTACATCCCTAGATTTATGTCATTGTATATTTTGTGTTCGTGCTTGTGTCCACGTGCAAAAATACATTGATGTACACCATAAGTTTGCTCAGTTATATGGGCTGCATTCAACAGACCTGAGTCCTTGATAGAATCTTGCCAGTTTACTTTGATTGTCACGCTACATCTTGTTCTCTAGGGATGGATTGAGAAGGAAATCATGGATGATATCACAGTTTGATCTTGATGACCATTGTGTTGCATTAGATGGCAATCGCTCACTACTAAGCTTGGTGCACGCACATACTCATACCCACTCTCTCTCAAACACACACACACACACACACACACACACACACACACAGGAGGCTAGCACACTGGAGATGCACACTTGGGTGTTTTTAAAAAAAAAAAAAAAAAAAAACTTGTCAGGAGGTCCTCTCTTCACTGGGCCCAGGAACCTGCTGTCTCAGGTAAACGCTCTCAAACAGACAGAATGCTCGACTGGGTCTGGTATCACAGGAAACATCTGTCTTGCACGACCAGGCGAAGCAAAACTTCCTGGTTAAACCATAAGAAAAGTTCAATTTGCCCTTTTATCTTTACAATGCAGAGGTTTGTCTGCACTTGAATGACCTGTGTGTTTTATGACCTTGCAAAAAAAATTAAAAATACTATTTTGGTGTAAGTTCATGACAACATTTGTGTTAAGAGTAACTTCGCAAGGTTGAGTACCAAGTATCACTACCCTACATACCTTTGTAAAGCTGAAGATTTGACCAATGGTTAAGGGTAATGTAATGGTAAAGGTTATTGAGTATTGGCTGAGAGCAATCAAATGTGAGACAACATATTGATGTATCATTAATATTTTAAAAACTATAATGGATAAGGGTAGTGTAAAAACTATGCAGTTTATGGTTATGGGTGATTTCTATTTGGAGTTATAGTGGTTGTCTCGTGCCCTGATCCCATTGGCTCTAACGCGCTTTCTGCGCTCTTAGGTATATAGAGATTTTCAAGAGCAGCCGGGCGGAAGTCCGGACGCACTACGAGCCCCCCCGCAAGCCCATGGGCATGCAGCGTCCCGGGCCCTACGACCGGCCCGGTGGCGGGCGGGGCTACAGCAGCGTGGGGGGGCGTGGTGGCGGCGGGTCTTTTGACAGGATGCGGCGGGGAGGATACGGCGGAGGTGAGGGTGTGTGCACTGTTTTTGTATTCCTTTTTTCCTTCCTTTCTTTCTGCCTTATTTATCGTCACCTCTTCTACCTTTTTTGAAAATTTGGGGGGTGGGGACAGGGTTTGACATGCTCTAAGCGGATTGGGATTCTTGTTTACGCTATAGGTGTGTCAGACGGTCGCTATGGTGACGGGGGTTCGTCCTTCCAGAGCACAACGGGCCACTGCGTTCACATGAGGGGGCTTCCCTACCGCGCCACAGAAACAGACATCTACAGCGTAAGTGCGCATGCATGGGTGTGGCGTAATGCACTCAAGTATAGACCTTTGCACGCAGCAAAGACACTGGCAGGCCCATGCAGGCACGTGAACTCTTGTATAAGTCACTCTTGGATACTTGAGATCCTTCATTTGTTTTTCTGAGTAGACGGAACATTTTTACTAACACATTATTTGAACATAATGTGCCATGTTTGTGAAAATATACTCTATCTTAAGAGATGACAGGAATGGATCATTCTCCCCTACCCCTAAAATGACTAGCTATAACGTAATAGTGAAGTAAAAGGTTTGCTTTATTTGCAAATGACGCCATAAAGACATTTAAAATTTAATTGAAATCAATGAGTATTTGAAAATTGGTGCCCTTGTACCTAAGCCGGGATTGCGCTAGCCGCTCACCACGTTCGCCAATGCGATAAAAAAATTTGGGTGGCGATAATATTATTGTTAGTCCTCGCCTCAGTGGTGAAGGCCATATTTTCTCCTAGTGGTGATTAAATATCATTCTGTGGCGAAATATCATTCGGGGAGATCAATTTTGACCTCATTCATATTGTCATGATAATGGCTTGCACATGCACGAATCGGAGGAGAGCACTAAATCATTTTGAATACTGGCCTCCCAAGAGCCGAAACACCTTGTCGCACTCCGCCCGTATGATAGAAGCAGTGGCAGCTCGTGAACTGGCAACAGGGGAGGCTCAAACTATCCCTTAGACAGAATGATTGGTCACTACCTGTTTTCAATCATTCATTTAAATGACCATTACCGAAAACTCTCAACATTATCAGGTGTGGCCAGTTTTCATTTATAACGCATACCTGTCAACTCTCACGCATTCGGTTTGAGTTGAAGTGTAATATTTACGTTCCTCGGCTGTAGTCAGCAATTATTCAGTCAACGCGTATGTCAGAGATTCTCGCGCGGAATTGAAGTCCTTGTGCACTCGAGGGGTTGGAAGCAATGGGACTGCATAAAGATGTTTCACATGATCCAATTTCATTTAAACGATCATGAAACGCATGCATTGCTTCCAACCCCAGAGTAAGAAAAGCACGAGAACTCCGTAGTCGTAATCGGTATGCATTATAAATGAAATAAAACTGTCCACATCTGATAATGTCGTGAGTTTTCGGAGTTTTTGTAATGGTAATTTAAATGAATGAATGAAAACAGGGCAAGACCATCATGAATTATAAGAAATTGTTTGAACTTCCCCTATTGCCAGGTCACAAGCCACCGCTGGATGGAAGTGATTGCAGTTGCGTTCAACAATTTTGGTTTCGTTACTTTCCCTGGTTACGGGATGAAGTTGTATTGCTCATGGTGCCGCCAGGCTGGCTAGAAAAACAAGCCAGCTGAACGGAAAGATCGCTTAACGATCCCAAAAAGAATGATTTTGAAAAACACCAGAAGATTCGTGATCATCAGTGAGAGTGCATTGAGTATTTCAATTATATTTCTTCAGAATTCTCTGACAGGCCACTCACCACTGGCATACTATTTTACAAGTTGTAGTGCATCATATACATCAATTGTCTGCTATATCCAGTGCTAAAAATGGAGATCTATTTTTGCCAGTACCAATGATGCGTTGAAAATTCATGAATAAGTTGAATTTCCAATCTTGTCCCTGAGGTTTTACTACGCTAGTCATACCATATTGTGCAGTTCCCAAAATGAATTCGTGTGGACAAGATTTTTACTATCTCTGTCTCTGAGTGTTTTCTTACAGGAATACAAAAATTAAAATTTCCACAAGGCTGGATAGGTGTCATTGACCCATTTTTTTTACAAAACACAGCTGACTGGCTCAATTCATAGAATGGGACTACATACAGCATGTCTCCAAAAATGTACCAACGTGTTGGCTTAACTTGGGGATGAAAAAAGGCTAAACTGAATAATGCCTCACCACTGACTGCATGCCATGTATAAAAACAAATTAAATGGCTCCTTTTTTTTTTTTTTTTTTAATTCATTGTCGTGCCTGTATGTATCTGCCTTAATTAATCTAAAATATTATTCCAAACGTAATGGGGAACCTGTGGAGCTAGAAATTTAGATGGCAGCACCAGTATAGTAAGGTGCGAGTTCAATTCATTTTCCATTAAAATAAAATTTTGTTGATTATCTCAAGAAAAACTACCACAATTGAATGGAGACTCATTTCAATTACACATTTGGCGTGATTTCCCCATGTAGAGTAAGTGTGGCTAACACTTTTTGGACCTGGTTAGCCACAGTGCTAACTGACCTCTGATGTGGCTAAAGAAATGGAGAGTCAGGCAGCCACAGTGGCTAACACATATTTCAGGCTAGCGCAACCTCTGCCTAAGGTGTAATGATTGACAACCAATGCACCACAGCTGCTGTTTTTGCTCGTGGGCTAGTCCATTAGAGTTAATTTTGCCTGTCTCTGTCCAGTTCTTTTCTCCGCTGAACCCAGTGCGCGTGCACATCGAGATCGGCCCGGACGGACGCGTCACCGGAGAGGCAGACGTCGAGTTCGCCACCCATGAGGACGCTGTTGCTGCCATGTCTAAGGATAAAGCCAACATGCGTGAGTTTGGAGTGTGAGAGTTTGTGTGGACTGCTGTAGTGTTGGATGATACGATCTGAAATCAATATCACCATTTTACTCTGTGACCTTCCGGCACCAAACCAGTCACATGGGTCAGTTTGTCAAATATGAGTTTTTGGGCTCATATTAAATGCCCTTTCAGATGAGCCCAAAAACTTATATTTGAAAAATTGACCCATGTGACTGGCTTGGTGCTGGAGGGTCACCTGTTATCTGCAACAAAGTTTTTGTTTGAAACCCTGGTTACAGACACCAAATTCTGTTTATTCACTAATTCAGTTTTAAACTGTCTCAGCTGTAATGCCTGCATTTTGATCTGTTGGAAGATGTTTGAAACGTTGCACTTTTCAGGTTAATACTTTTAATGACGAACGTGCACACACTATCTACATTCATGTATTACAAATTATTTTAGGGAAAAAACATGAACAGAAGCACCGAATGGCTTGTAAATGAACATGTTATTGACTGTCAACATGCAAACATGAGCTGAATTGGTCACGTAGAGATTTGTAATGTTTTTTGGCGTAGTCTGTTTATTGCCCAGCTGTAGTTGTTGTTAGAGCTGTGGCGTAGGGCACTGACTGATGTGCACTTAGTGTCCTGGATTGGCTAATTTCCCTAATTTGATGTCATTACTATCTCACCTGGCCACTTTTTCTCCTATTCCGATGTGGAGTCATTTAGACGTGGTCTGCTTGAGATTCCATTTGGCAAAGGATTTATGGAGGAGATATTCTGAAGGATGTTATTAGTAGAGTCACTGTTGATACTCATTTGAAAATTATTATGAAAAGTAGATTTGAAACAGTGCAGGAAGACTTCCTGACCGTAGAATGTCATTATTAGACTCTTCCTCATAATTTGTGATGGACAAGTTAGTGTGTGCGAGTGCAGTATCCAACTAGTTAAATTTTTGTATTTATACGTCATCCTGCTTTTGCCTTGAAATAGCCTGAATGCTGACATGGTGTAGGTACTTAAGTAGTCTTGAAGCATTGCTCAGTGGTGCTTGTAAGTGGTCATTATTTGGGAGCATATGCAGTGTGCTGACTTTCCTTTGCTTATGACCTCTGACTCCCCTCCTCCAGAGCACCGCTACGTCGAGCTCTTCCTGAACTCCACCGCAGGGGGAAATAACGGCTCTTACGGCAGTCAGATGATGGGGGCAATGGGTAAGTGTCCCTAAACCCACCCACCGCCATAGAGGGAGCGGTAATAAGGTGGGGCAGGGGGAATATGAGCAAGTGACCCACGGTTACAGCAGCAGCGAGCCTTGATTGGTGTTCCACAGTAAGCCACTCGCCTTCCTCAGAAGCGTGTGCCCTTTGATACCAGTCCAGTGTTTCACCACTGTGGGGGTTTTTTACTGCTTCTGTTTTGTATGGGTTCTCATCAGCATAATTACTCGGGCCGGTAGGCCACGAGTCTAAGTTTCGGCTCTGTTCCTTTTTTTTTTTTTTTTTTTTTTTCGGGGTCGTGATTGTCCTGCTCATGCGCGCGTGCGCGGTTTCGCGATTGGCCCAGGCCTAAACCTGGCCCGAGTACAGGCTCTGAGGAGCCTCTTGTTTAATGTAAAATACCCTTACAACTGTTGATGCTCTCGCAAACATTTCTGCTCTACTAAGGTTGAGGGAAAAACCTTTTCAAGGTGATGTGGGTGGTCACTGCCGCCTCAGGCCCGTTGTTATCTTTCTAAAAGTTCTTCTAAGCCAAATAAAAGATCCATCTGGATTACATTGGTTATTGAGCTGACTTGGTTATCCAAATAGGCATATGGTTGATTAAAGTGAGCAAGGGCCAGTTCCTGAGCCATTTGGTGTTAAGGGCCTAGCTCAAGGGGCCAAAGAGGTGTGCTGGTCTTGTGGCTTCACTGGTGTCTGAACCAGCAACATTGAGTCCCATTCAAACTCCCTAGCCCAGGTGTACTCAACCTTATTCAGACAGGGCTGGTGTGGGAGCAGGCTTTCATTCCAACCAGTTGCTTAAAAGCCCGATTCCTCTTGCCGGGGTCTTTTGCAAAGAATCTTGGAGTTGATTGATGAAATTTAGGGTGTAAAACTGATTGGCAGGAATGAAAGCCTGCACCAACACTGGCACTTTGTGGATAAAGTAGAACACCACTGCCCCAGCCACCAGGCTTTAAGACGTTCCTTCAGCACAACTTTAAAAGCATTGTAATGTAGAATCCCCATCTGTGTATTGAAGGCCCTGCTGGCTGCCCTTGAATGTCTGAAATTAATTTGCCGTCTGTCTCTCCAGGTAACCAGTCATCCTATGGCCCCAGCAACCAGCAGCTCAGCTCGGGCTATAGCGGAGGCTACAGCAGCCAGACGGGCATGGGGGGTTACGGTGACTACAGTGAGTATCAGCTCTCACTTGTGAGTTTGACCAGGACTCTATGAAGCTGTCCTTTTCTCTTCATAAACCCTCAGTGCAACAACATGGGCCTCCCACTTTTTTCATAAGTGACAGCCTAGTGTGCTGTAGCTATGCGAGTTCAGTCTTGAGATCCACATTTGCTTAGACTTGTAAATGGGAACATCGGCGAAATTTGAAACAGCTGTTGAATGTAGGATTTTTCCTCTGTAAATTGCGATGAGCTTGGCGCAGATTGAGCGAGCAATGCTGAAAATTTTTATCTGCAGGTATCAGTGGCCTGCATCTCTGCCTTAAGTATGCAACGCAGCTTTCTTTCCATGTTCTTTGAATTTGAAATCCTCGTCCCAGAACTCTCCTGTCCTTACAGTATCAATGTTGCTGAAGACTCCTACCCCCCCCTTTGTGACCTCACATTATCTAGGAGGCTTAAGAGAAGGGAAGCAGGACCATCTGCTGATATAGCGGTCCTAATGTGCGTATTTCTCCCTCCTGTCAGGTAATCAGAGCGGAATGAGCAGCAGCTACTACGGCAGCGGGAGCCGAGGCTCCGTGGGCATGAATGGACTGAACGGCAGCATGAGCATGGGAGCCGGGTGGGGCATGTAGGGGTGGGGGAGCACCAGGGGTGACTGAAACTTCTGCGACTGTTGCTTTTTTTTCCTCCTTTCTTTTTTGTGTTTAAGAGCACAGTAAAGTTTAGGTACAGTGGAGAGGGTTTCGGCGATTGTGTTCTGGAGTTCTTCTTCATGACCCAGAAGGGCTTCACTGCATTGATGAATAGTCATGTTCTTTATCAAGACCTTAAACCCACTGTCATGTTTATGTTTTTCTTTTTTTGTTAATTGTTAGTTGAAACCATTGGAGGAAGTTTTGTCCTTGTACCTTATGCCTGTAGGTGAACGATTGGAGTTTGTGTTGTCCTCGTAAAGTTGCACGAGTCAAACGTGCTTTGTAAATATGTTCAACACATGGCTCCCCCCCCATTTTTTACCCCCTGGGGTTAGACATTTTAACTGTTTTTGAGGCTAACGACAGTTATACTGGTGTAAACTTGGGTTTTTTATATTGTGAACGAGCATGTTTGAATTGCCTTTTTAAGAAAATAAACCAAAATGGTGTGCGGTGAACTTAATCCTTGTTTTGTGGATGAGACTAGGTTGGGTATATCAGATGCAATACAATCTGCAAAAATTCTTTTTATCATTTCTTCCTCTGTTGTAATTGAAGACCCAATCCCTCTGTCAAAATTGCATTTTATGATTTTGGTTATTGTATTATGCTGAATAAACATGTCTTGAAGATGTGTCTACTACCGTGGATGAGTGACTGATTAGAATTTTGGAGCCATTTACTGCATAAACTAAGTTGTCACTTGTTTTGTTGTGTAAATCAAATTTCAGCTAAGAAAGAGTGCTTGTATTTATTGATATGTATTTAGAGAAGTTTTCTTAGCGATGGAAGCAGTCTTTCGAGTTAATCTAATGCTGCAGCTACACTGAATAAAGGCCATAATGTGCAGTTTTGGGCATTCAGGAATATTTCTTGCCGTATTTTCGCCCCCTCTCAATTTATACTCATGGACACGTTCTTATATGCAGCCCATTTCAAGAGTCCTTCATTGTTATGGACCTGTGGATTCTGAAAAATTGCTTTGAGGGAATTGCATTCAGAGTGGATGTGGGCCATATCAAACTGCAAATGTTACCTAAAAATGGTCAGGCAAATGGTAGTGCACATGGATGTTTTTATTTTAGGTTGTACGAAATGCTGAATTGAGCGGTGGTTTGCTTGCTTTCATGAACAAGATGAGAATTGGGATGAGCATAATATAAGCATACATTGTTCAAACATTTTCAATGTCGCCCCTGCAAAAAATGTTTTTGCAATATCTAAGTGTATTTCGAGAGAAACTGCAATTGCATTTTACTTGTGAAATGTGTGGATTCGAAATCTATGGAACACCTTTTGGATGTGTATTCCAATTCTAAGAAAGTTAAAACATTGTGGAAAATGCAGATTAAATGATCGTAAACATCCATTCACCTACAATGATATCAGAGGCAGTTCTCATATTTGATGATCTGACATGAATTAAATTTCTTAGTGAAGATATACAATGCCATGACTGCAACAGAGTCCAGAAAAGTTGGCAGTCAACTGTCTTGACATTTTTTAATCTCACAGTGTTTGGGCACAGAAGACAGCAGGTGGCAAGTCTTGCACGTGGAATTTTCTCCCTTTATTAGGTCTTCTGGTACACAATTGTACTGCTGTATATTTTGCTTCATAATGTTCTGTACCATGCATTCTCAATTGGATACTGGTCAGGACTGCAGGCTGGACAATCTTGCACCCATACTTTCTGCTCATGCAGCAGTGCCCTTGTTAACCATGGACAATTTGATTTTGAATTATCTTGCTGGGATGCAGTGTTGTCACCGGAACAGAAGACGTCCGGATAGCAGCGTATGTTGCTCTAAATTTCTTTCATATTTTTATTCATTAATTGTGTCCTCACAAATGTACAGGTCTTGCACTGACGCATCTCCATACCATGACAGCCTCTAGACCTGACTTTGATATCAGCTGGGATTGTCCTTGTCACGTTTGCCCTGGCTTAGAGTCTACAAGACAAAAACTGCCAGAGGGATAGAGGGCTGCTCATAGGAATCATTTGTTCTAATGATGGTGACAGAAAGCACTGTCTAACCCATTGATCTAAAATCTCCCAAGTGAGTTCAATTGGTTTGAGATCTGGTGATAGTGAAGCGGGTGGCATGCTTAGGATCGTATTCAAACAAAACCATCTAGCGGCCCAGTGTGACTTGGGTCATTGTCATTTTTGAGGGGTACACTTCCATCGGAATAGAAATGCTTCCTCACAGTACATACACCAAAAAGCAAAAACATTCAAGCAAATTTTGTTGATTGTTTTGTAAGAAATGGCGCATGTCAAGGTCCGCGGACAGATCATCGATGATAAGCAAACAGTTAAGGTTAGTGTGCTGGTGAATACCTACTGACAGTGGTCTGAAGTAGGATAAGCCATGGACTGGTAACAGGGTGTTTGGTGCCCAGGGCTCATGATACACAAGGGTAACAAAGGTAATTCAGTCTGGTCCAAAAAGACAAGGGCCATTGGGGCATAAGTCGCAGAGAATTTCTATGAGATTTATGTGAGATATGTGTCACAGCACAGCGTGTTGCATTCCATGCTGTGTGCCGCACTTTGTAGCAGCAAACCGGTCGGAGTCCATTCTAACCCTGGTGCACACACAGAAAGCACTTGAAATGGGCATGTGAATACTGGAACTGGACCTTGGAGCAATTGAAGAAGGTCACCCTCATGGTCCATTCGTTCCGTTTTCTTTTACATCATGTGCATCAGCCTGGCATGTGTGTGCCATTTACCTGGGGAAGAGAGAGCCCCAGGATTCACTGCAGGAAAAAGGCAAGCTGGTGAAGGGCAGGCGAAGCTCTGCACTGATTGGCAGTGACCCATTCATCTTTAAAGCAATTCTTACCTTTCTGGCATGTCGCACAGCACATAGTAAAAATTTGAACATGAACAACTCCGCCTCCCTCCAAAGTCCCACCCTCTTACCCCCCGATTGCCAGACTTCTACGAAAAAAAAATATTATTTCGGTAGTTCTTCAGACTACAAATTTTATTTATACCACATATAGAATTGAATATTATTTAATTACTGTTGGTTACTTTTCACTTACCGGTAAACGTTACAACGGGCATTCGCGCCGCATTCGTAGGAGAGTGAAACGGGTTAATGGAGTTGGATTCAGAGGCACCGGTAAGTGAAAACTCTGAAACAGTAATGACATTTATTCCATTCTTCCTGCGCCGTTATAAAATAAAATGCCCGTCGTAACGTTTAATTACCTTTTGTAGTCTGACGAACTGCCATTAACGTTATTATCGTAATTACAGCATTTCAGCACCCGTTTGTTTACAGTCAAATGCGTCGGTTTTTTTTTTCTGCCAGAGAGGCGCATGACTCGCAAGCGGTGACAGCGGTAGGCAACTGGAAGGGGCGCTGCGACGGATGACAGGCAGAAAGCTCTGCAAATCATTTTATTCGGAATGAAAAAAATGATTGGTCAGACTTTTATCAGAAATATGTGAGAATTGAATATTGAAGATTTTCAACACCTGGTGGATTTCTTTTACATTTTAGTGTGCCATACGCTTATTAGGAGCATTTTATATGGAAGCCCATTTCCGCCACATTTAGGGAAAATAAGTTGGCGAACTATCTCATAATTACGAGATTTCAAGTCATAATTACAAGATTTAAAGTCATAATTTGGAGATGCAAAGTCATAATTATGAGATTTAAAGTTGAAATTTAGAGATGCAAAGTCATAATTATGAGATTTGAAGTCGAAATTTCGAGATGCAAAGTCATAATTACGAGATTTAAAGTCGAAATTTCGAGATGCAAAGTCATAATTACGAGATTTAAAGTCGAAATTTCGAGATGCAAAGTCATAATTACGAGATTTAAAGTCAAAATTTCGAGATGCAAAGTCATAATTACGAGAATTAAAGTCATAATTACGAGATTTAAAGTCATAATCATGACAAAAAAATTCATAATTTCGAGATTAAAAGTAATAAGTAAAAGTCAAAATTTCGACATCATCAATCACTTCCTCCTATCTCGGAACAAGAGCCCACTGGAGTTCCAAGGATGTTGTGGAGTTCACGCTATGCTGCTGCCTTGATCGTCATCCTAATCCAAGTAAGTAGCCTATCTTTACCCTGCCGTTTAGCGTCTACTTGGTCTAGCAAGTCAGAAACGTGACAATGTCAGAGCCCTTGGCCTAAGTCAAGTCTGTTGATCCATGAATTTTCACAGAGATTGTGTTCACCGGAGTTCATACAGTCGTTAATAAGACACGTAAGTGAAGCTAATGTTGGCCTATATGTGTGAAGACTTTGCCAAAACCGTTGCATAAGGACACCGATAGCATTTTCGATTCAAGCCTCAGTCGAGCCCCGGTTCCATGTAGCTAGCCATTTTCACCTTTACCCATCTCGATTTTTTCAAGTAGCAATGTTATCCAGAGCTACAGGCTAACCCAACTGGCTTGTTGTAGGACCTGTAAACTGTGTCAGTTGGACAACTAATTTTACGTGGTCTAGGGTTTGTTGTGTGAATCAACGGCATCACGGTGATAGAAATAATGTCTGATAAGCTGCTGAACTCAAGGAGAAATAAAAATATCAGGCGGCACGGTGGCGCAGTGGTTAGCATTGCTGCCTCACAGCAATGCTAACCACTGTTGTGGTTGTGGGTTTGAATCCGGCCTGGGGCCTTTCTGTGTGGAGTTTGCATGTTCTCCCCGTGTTCGTGTGGGTTTCCTCCGGGTACTCCGGTTTCCTCCCACAGTCCAAAGACATGCATATCAGGTTAACTGGAGACACTAAATTGCCCATTGGTATGAGTGTGAGAGTAAATGGTCTGTGAATGGTGTGTGCGCCCTGCGATGGATTGGCAAGCTGTACAGGGTGGGTCTCTGCCTTTGCCCGTAGTCAGCGGGGATAGGCTCCAGCTCCCCCCGCGACCCAAGTGAGGAATAAGCGGGTATAGAGAATGAATGAATAAAAATATCAAGGAATCTTTAGTTCCAGTTAGTTCCATATAGCCGGCTAGAAATGAGCTTCAACTGGCTAGATACTTGTTAACCAATCCACAAACGGAGTTCATTTGTTATCCGCAATTAATGACAGTTCGAAAATGGTTATGGTAGATCTAAAAGGCATATTATTGAGCCTCCTAGGATATCGTACTCAACAAATGGGGCAGGTCTACTATCAAATTTGTCTGACAGTTGTCAAATTCTAGCTAGCATTAGCTACTACCAAAGATCCGTCATTACTGCTTCTTAACTCTCTGCTGCTACCTAGCGTAGTGATGTATGTTGATTTACAGATCTAAAGTAGTAGGCTTATCTAAAGTCAGTTTAGTGTCCAGTTTAGATGCTGCTTGCCAGAGGGTAGGAACTTTTCTGCAGTCTCTCCATACTTGATTTCAGGCATCATACTTAACAAGGAGAAGAAGTCATTGTTAAGGTTATCAGGATCACTGACGGGAGTGCTCCAAGCAGATGCATAGGCAGACCTGACAATTGAGTTTTATTGATTGATGGCAGTTGACCAGCAACATGTGTGCATATGCTTTTTCCAGTAGGCGACACCAATGTCAGCTGCGTGACCAAGGGAGGAGTACCAAAGGAGAGGAAACCCACGATCGGCACAGGTAAACTAATGTGTCTGCTAAAGCCATATGCTGTAAAATACGTTGTCAACAATCAGCTTAAAAATCAGACAGCAATGTCACCAAAAATGTTGGTTTATTGAAGTAACAACTGATATTTAGCATTACATATGGCCACGCCAAGAAATCATGACCGTCTCTCAAAAACGCGGACAACGAGAGAGAGGAAATAAACGCCGTAAACTTTTTGATAGCCGGTGTCCCCACCCTCTGGCTATTCCGTCAACTCCCCTGTACGTAGTGGAAGGGAACAATGAGGATCTTCGAACTAAGTTCTGATTTGTAGTTTATTATCAGATTCACACCAGTGTGCCGGCCAGAGCACCACTTAAGGCCAATTTCCAGGGTATGAGGGAATAAAAACAGAGGGATGAGATGCTGTTTCCTCAACTCTTTACTGTTGCGATGACAGCTGGATCACAATGAGAGGTTGTGTGGATTTGTGATTGATTTTCATACAGGCACAGTCCACTGTTAAATGAATTATTGCACTGCTGCACAACCTTCGTCGATCACTCAACTAAACAAATTACTTCCGAAAGCGTGACGTCACTTATAATATCACTCCAACACATTGATTGGCTCACCATGTAGTTACCGACGCAGAATGGACTGGTTCACTAATAAACTGGACCAATTACCTAACAGCATATCATTTGTGAAGCCCTCCCAGGCAACAATACTGAACACCATCTTATAACTTTTGGGACCTTTTCTACACCCCCGCAGTGCATGGGACCTGCACATGCACTGCCGTAGTTGGCAGAGAGTAAGGCATAGGCGGACAACATGAACGCACACTGGACACATCAATCGAGAACACCAAATGAGAAATTGAGAACACCTTTGCAAACTCCAAATGACAACACACATCAAATGCCCAGGTTGTTACACTACACTGGTAGGCCTATATGTTCATTGTTCATCTTCATGATGGGGACTTTGCTACCATATTATGAAACCTAACTGTGCGATGCCACCCCTAGTGATGTGATGCTCTGGTCTGGATCTTTCATCATATATCTCGGTCACCCTGTCACAGGATGGATGACCTGTTTCAATTCCTGAGGTCACGGAATGTATCAGAGGAAAGCATACGACAACTGGAAAAGGTAGCTAACCCGTCACAGAAAAAAACATAAATTAAATTCTGAGCTTTGGGTAATGTTATTCAAAATTGCAGTGCTGATAGTATTCCGGCACCATGCCGGATCTCCAGCGTGCCGCGGCTGTGAGGCGGTAAAATTCGCACATAATCAATCAAATTAACTGTACATCCATTCACAGTCATGATTGTCCCTTATTCAAAGACTGACATTGCAAAAGAAAAGCAAAATGCTGCTTTGATATGGTGCAGTCCTTTTAATAACTTAAATAAGATTATAATTGATTTGTTCTGTATTTATTTTGTTTTAGATTGATCCCAATGTCCTACTGCTGATGACATGATCAGTTGAAGGAATATCTAGCATTTTATGGAGACCGACTGGCTGCCTTCGGATATTGCAGACGTAAGGGAAATAGTCCTGCTGCCCGCAGATCGAAACTGTTTGAGCGACTGAAAGCCAAGATATCAAAACCTGAGGGAAGGGATCGTGAACATTTGCCTGAGAAGGCACCATGTCGAAATGCTCAGAAGAGTGAGCGGAAAATTGAAATAGGGTGGTTAAATTTGCATGAAGGGCGGCTTTTACAGATGAGGACAAAAAAAGGAGGGGTACAAGAAAAGTCTGTGTGTCAAAGGATTGCAGAAAAGATGAGTTAATTGAAAAAGCAAAAGTATTGTTTTTTCCTGGTCAAAGAAATAGAGTGGGAAAAGTCACGGAGTTTGAGTTTGATTTAACAGATTTTCAGGAGCGCGCTTTAGATCACCAGACCACAGTTGGAGAATTGTATGAAAGGACAAAGCTGCCCATTTTGCGTTTTTACTTAACAACCAAGAAGAAGGGTAGTGGTAGTGAGGAGCTGGGGGAAAACAGCAGGGCAGTTTCTCAGGAGGAGGAAGAAATCCCGAACACAGCTAGGTCCAATCCCCCTACTACATCACAGGCTGAAGATCAAGAAATCACCAGAGATGTGATCCATGTAGGAAGCAGCAATGTCCACTCTGGCACCAACAGCCATAATGCAGTCTTGGATCACACCACTGTTGACTTTTCAGCTTTGGCTAGGGAGACTGACCTTGATGTAGTGATAGATGTAGATGTTTTTGAGGACAGCGGCACGGTTACCTATTACCAAGGCCACATATCTGATGTGGATGATGCCACTCTTGATGATACCTTACAAATGTATCCTCAGACAAGTTCTCCTTTTCCGATTCTATATATTGCCTGTGCGCCTATTATTCAGAACGAACGAATGAAGAAAATTCTAGTCGTTCATCGTGGGCAAATCCTGAGAGAACTAATCTCACATTTTTGTGAGGAGGGTATCATAATTGATGACGTTAAAATCCAAGTCTTCCTTCCAAATGGAAGGTTGGAAAAGGCAGTTGATGAAGGGGGCGTTTTAAGGGATGTTCTGACTGAATTTTGGCAGGACTTTTATGAGTAGTGCACATTAGGCAACACTTTCAAGATGCCTTTTTTACGCCATGATTTTGGTACACAAGAGTGGGAAAGCATTGGTGGAATCATTGCACTTGGCTGGCAAAAAGAAAAATACTTGCCAATAAAGATGGCCCTTGTCATTTTGGAGCAAGCTGTGCTGGGCCGCTTTAAAAGGAGTCTTGTAGGCAGCTTTCTGAGATACGTCACAGAAACAGAGCGCACAGTCCTTGAATCTTGCCGCTCAGATTTACGGGCTTCAATGAGGCTGTGGACGTAATTAATGTTATTATAATATGATACTAATTATTAAGGTAAGGAAGAAAAACAACAGACACATGTAAAACGAAGTTAGATTTCAACTTTATTTAAGCATTTTTCACAATACATCAAAACTCAAAGTGCACTCGCAAGGTGCGTCAGGGTCACCTTCGCAAGACTGTACAATAATCTCTGTGCCAGCAGATGTCACCCACGTGCTCAGTGAATGAAGCTTCGAGCAGTGAACCAATTTTCAATACAATGAACCAAAACGGTTGAAAGCTTCGTAAAGCCTCGTTTGGCCATCACTAGTGTCACGCGCTAATAGCCTTTGACAGATTGCACAATAGCCTAAATAGCCTTGTATGAATTTACTTGCATTTACGTTCATTTATGGACATTTGCGATTGATTCTAAACCAGGGCTATTCAACATTAGCCTTCAAGGGCCGGTGTGGGCGCAGGCTTTCATTCCAACCCAGCACTTACACACCTGATACTACTAATCAAGCTCTTTAGCAAGGACTCTTGGGGTTGATTAGTGGTGTCAGGTGAGTAAGTGCTTGGCTGGAATGAAAGTCTGCACCCACACTGGCCCTTTCTGGATAAGGTTGATTTGCCCTAAATGTTGCAATTAATTCGTAACTAATAACTCCTGTATAAAATAAATACATTAAAATGCTCAACTGAATAAAAATGAACTCATTTGTGTTAAAAGTAATGTCCAATTTACAGCAGTGAGCAGTGATGGAGTAATGAAGATAAATCAGAAACCAAAAACTATTCAATTATTTATTTCATGTAATATTGGATCATATAGATGAAAATAAGTAATCAGATAACAATATCAAGTAAAAACAAACATAATGTCTTTTCTGAGAGAAAATGTCAATGTCTAAGGTGGCCACCCTTTCCTTTGATTACAGAATTGAGTCTTTCAGGCATAGTTTTCGCATATTTTTTATTTCCCCACTCAGTAAACCATTCCATATGGTTTGACATTCATTCTAAAGAGATCCTTTCAATATTACAACAGATTTACTCAATCGAATTGTGGTCTGGACTTGGAGCAGGCCAAGTCATAACTTTTATGTCACCAGATGTTTCTTTCCAACTGAGATAATTCTTGCTCAACTTAAAAGTGTGTTTAAGGTCATTGTCTTTTTAAAATAAAATCCCCGACCAGTCTTTTTACAGAAGGCAGTACATGCTTCCAGGGGCATAGCTTAGGATTTTGGGCCTCGAGAAAGAAAATTACACAAGCCCCCCCCGCCCCAGCTGGCCAGCCTAACAAGAAATGTGTGATTTTTTTTTTTTTTTTTTTTACAAATATCTATGCATTTTTATGTATTTTTTTTAACTCTTAATTTCCTTGTATTAAAAGCAATAGTTTATTTCCTTCACATTACTTTGTATTTATTAGCATATTCCCAAAGTAGGATATAATATCTCCCATTTAAGCATCTAACCCCCACATTCAGACAATTCTTATAACACTGCATAAATATTTCTTGACTAATCGATGCTGTCAGCCCTCCAGTCTGTTCCATTCAGAATAACTGCCATTTTCCATCTCAGAATCACATTTCCATCCCCTAAATATAAACCCAGCACTCCAGGCTTGTTTCTGGAAGTCTTTTTTTCCATGCAATCATGTCATTAACAGCTGCGCAAAGGTGAGAGAATACAACCTAGTAACTATCACGCAAGTGTCTAAATACGTTTCTCAGGGTCTAGTCAATGTCTTTCAATTAGTGAGGAAAGCTTACACTGTCTGGAATTGGATAAAAATTGTGTCAATCAATAGGTAATTACCAGGAGAGTTTCACATGGGCGTGTACTATAGCTTTGCTGTTACACAGATACCATTGAATAACCATTGAAGTGATTGTATTTCCGTGTGATCTCGTATGAGGCTCTAAAAAACAGCTGAATTCTTCGACAATCGAATCTACGTGTAAATCCACAGTAGGAAATTACGCGTTTTTAATATCCGATTACTATAATTGATAGTAGAATGACATAGTATCAATACCATGGCGAATTTTTGCGTCAGAAGACTGATTTTTTAAACTACTTAATTGGGATACCATTGGCTTACAGTAGCTGAAGTAGTTGTTACAGAGGACAACAATTTTTTTCTGTTGCAAGAGATCAGTTTTTTAAACGGCTGGATAGATACTATGGGCAAGTATATTGAGCAGTTTACACTTCAGGCTTAGCTGAGGAGTTTAATTCATGCAACTCCTGGGAAAAAGGGATGGAACATAACTCGCCAATATTCTACACAGTGGTCGAGCTCGGCTTGCGATGGAATACTCAATAATTGATCCGGGACTCCCATCTAGTGATAGAATAGTGTAACTGCGTGCATAAATAGAGCAGCCCCATGTCCGCAGGCGTCTACATCTGCACAAAGGCGTGAATTAATTAATTGAATTTGCAACACCTTCTAATTGTTATAAAAATTTATAGTTTTAGTGTTTTTGTTTATTGCCCACATTTTTACCTCAATATCCTTGTGGGAATGAATTTTTGTTCTCATGGCCTGTAATAGTATTTTTCAAAACATTTTCACTAGAAAAATTATAGTTAGAATGTTTTGTAAAACGTGAATAAAAACAGAATACAATGATTCACAAATCCTTTTCGAACTATATTCAACTGAGTACACTACAAAGACAAGATATTTAATGTTCAAACTGATAACCTTTAATGTTTTTTTTTTTTTGAAATATTCACTCATTTTGAATTTGACACCTGCAACATGTTCCAAAAAAGCTTGGATAGGGGCAACAAAAGACTGGGAAAGATGAGAAATGCTCAAAAAACACCTGTTTGGAACATTCCACTGGTGAACAGGTTAATTGGAAACAGGTGAGTGTCATGATTAGGTATAAAAGGAGCATCCCCGAAAGGCTCAGTCATTCACAAGCAAGGATAGGCGAGGTTCACCACTTTGTGAACAACTGCGTGAGCAAAGTTTCTCAACATGCAATTGCAAGGAATTTAGGGATTTCATCATCTACAGTCCATAATATAATCAAAAGATTCAGAGAATCCGTAGAAATCTCTACCCGTAAGAGGCAAAGCCGAAAACCAACATTGAATGCCCGCGACCATCAGTCCCTCAGGCTGCACTACATTAAAAACTGACATCATTCTGTAAAGGATAACACCATGTGGGCTCAGGAACACTTTGGAGAAACATTGTCAGTTAACACAGTTCATCGCTACATCAACAAGTGCAAGTTAAAACTCTACCATACAAAGCAAAAGCCATATATCAACAACACCCAGAAATGCTGCCAGCTTCTCTGGGCCCGAACTCATCTGAAATGGACTGACGCAAAGTGGAAAAGTGCTGTGGTCTGACGAGTCCACATTTCAAATTGTTTTTGGAAATCATGGGCGCCTTGTCCTCCGGGCTAAAGAGGAAAAGGACCATCCAGATTGTTATCAGCGCAAAGCAAAAGCCAGAATTTGTGATGGTATGTGGATGTGCTATTGCCCATGGCATGGGTTACTTGCAAATCTGTAAAGGCATCATTAATGCTGAAAGGTACTTACAGGTTTTGGAGTAACATTTGCTGCCATCCAAGCAATGTCTTTTTCAGGGATGCCCCTGCTTATTTCAGCAAGACAATGCCAAGCCACATTCTTTAAGTGTTACAACAGCGTGGCTTCATAATAAGAGAGTGTGGGTAATAGACTGGCCTGCCTGCAGTCCAGACCTGTCTCCCATTGAAATGGCGCATCATTCAAAAAAAAAAAACAATAAAGTTTATCAGTTTGAACATTAAATATCTTGTCTTTGTAGTGTACTCAAGTGAATACAGGTGGAAAAGGATGAGCAAATCATTGTATTCTGTTTTTATTTAAATTTTTTGCAATGTCCCAACTTAATTGGAATTGAGGTTTGTACATTAGGACCCCTTTTTGACGAAAGTGGCGATGTATAATCATCACTATACACTACTGTATTATTAGACTAGGCCTATAATGCTTAATAATCTAATTTAATCTAATCTGATCTAATTTAATCTAAGGCCAGTAAAGTCGTTTCATCTGCGAAATTGCTAGAAAAAAGACTATATCCAACAATTTTATTTGATGAGCGGTTTGAAGGAAGCACTTAGTCTTTCCACTAGATGTCGGTAGATGGCCATTTGGCTGAAAAGATATTGATCCGTAACTTGTCGAGACATGTTCCCGCTTTGCAAGAAACGAAACGTATAATGTTTCCAAAACTATTTGGCAAAATATGATATATTTTAATAAAATACTTATGAATTCAACAATTAACTCGAGATTGGATATTCAAACCCGCCTTGTGTTGTCATGTAAATGCAGAATATGGGCCCACTCGAAACGGGAACGAGTTATTATATAGGTCTCGCATGCAGGTTGACGCGCGTCACATCATCTCTCTACCTCTTTGACAGTGGGGAAGAAACGGCCTTTTGTTTCTGAAATTTAACGAAAATCAAATTACCCCCTCTGCAGCACTTAAACTGGGCATATTTCACGTAAAGCTGCATATACACACTCACTTAATAACGGTATTCAGTTTGGCTTGGTCAGCAAATGTGGTAGTTCTATTTCAAAACAACATTTCCCATAGGTTCAAGGGAGCACTTTCCCTTTTTCAGGAAAACAAAAATGATCGATTCTCCCCTCGTATTTTATTCTTGAGATAATATGCTTATACTTTCACAGCTCAACTTCAACCATTATTTAAACGCCTGTGACGATGGAGCCCGAAGTGCTTGAACTGAGATTATATGGTAATTGACGTTGAGACTGCACGTGGAACCAAATGCAAAGTGGGCTAAGAATCACTGCCATTATTTTCCTCGGCTCGACATAACATATTCGCAGAGAATTTCTTTTCCTGTGGGGCTACCTTTTAATAGATTAGTCCGCATTGTTGTTGCAGAGTATATCATTGAGGCGTGGTCATAATTCACCGGCAGCTTATATATAAATGCTCGTGGAGAGCTGTGGAGTACTCCTTTCCGCACTGTTTGACATTCGCAGTGTAACCGCAAGTTAACGACCGAAAGGACGCACCCTGCGTGGGGATATCGTTTGAGCATACAGGACTAAAGGGATATTAACATCGAACCGAGGACGGACGGGCACAAACTTCAATTTCTTACAACAGCGCGGATTATTCTTGAAACTTGCAAAAAGAAAAAAAAAAAAAAATCGGGGAAATATGGAGTTGCTTCGGATTGCCCTCTTAATTGCTCATGGCTTTGGTAAGTGCAGTGGTGGCAGCCAACAACCCAATAGGCACGTCTCCTTAGTTTGGGTCTGAATTTCATTCTTGGTCTTGTGAAGGAAATGCGGGGACAAAAACGAAGACCTTTTGTTTTAATCTCTAAATCATGACATGGCGAACTATTCATTTCTGAACTTGTTGGCTGTCTTATTTGAATTGTCTGAAGATGACTTCATTTAGTAATTTGTACTCCAGTTGTTAAAATAGGACCTTGGTCAAAAATAGAACAAACAATGCATACTTTATGTAACAACATATTTTATGATCATATGTTGTCTGCTAACTGTCCAATGCCACGTTTGTGAGTCAATATAATAGCCTTTGCTCGTTATCTGTTCTGCACATGGACTTGTGGGCTGCTGTTCAGATACTTGCGGATATTAGATGAAATCCACATGAAAACAGAAACGGTTTTCATGAGAATCTTTCGGTTTGTAACTAAGACGCTGTGCATTCAAACGTTCTGCCTGATTGTTTAATTGGCACTGTTAACGATGCAGGCTATTCTGTGTGTTGATCGCCCGAAATTTGTCTGCGGTGACGTCTCATTTTTCAAATCAAATAACGAGTTGTCTTCCATTTCCAGCGGTGACCAGGTTGGCCAGCACCGCCTCTGTTGACAGCTACGAGAGTGCAAAACCGGCGCAAACTGCTGTGATAAATCTTTTGCACGCGTTGGACGAAATGAATAGCTTGGAGAATGATGGAGACGTGGAATACGGGACTGAGGATGAATACTACTACGAAGAAGATGAAGAAGATGATTATCTGTCTGGCGATTATGGACTCGACCTTCCCAAAGGTATGGGAAATTCAAACAGAGCAAATGCGATCAGAAAGAGCGTAGCCCTATTTCGTACCTCTGCGTTATGTCAGGAATTTTATGGATGGCATGGTACAACTTCTTTGGGGAAAAATGTGATTTTGAACGGCGCTTCTTTAAGAATTACCAAATAATAATCCTTTGTAATGAAGATGAGGGAATGACAGAAACAGTGGCGCTGAACATGCAGGCATGCTGAAATGTTAGGGAGATGAAAAGCATGTTAGCTCTCTGACTTCCCGGGCATATTGCCTTGGAAATCCGGTAGCAAGGCAAAATGTTAAATATCAGATAATTAGTTAATTAATATTTTGTGCAAGGACCAACTGTCTACAGATGTTTTGTTGTTGCCAGCGTGCGCTTGGCAGCAACAACGATCACCAGCGCGAATTGACTGTGTGAACTCATTCAATTATCGCTTGCGATTAAATCACACGCCGCATTAACCCCGGACACCACGAAACAGATTTCTGGCTTAATGTCATTGACTCGAGCAGCAACCGTGAAGCATTGTCGTTGGTGTTGGGATATGTTTGGGATGCGCTTCTGCGCGTGGTTGAGCCATGGTGGCGAAGACGCTGAAATGTGCTTTTATGTTGTTGCTTTAGTGGCGTTTTCCACCAAATCGAAGGACCCGTCCGTCGTCCTGAGCTCTGAAAGGAGGAGAAAAGTGAAGGGCAGAAAGAAGGGAAAAGGCAGGAAGAGGAACCCATGTCTGAGGAAGTACAAGGATTTTTGCATTCATGGCGTCTGCCAGTACCTGAAGGACCTGCGCGCTCCATCCTGCATGTGAGTCTCATCTCTCCCCTGAAACTAAAAGGCGCTGAAATGATTACAACTTGCAAGTATGTCACACACTCTCTCAAGTTGAAAATATTTGCCTATTTTAAATTACATGGTGCTTTATAAATGAAATTTTCTTACCTCATGGACAAATCTAAAAATGAGAAAAAATTATCTCGCCTCATAGGCAGAATTTTTGCCTGACTGAGAAAAAAGGTTTTAGAAATACATGTTTTGAGCCCAAATACAAGATTAAAATGCTTGATATGATATATTTTTTTTTATTTTTGCTGTGCAACACCAGAGTGGAAAACCCAGATTTAGAAAGTAACATTCTTCCCCTGTGTCTTGTCACAGTTACTGGGATTTGCATGATTCTTCTGCTAGGATGTGTAACTAATCAATGAAATCAGGTGGCTGAGCAAAAGAAATAATTGGCAAGACTTTTACTTTCTCACTTCTGGACTTTTCAACTCTGCATAGGGCCAGATATGAAGTTACATACTTAAATTATTTCACTGTGTGTGCTTTTTGCGTACGGCCACCATGTGCACATATTTCAGTTTTCTTGGAAGACCCAATCGATTTTGTGCTATGTAAAACACCAAAAGTGCAACACTTGCCCACACATCTATCATTCATCTGTAGACAGGGAGTGTAATGTGTTTGTGTATGCATGCTTGCAGCTAAGCTCTTTGGCACACGTGAGTGTTTTTGATGAACACCACGGTGTGGCTTGGCAGGGCAGCACTGCAACAGCCCACAGCGAGCGGCTGAGGGTGATTGAGTGCTTTCAGAACTGGGTCGGAATCCACCGGTGGGTTATGGGGGGAGGATGGAGGAGGGTCACAAAATATACCTGTCAAAAATAACACTGTAAATAATACTCTTTCCATCGAAGGCTGGAAGGCAGCCACGATGTTGCACATTAAGCTTGTCGTTTGCATCACTGAGTACACCTGATTGATTTAGCATTACATTCGAAAATATACTTAAGTTTCTTATTACAAAATTTAGGGTATATTCTGATAAATTGCATTTTGCAGGAAGATTATGTGCATATCTGCCCTTTCACCTGTGAGGTGACAAATATAGGATTAAACTGACATCACCCAAAAATTCCCAATAATAAGCATTCATTTATTGTTTAATGGCACTCTCAGCTTATTATTTCAAGGTTATCATCAATTGTACTCTACCCACAGTGCCATTGTGCTTCCCTGATAATGTCTATTTAAGTATCACTTTTGGTTGGAATGAAAGCAGTTGGCCTCTAAAAGTCTGAAGGGTTAAGCGGAATTATTGGGAACCAGAATCTGAATGCGAACTTCACAATGCATTCATGCTAAATCTTCAGGTTCACACTGCCTGGAGCTTAGGCTGTTTACTCTGTTGTGGCCCCATGGGGGGGAAGCAGTTAGAGGGAAGTCGATGTGGGGGGGGGTGATAGTGTAAAAATAACCCATTCCCTTTGCTGGCTTAGAGCTTGGCCTTGGACTCAGTGGGCTGTGAATGTTCCTCAGTTTTGATGCTTGTGTTGGCTAGCCTGTCCTGTAAAAGTGTGAAAATCTGTCTTCATTGGTCACTTGCACTACACTCTGCCAAAAGTAGATTGCATATTCTTCTTTACCTCTGCCTCCCTATCATTGTGATTGGCATTTGCCAGCATTTGTGGTCTTCAAGCGCATGTACTTCATCAGTTCAGTTGCAATAAAAATGTTATGGTTTATTGGTGTGACACAGAACGGGTGTGGTTTGTGAGACCCGACGGCTATTAAAAGAAATGGTGGTAGAGAGGAACTCTCATCAAATTGGGGTTTGAGAAACAATAACAGTGGTGACATTAGTTATGAAGCCAGTACTGTGTTTTTCTCACCTTGTCTTTCGTTTGTCCTGTAGCTACAGATGTGCATGCCCAAATCTCAGTCTCTCTCATTCTTAACCTCCCATAATATAAAATGTTTGGCTTTTATCCATTTCCCTATTCTCATTCCCTCTCTCTCTATGTTTCTGTGTCACACCTGACCTGTAGACAGGTATAATACACCTAAAACTCAGCCCCCTCCCTTTCTCTCTATCTGTAGATGTATGGCGGGGTTTTCCGGGGAAAGGTGTCACCTCTTCAGTTTGCCGGTAGCCAAAGTGCAGGGCACCTACAACCGAACGACAGCGCTTGCAGTGGTGGCTGTTGTCCTGTCCTTAATTTGCCTGACTATCATCGGCATTCTACTGGCGCTCAGGTGAGCTAAATAATTCCTTTTTAGAAAGCTCCAATTGCTTATAATGCAGGCCACATATCTCAGTATTAGTGAACCCTCTGCGATCGTGACAGGGGGTTCTCTCAGAAGAAAGGGTTCTAAAATGCCACTTCATTGTTCTTCCTTGAGAAAATTGTTCAATCAGGGAGATTTCACTCCTACCTTACCAGGTTTCATGAAGAAATATAGAGGGTTCCCCCATGGACATAAGCCAAATCACCCTTTTGTTCTTGGAAATTGCTTACTATGTCATTTTCAGCACCGCCTGTATTGCATTAATGGTCAGCAGTCCAGCATGGGCGGGCCTGTCTTGTTTCTTTGTTTGTCTGATGAAGACTCAACGTTTGAAGCTCCTCTTCTTCCCGGTAGGAAAAGTTCCCGGACAGAGGGCCTAAATCCTCTGTTGTTTCAGGTTCCACAAACAAGCTGATTATGATGTTGAAAGTGAAGAGAAGGTGAAATTGGGAACGACCTCACACCACTGAAGGGCAAAAGTGAGAAGGTGAGCCACACAACACAGGCTTAAAATCAAATCATGGAGGGTCACTTTATCTTTTGTTTTTGTTTGCGTTCCTGCAGGCTGAATGCTGAATTCAAGTTACTGATTGGTCTGCAAATCTTGTTTTCACACAAAAATTGGTAGCTGGCTGTAGATGGATAATGAAACTAAGCAGAGCCTGTGACCATCTAGCTGGGCTTGAGTTTAAGACCTCTCACATAGGGCCTTTTTTAAAAAACAGTTGAAATGTGCAGTGAGAAATCATGTTCTGCTGGATTCATCATACTCAGAGTGCTGTGTTCTCTGTTTTAGCCAAAGAAGATGGTGGAAATTCTACCTCAAACATGTGAAAATAAACGGCAGAAGTGCAGAGAGGAACACACTTTTTTCGGGAAGAAGAGGCGTGCGAGAGTGTTTCTGGCACAAGTGACTGCCGCCCCGCGAAAGACTGACAGGCCAATTGGACTGAAGAGAAACAGTGGAGCAGGGTCAGGGATGTCGTGGGTATAGGGAGTGTTTTGGGAACTGACTGAAACAGATACCCTCTGAAACAGGAAAACTGATTAGATGGCGAGATGGACTGACAGATGGCACGATACGCGGACAGATCTCTCGTTTAGGTGGGTGGCGTCAATAAGTTAAATTCAGCTCTGTTCTCCGTCGTATTTTTGACAGGGACATGGTGTCTTTCAATGGTGCTTTTATGGCAGAAAGTCGTGTAGCTTTTATGTGGTGTGTCGTATGTTTATTTTTGTTTTTCCACATATTTTTGTCGTCGTACATCATTTTGTAAATGTGTTCATACCATCTGTATTTTAATTTATTTATTTATGTTCTGGTTTAGTGGTATTTATTCAGATTTTAACTGGCTTAGCCCATTTATACAAATGCACTGCCAGTTGTTCAACATTGAGTTAACATTCATGTCCTTGTCTATTTTTATATAAAAAATAATCCAAGTTGATATTTATTCAAATCAAATAAGGTTAATCCATGGAGGACCCAGTGATAACATTTTCTTAGTTAAGAAAGCTTTTCTGTATGAATAGGAATTCCCATTCAGTGGTGTCTACCTGTGGTAGAGTAAAATAGATTGGCTGAGATGAACAATAAAAACAAACCAAAGCTTAGTTTGAACACTTAAAATAGCTTTGAAGCACATTAATCTCTGCCTTCTCACTGGTCTACGGTTGTCTGATACTAAAGTTCAGCTAAACTAATCTAGCTCATGAATTGTGGTTTTAAAACAGTTTGGCTTCTCAAAACTAATATTTCGAAAGAATTGAAGTTTTGTGAAATTATGCCTGGAAATGGAAAATAAATCTTTTTTTTAACCAAAACTTTACAGCCTTTGTGTGAGTTTGTGATTTTCTCAAAGTCTTGCATTGTCTTAAAAAAAGTGTTCCACTATGGAAGTCAATATTGCATCATTCATTAGAGAGAAATGAGGCAGGAAATTATGTCATACTGGCCATGGCGAACACAAGCTACATCGTACGCTCAAAACACACGCCTCAAAACTGCAGCTAGGAAGACTGAAGGAATAAACAAGATGATAATCCACAAGCAAATGGCACAGAACTGGATGTTTTTCTTTTTAAATCAGAGCGAATGTAACCATTACTCTTCAAAATTTATGGAGGACCTCTGAACCAATGCCGATCAAAAACCTGAATCCTTCCTTTCAGTGTGAGGTCACAAATGCGTGATTTGAAATTTATCAACTGAACTAATGCTGGTGTAACAGTCAACTCTAGTAAATATAAGCAATGGAGTTCCTGAATGCTGATTTAAGATTCTTGAGAAAAAAAAAATCCAAAAAACCAAGCTACTCTCCGCCAGGGGTTAAGTTAGGTCAAAGATGTGTTATTCAAGGCTAGGTGTTTGGCGTAGTCTGCAGCAGTTCGCTCTTTGGGAAGTTATAAGTACCCCCCTCCCCCACCTCCGCAATTTTTAGTGATTTGATGGTCTCCCCTACTAAGGTGTTGTCCATGTAGTAGCATCCAACTTATGACCTGATGTGTGTTATTCTCCCAGTATAAAGTAAACAACACACTCAGACTTTCTATGTACACTCACCTGACAAACACAGGAGATCTGTCTCTGAAAACATCCATCATTGTTTTTTTTTTTTGTAGCAATCCAAAAAATTCTGACCATAGGATCCAGGATTTTATATACTTCTCGCTCAACACTTCCATCTGTCATCTCAAGGTTAAGAATGATCTTGGACAGGTGTCTGTGCTGTAAATGAGAGATTTTATGAAAAGAACTGGTGTTTCAGAAAATGAATGTGGGACATTTCTGCGGGCAAATACTGCAGACACCAATCCCAAATCACCCTGCCTCACTTATGCACAAGGAGGTCCAAAAACTACTGACCAGGAGGTACAGACACACAAACGAACAAGCTCCAAAGCAAACAACAGAGCACTGAAATGGTCATAAATATATAGATCTGAAAACTATCCATCTCTATCTCTCTCTCACTCTTGTCCTCACTTAGTTTCTCTCTCTCTTTCACATAGAGCAAAACCACCTAATATGCCCAGCTACCAGTCTCCCGCCAGAGTAGCAGTATAAAATTAAATGAATTTGCATTAAAGGGTGCACATTTATATCTCAGGTGGGGCCCTTCTGATATACTCTTGTCCAAAGTACAGAGATTTCTTATGAGAATCTCCAGCTGTGCGGACAACATGTAGCCTGTTTTTGGTCACATGAAAACGAAAACACAAGTGCTTTTTTCACTTCATTAATGCATGGATGGTAAAGTTTTGTTATGGAATGGATTCCGCAACTGTCCAGATTTCCACAGTAGAGGCAGAACAATACTCCCCCTGGCAAGGCAGTGACCTCAGAAAGTGGAAGAATGGAAAGTTGACTAACGCCTTACTGGATGTCATTGCTCAATATCCTATGATTTGACTGGGCTCAGATCTGCCGACTAAAGGATCATGACACTGATTACATCCGCATCATTCCCATCAAATCACTGGATGACAACTCGTGCTAGTGATGAAGATATTGTCATCCAGAATATTACCTCTCTCAGCTGAGATGAAGCAATTTATCATGGAGCGAAGACTCGGCACAAGTAAGGAACAATGGATATTACTAAAAATCAATAATAATGTACATTGCATTGCATTTATTTGGAGGACACTTCTACCTAAAGCAATGCACAGAGTATATAGTAATATTTAACCAGTGCTCAGATAGTATGAAACAACCAACTCATTGCAGAGTATCGTCTGACAGATCAACCAGATTGCTAAATTATTGGACTGCTCAATTGATTTTCTGTGTAAATTGCACTGGGTAACTGTGTATGCCATACTTATACAACCCCAATTCTAAAAGAGTTGGGATGTTGAGTAAATTGTAAATCAAAACAGAATGCAATGATTTGCAAATCTCTTAAAGCCACATTTTATTCACAATAGAACATAGACAACATATCAGATGTCAAAAGTGTGACAAAATATTATCTCATTTTGAATTTGATGGCAGCAACACATTTCAAAAGAAGTTGAGAGAGGGGCAATAAAAGGCTGGAAAAGTAAGTGGTACTGATAAAAAAAAAAACAGCTACAGGAGCATTTTGCAACTAATTAGGTTAATTGGCAACAGGTCAGTACTATGACTGGTTATAAAAAGAGTATTTTAGAGTAGCAGAGTCTCTCAGAAGTAAAGATGGACTGAGATTCACCAATCTGCAAAAACTGCATCGAAACATTGTGGAACAATTTCAGAAAAATGTTCCCCAATGTAAAATTGCAAAGACTTTGAATCTACAGTACATAATATCATCAAAAGATTCAGAGAATCTGCAGAAATCTCTGTGCGTAAGGGACAAGTCCGAAGGTCAATATTGGATGCTCGTGATCTTCGGGCCCTAAGCCGGCACTGCATTAAAAACAGGCCTGATTCTGCACTCGAATACACTGCATGAGCTCAGGAGCACTTCAAGAATCATTGTCTGTGAACACAGTTCGCCATGAAATCTACAAATGCAAGCTAAAGCCGTATCATGCAAAGAAGAAGCTGTATGTGAACACGATCCAGAAACGCCATCGTCTTCTCTGGGACAAAGTTTATTTAAAATGGACTGAGACAGAATGGAAAAATGTTCTGTGGTTAGATGAATCAAAATGTGAAATTCTTTTTGGAAACCATGGACACCGTGTTGTGCAGTTTAAAGAGGAGAGGGACCATCCAGCTTGTTATCAGTGCACAGTTCAAAAGCCTACATCTCTGATGGTGTTGAATTGCAGTAGTGCCTATGGCGTGGGGAGCTTACCATCTGGAAAGGCATTATCAATGCTGAAAAGTTTATAGAGGTTTTACAACAACATATGCTCTCATCCAGACGTCTCTTTCAGGGAAAGCCTTGCATATTTCAGCAAAACAATGCCAAACCACGTACTGCATCCATCACAACAGTAGATGAGCCTGAGTGCTGAACTGGCCTACCTGCAGTCCAGACCATTCACTAATAGAAAACATTTGGCACATTATAAAACAAAAAATCCGGCAAAGAATACCCAGGACTGTTAAGCAGCTAGAATCCTACATCTGACAAGAGTGGGAAAACATTCCTCTCCCAAAACTTCAGCAATTGGTCTCCTCACTCCCCAGATGTTTACAGACTGTTGTTGAAAGAAGAGGGGACACTAAACAATGGTAAACATGGCCCTATCTCAACTTTTTTGAGATGTGCTGCTACCATCAAATTCAAAATGAGCTAATATTTTTCATGAAATGATAAGATGTCTCACTTTCAACATCTGATATGTTGCCTATGTTCTATTGTTAATAAAATGTCAGTTTATGAGATGTGCAAATCATTGCATTGTTTTTATTTACATTTTACGCAGCATCCCAACTTTTTTGGAATTGGGGTTGTATTTTTTTGCTTTTTATTTTTTCTTTATGCAGAACTAAATATTGCTCGCAGTCATTCAGTGGATTTCAATCTGCTCAACAAAAGCTGTGGGGATATATGGTATTAATAGTTCCAAATGAAATGAAATATTTCAAAATATTGATATATCTCCTGGTGTTGCATTGTTCAGGGGCATGAGTATATTCGCATCTAAAAAGACCTTTTATATTTACTTCCAAAAACAAGATGATTTTTCATCAAAATGTCCAGTTTCTGCATCACACAAGATATATATTTTCCTTTTTTTTTCTTTTTTGAGAATCCAGACTCGGACAGTGGAATACATTCATTGTCTGGGTTTCACACTCCTACAGCAACTAACGGCGCCACGATTGTACTTTTAATGCGAATTATTTCTTGGGTTTCTCTATGAGACTGTGGAGAAAATGAAACGTAGGCCAGATGTGTCGCTGGCGTTGGCATACCCAACAGACTGCCTCTTCAGACCGCGGCCATGTACACCACTGAAACCAAATGTAAAGGAGGGTGTCAATAGGATATACCCACTGTCTTAATTGGATGGCATGACTTTCTGAAGCAGCTTGAGTACACACAGATTAGCTGTTAGACAGAACTTACTTATTATGGTTAGTCCGTCGGGACATCAAGAACGAGAAGCAGTGGCGGTAAGATACAGTCATACGATGCTAAGAAATCCGAAAGATAGACATAACAGGAAAATGAGCCACAGCAGGTCTTACACAGAGTTCTTCCTCTGTCATAAACAAGAGCACTATTGCTTCAAATTTAGGCTATTCGTGAAATATGTCAACTTAGGTTTCAACGGGTCTGAACAAGGGCAGTTGCGGATAAGTATTTTTTTAATCATTATTTTCATTACGCAATCAATCGGCCAATTTAGTGACAACATGCGCTCTGAACAGTACTTCAGGCAAGATCACAGAAACTGTGCCACAAAATATAGGCTACGCGCGCCTGTGACAGAAAAATGAATAACTTATATTTTTTCTAAATCAAAAATACAAGTCAATTTGAATAATGTCGGGAAATTGTCCGGCTACAATGGGACAAACCAATCTGACAAGGAGGTCGTCACTTGTTTCCATCCGCCAAACTGACCTAACGTCATTTCATCTCCGGTAAACAGCTTTGATTTAGTCGAGTCGTCTCATGTCTCCCTTTCCCTGACCTTGGCCCTAACCCTAAACCTAGCCTCAAACCTAACCATAACCCTAAATACACCCTGTCCGCATCTCTCTGTTTGACGGATAGAATTAAGCAACGGGCGCATTCTGCATCCATATACCCAGATAACCGAACTTGAACGCGTCACTACGCATGCTCAGACCAGTCATTTGGTAAGATGGCGGCCCCCATAGACCTAGAGCTGAAGAAGGTAAATTAACACGATTTCCGACTTGAATTGTTAGTGCGTTCAAAGAGTGCCACATAAGTAGCTTAGCAGCCGATGGCGATTTGGAGTGCACGAAATTTAAGAAGCTAAGGGTGAATTTAGACGGCGGAACGTTCACAAGATCGTAAGGAAGTAGGCATGCACTGTGCGTGGCTGACCACCCTGCGTCTGGTGAATTGCAAAATTAGACAACGTTAGCCTTGATCCAGTTCTCCCACTGCGCGATAAACACGCTCGCAAATATTACGTTAAATTATAAGACTGAAAGCATCACTGTTTACTCAAACTAGGTGGGTGTGCTGCTGTTCTATTGGAAGCGAAGTTTTACTTGCAAGGGAACACTGGCGATCGAAACCGTTGATTTGTTCAGTTTCCATGGGAGCGGAGGGGTGCAGTTTGTGGCTGATGTAATGTTGTCGCTATATTTTTGAACAATAAACAGTGTTGCGTAAATTACTGTATAAAAATTGCCGAGTGAATCCAGCAAAAAAAAGAGTCTTCTATCTCTCCATTTTCACTTTGAGACCAATTTAAAGGCAGCACTGTCGCGCTTGGCACGTTAAAAATTTGCTGTGTGATAATGGTTGCGGAATTTTTATTTGGTGATTATAGTTGGATGTCAAAACCGTTTTCTGTGTGTGAAATGGCTCGCAAAAGAGTGTGGTCTTACTGCCAGCATTTAAGAATCAGTCCGATAATAACACAATTTATTGACAAGGTAAATTCGAATTATGTCTGTAAATGACGTTTAGTTACGTGGAATGTAGTGCTTTAATGAAGATTTAGAATTTAATATTATCGTTGACAAAGGTTTGTTTGATTAACAACTAGCCCAGTTAAAGCAGACTCATGGAGAAATAACGTCAGTTATTCCACCCTTCTCTGTGATACCATCAAGCCTAGTTGGGACGGGGTCACTTTAGACAAAATACTTAATTCAGATGTGCCGAATTGTTAGAAATCGATCGTGATGGAGCAAGTTCTTGCTGGCGGAGCATACTTAGGCATAATTTGATCAAGAGACTGGGTGGATGTTGCCTGGCCTGGATTTCAGAGTCCTACCAGCTGACTGTCTTATCAAGTTACTGACACCTTGTTGAATATGCCTTCTTCTTTAAAATTTCCTCTGAGGATCCTGGTGATGTCATTGCGGATTTTGGTCGGCCTGTATCAGTGCAAGTTGTTGCAACAAGTGTTTGTTTGAACTTTATATAATTTATATTTTGTCCAATGTCCTGGTATGTATTTCCCTGTTGAAATATGCAACTAAGTCCTGGGGTTAGGAGAAGATTGAAACTCTGTTTTCAATACTTTTTGCTGATCATGGCTGGTCTATTGCTGGTCACGACTGGTCTGCATTTGGACAAAACCAGTTAGGGTGGTGGACTAAGCAGGGGGGCAAACAGGAGGACTGGCTGACCATGTAAGTTTGCTGGAGAGCAGCTTGTCAACCAGACAGAAGTGTTGAAAAGCATATTAAACCATGCTGACCATCTTAGGGTGGTTTAAGGTGAAATGTTTATAACCACCATTAGTATGTTTGCGTTAGGCAATTTTGCCAAGATAAGCACAGTTTTTTTTGCAGAAGGTGGAAATTCACCATCTCCAAATTTGTTCATTTTTCACAGTTTTGAAGTTCTATGCCTGGAATAGAAAAATCACCCATGTCTGTTCTGATTAACCCCTCCCCTGCTGTGTGGGCCACGCCCATTTTTGGGTAGTTTGTAGTGCCCTGTAACAGTGAGAATATAACAGTGAAAACCTTGGGCCAATAGTACTGTTCAAAAATAAATGCTCTCAAACAGCTAGCATTATTCAACTACTCAAAAAATGGGCGTGGCCCACGCAGCAGGGGAGGGGTTAATCGCAAAAGACATGGGTGATTTTTCTATTCTAGGCAAAGAACTTCAAAACTGTGAAATATGAACAAATTTGAAGATGGTGAGTTTCCACTCCTGCACTGATCTCAAAAAAATGCCCCTGAATAATCCCTCTGGTGAGACTCTGAGGGATTCTGACAGGATCTTTCCAAAGTTCCTTAATGACCCTGAAGGATCCTGTGACAGGATCCTTCAAGATCCTTAAGGATCCCAAATGATCTGGTGAAAGGATTCTTGAGGACCCTAGCAAAATCTTTGGGGATTGTCAATGATCCTGGGACGATCCTTTGGGGTTCTCAAGGATCCTGGGAAAATGAATTTTTTATTTATGCTTTATTTAACCAGGGAACCAGGGTCAACACTTGTTTAGCTTGACCGGAGAATGTATTGTATTATATTCGATTGCATTCTTCTAATATCACCTCTACGACAAATTTAAGGATTATTTAGAATTATTTGACTTCATTTTCAGCTTGAATTTCCTGCTGTAGTCCCATAGCTCAGTGTGTTTTTAGATTTTTTTTTTTAGACACATTGATGGTTAAATAAATTGTAGAGGTTATTTTTTCAATTATTATGATTGATTGTGTATATATATATATACATATGTATATATATATATATAAAAGCAGAATGCAATAATTGTGCAAATGGCCTAACTATTTCAAGGGTTTTTCTTGGTGCTCCAAAGGGACGTTCATTTTCTGTAGCTCTGGCGTCTGGAGCTGGCTACACAAGAATCCAGTTGAAGAGGAATGCAACAAAAAAGCTGAACTATTCCAATTTTGATTTAGAGTTTAATTGTAAACCTTATAAATGAAGCTTAAAACTATTTGGCACTGCCTTAATTTCAGAGTAGTCTGACAAATAAAACAGAAAACAACAGCCTATTGCTGCCTGCATTGATTCAATGTGCAACTTTCTTAGACTGGACTGCATTAAAAAAAACAAAAAAAAAAACGACATAGTTATTTGAGTACTCATTCACGCATTGGGATGAGTATTCGGGTAGAGAAAATGGTGAATTTCTGCAAATGTAGCGGTTGTGAACAATAGCAGAATTTCTTTTTGGCAATTTTGCATCTGAGGATTGCCGTGATGCCAGGTGCATTCGACTGTAATCTGCCATTGCTCACTGGCCATATAGCAAACTGGCAACCGCAGGGATTCTGCTAGGGAGATGACATGTGGGGCTCTAAATTCGTTGACCAGGCGCAGGCATGGCGCAGGCGCAGCGAATGGAGGCAGCGCCGCGCCAACAGGGTGTATCCAGGTGCATTTTGCAATTTTGTGCCCGGCGCAGGTACTCCTCTGTCCTGCCTCCGTCCCTCCTGCCAGTGCAAATGGCAAAGAGGGAGGAGAGAAGGTGTGAGTGGGTTTAACACAACCGAGTCAAATCTTCACCAATCAAATGAGCTCCTCTCCTCACCTTTAAAAGCGCCGTGGGCGAGGCGCAGTGCAAATTTCGTTTGACATGGATGAAGTAGGACACAGCAGCAACACCAGACGGCCAAACTTCAGCCAGAAGGAAAGTGATGCTCTGGTCCGGGAGGTTCAAGCTTGCAGTGGCTGAATATATGGTCACGCGAACAGACCTCCACGGGCTGATGATGCAAAAGCGGCCGCGGAATTCTAAACCCCCCTAGAACCGCGGCTGCCGCTTTTTTCACGGCAGTGCAAATGTTAGGCCATTTCATAATATTGTGTGAACGAATGAAATAAAAAATTGCCAATAAATACATGTGAATTTACTACGTACCATAATTAATTATGCTGACAAACACGTTATATGAGAAAACAGCAACTTGAGTCAACATTTGCCCAATTGCGTAGCCCTACTGCAACCAGAATGAGTCTGACAAGGGGTGCACTTGGCAGCTGTGTAAGCCTATAGACTACCTTTAGTAGGCTAATAGTACGCAACGATAAAAGTAATAATAATGTTTAGATAAATGTAGCCCAGATCAGGCTGTGTTTCTAAAGCCGCGTTCACACTGGATGCGAAACAAATTTTCCGCACGATAGATTACATTCAAAGTCAATGCAAAGACGCTAATACCGCATAAACGCGTGTACATTCTCTCTCTCTTTGTTTCTCTCTCTACCCACATCCTCTCTCTCTCTCTCTCTCTCTCTCTCTCTCTCACGTTGCAGACAGGGGTATTTGCGGTCAAAGCTACTGCCGCAAAAAAAGCGGCTACGGCGCTCAAAGTAATTTAATATCAATACTCACATTTTAGAACAGAAGTTCAAAACTTTGATATAACATAGAAAACACATATTGAGAAAAAGTCATGGACAGATGGACTCATATCTTTTACTGACATAAAATACCATGCATTACTAACATCAGTGCCGCATAAAAAGCAGCAGCCGTGGTTTTAGTGTTAAGGACAGAGCTGTGCAGCCAGGTGGTCTCCCCTCTCCCGTGCACGCTGCTGCTCTCCCTGCTGATATGGCACATGCAGTTCGGCCTCTCTCTGTCTCAAGTCCTGCAATGTCTCCTGCGTGAGGTCAAAGTGACACCCATGGCGTACAGCTATGTTGCGTAGCACGCAACATGCCACAGAGAATGCACTGACACTCTGAGGGCTGTCAGGTCGAGTTTCCATTACACGTGCCAACCGCCTTTGATCTGACATCAGGACAATCGATATAGATTCTATAATTTATGTGCTGATTCGGATAGTTACATTAAATAGTGGTTGCTGTAATTATTTATTGCATTGAAATGTGCCTGACATTCTGGAAACCTGCCTGTGAGGTTTCGGGTGACGTGTCTTGACTGTGCGCCGGTCAGCCAAATTACCACTGCACAGAAAGTAAACTAGGTTTGAGCTGGCGAGCGCTCTGCGCACTTTCGGCAGAGCCTTTTGCCACGAAATTGTCACTGCGTCATGATGAATATGTGACACCTCCCCCTACTGCACCGCCACATCCGTCTCGGCGCACGTTGGTCTACCAAATTGCCAAAGTGGCTGCGCACGGTCTTGCACCGGACGAAATTACCACTGTGCGGGCTGCACAGGACGAAATTACCACTGCGTGGGCTGCGCCACCCTGCGCTGCGCCAAGAAATTAGAGCCTGTAGTTTCAATGCCGTGACCCCACTGGCTCAGTGATGCTATTGCAGTTGTGGATTATGGTAAGCAAAGATTCATTTTGGACTGGACAAAAATTGAAAAAAAGTAATGCTGAAATCCGAATTGATGTAATTTTTGTGGGAAAATTTATACTTCCATTTTGCGTCTTTCAAGGCAACCCTATTGATGTATCGTTTGTTTTTAATTGTCATTTCCATAAAACTCTTGAATCAGTCACCATTAAGCTCCTTGTGCTATCAATAAAGTATGATTTGATTTTTCGGTTCCCTTTGACAGGCCTTTGCGGAACTGCAGGCGAAGATGATTGATACCCAGCAGAAGGTGAAGCTCGCTGATCTGCAGATCGAGCAACTTAGTCGTGTGAAGAAGCACGCCAACCTCACCAACTCTGAGATCAGTGCACTAGACGACAGCACACGCATGTACGAGGGCGTCGGGCGCATGTGAGTTCAACTCCAGCTGATCATAGAAGCAGCTCTCTTCTGTTTGAGTTGCAGTGTTACAGATTTTTCTGTCTTGTGAATATTCTCTTGGATTATCATGAATATTTTCACAGAGCCCATGAAAATGAACAAAATCTCATGGCTGATCTCCTAAATCTCACAGATATTTATACATCTCATGAATACTCTTAGATATCTCTTGAATATTCTCTCGTATCTCCTGAATATTCTCAGCCATCTCATTATTCTGACAGATATCTTGAAAGTTCTCACATCTCTCTAATATTTTCACAGATCTCCCGAAGATTCTGACTGATCTTTCTAATGGGCAATTCCACATGAGAGTTGCTAAAACAGCAAGTTTTAAAAAGTGTTTTATATTAGAAATATATAGGTTTTCATGTAGATGACTCATTACCAAATCAGACACTGAAAACCATTTTGAAATATCTTTGACAGTCTTCTCAAAATTTAGATTTGAATTTTGTAATTTTTCTTAGCTCCAGGACAAGGATCAAAGGTTATTTTTCCAAAGCTGACAACTCCGAAAAGACATTTAGCTATTTCCTGGTATTTACTGTATTTCCATACATTGGTAGCCAAAGTATTTGAGACTGTAAGTCATTGCAGGAAATTGAAATGCACAATTCCAGTGGCTCATTGTTAAATTTGTCATTTTTCAACGAGGTCAGCAACATGAACATCATTTATGATACCAATTTTCAATTGCTTTGTTGTTTTCAGTATAATAAATTAAGTAGATTAACAGAAAATGTAATTCCGTTACCATTTTGTAATTCCGTTACTGCTGTCTCTTTCTCATAAGTGGCATCCTACAAAATATCTGAACATACCAGTCAATGTAACTTTACCATGGCCTGGTCAACATCATAGGCCACCAACTTAAGCTTAAACCTACTGCCTATCATTGCCAGATTTCAGAGAAATGCCTGTCAAAGTAAAGGCAAAAATAATGGCATTTTTTTCTGCCGTAATTCCATTACTGACACGTTCACCTTCGTATAGCCTTTTATGAAATAGATTACCCCAAACTTTGTGTTATACAGCTCAGTAAGCATGCCAGTGGAACTGATAGAAGCACAGGCAAGTAGCTACTGCATTAGAGTAATAGATGGCTGGTAAAAATGACATGAAAATTACTCTTGATCGTAATTCCGTTACTGTGGAATTGCCTTAATGGTCTTAGAACTCACATTTACTCGTCAAACTATCGTGAATATTCTCAAACATTCGTGAAGGTGCACGACCCCTGACGTTGCCAGTGGCGATGGTAGTTCCATCCTCAGCTGCACCCGTTTACGAATGTCCAAAGCCACCCCCAAGTGCGGACATCCGAGAATAGGGGTGTGAAAACGACAAAACGAGTGGCGGGTACAAAGTGTCTGCCAGACACGGAGGTCTAGTGGGATCGTTGTCTGGCAGCAGCAGATCTGCTTCAGAGTAATACGGTGGACATTGTGGAAGGCACGCGGTCGCTGGGCTGGCTGTAAAGGAGCGTGCTTGGTAACGATGCCAGCCAGGTCTGGCGGCTGAAATAGCAGGGTGCCGTCATCGTCACGCAGCGAAGCAGCTATTCCGAGGGCTGCCAATCATGGCTGCAGTAGCAGGGGGGGCCTGGGGTTTGCAGAGGGAGGAGGGGTGCTGGTGGGGAGGGCTGCCAAGGTTTGGGAGTGGGGTGCACAAAGAGGCCAAATCGTGGGCTGCATGGAGGTTGGGGGTATCCCTCGTGGATAAGCCTCTATGGGGGAGGGGACTCCAAAGAACTTGAGTTCCCCATTGGCGCTTGGTTCACTGCGAAGTGTTGGAGGTGTAGGTGGCACCAAGTGGCCATTGTTTTTGAGACGCTTTTCGGCATCACCTTTCTAGATGTTCCTCTCTAGCGCCACCCTGGCTGTCCCCAATATAGGTGAAGAATACCCCCTTCTCCATTCAAAATTATAACTAAAATTTAAAAATCCAAAGTCACTAGTTTTTCGTTCAAGTAAATGTACACTGAATACATTGTGTGTTTTTTTTTTTTTTTTTTTTTGGTTGAATCGGGTCCCTGTGTGCTGACATGCTAAGCTACTGTCCTATATGGACAGTTGAAATGTTTTGCTGACAAATCAGAAGCAGTTAATGTCGCTGCATCTCAGCAAGTTTGTGTGGCGCTTTCTCTGGCTCCAAATCTGCACCGCAAATCGGCCTGAGAACTGAACTTCCGTGCGCCAGAACACTTATCTTCAAGCCTAAGAACTTTGAGTGGCTGATCTCACTGTAACTGTTTTTATTCAGTTTACAAGAGGTCCTGTGGTCAGAGTTACAACCTTGCAAGAAAGTGATTGTGCTTCAGTCCCAGTAGGGCTGGATCCTCTCTTTACTGGTGTGGGTTTGCCTCTGGAGTCTCTGTTTTCCTCCCACAATCCATTGGCATGCGGCTGATTAGTTGAAAATAGCCTCCCGGATTAATTTTGCTGTTTGTGTTGGAATAATCCTGAAGGTGCAGTGACCCTGTCAAATTAACTAACTATAAATTAGTGAGAATTGCATCTTTGCTTTACTTTTCCTACTTCAAACCGTTTTCTTGTAGGATTTAAGTTGTTGCATTTGTTTGTATCAGGTGTAAGTTAGTCAGATATGACTCTTAACAGCTGTGCTTTCGGAGTCAGGTTTCCGTCCTGATTTTGCATTGTGTTTTGAGTGGGTGAGATTCTTTTCATGGTCATGCAGTCAAGATACTCTTTGTCTGAAAGACTCATTCGTTATATTTTCTTGGCTGTATTTTGTTGAGTGGAAGGAATTGAAGCAGGTGCCTGTGTCAGTGGATCAGCTAAACTTACAGTTTTCTTCCTGGAAAACATGCTTGTGTTTGTGTAGGTGCACGAGCATTCATGTGTTTTGAGTAGAAGTCTGGTACTTCCTGACAAACTGCTCTCCCCATGTGTCATCGGTCTGCAACAATGGGCTGTTTCCACGGTAATGCGGAAGTGCGTATTCCTGCACCTGGGAATCTCGTTTGGTAGTTCACGAAACAGACTCGGGAAAACGGCCATTATGCAGATGGGATTGTGTGCATTCTTGTGTGTGTGTGTGTGTGTGTGTGTGTGTGTGTGTGTGTGTGTGTGTGTGAGAATTATAGGTGATATGGGCTAAAACTTTTTTATTACAATATGTATACACTTGGGCTCAAAAATAACTGGCAGCAAAATTACTGTGGATGGAAGCAACCAAAATCATGGCAATCATAATACAAAATAAATTTCAGCAAAATCATGGTCTCTTAATAATTGGTGCCCTTCATTTAGAACTTAGTGCAACCACCTTTGGCAAGGACAACAGCATGGAGTCTTTTCCTGTAATTTTTGACGAGGTCAAGGCTGACATCTGTGGGGGATTTTGGAACATTACTCTAAGGAGATCCTTCTTATTCTTGGGTTTGTGTTAATCAACTGCCCACTTCAACTCACCCCACATGTTTTCAGTTGGATTTGGGTCTGGCGACTGAGATGGCCATTGCAGAACGTTGATTTTGTAGTGACAGTGCGATTTCTGTGTGGTTCTTGAGATAATCTTTGGGTCAATGTTTTGTTGGAAAGTTTACCTATAGTCAATCTGCAGCCTTTAGACAGAAGCAACCAGATTTTCAGCCAAAATATCCTGATACTTGGTGAAATTCATTATGCCATTAATATTAACCAGTGCCACTGGACCTCTTGAATTAAAACCGCCCAAAAACATGACTGACCCACCATCATATTTCACTGTGGGTGTAAGGTTATCTCCTTGTATGAGTCTCTGTTTTGACACCAAGCATGCTGATGCTGTATCTGACTGAAACGTGCAATTTTGGTCTCATCCGACCAAAGCACCTTGTTCCAGATATAATTTAAATGACCTTTGACAAACTCCAAGCGCTCACCTCTGTTTCTTCTGGTCATAAAAGGCTTTCCTCTGGCAACCCTTCCAAAGAGCCAGTGTTTGTGAAGGTGGCGCCTAATGGTGTTTTTTGAAAGCTGGTGTCCCCAAGATGCCACCAAGGCATGCAATTCTTTCATAGTGATTCTTGGAGATTTTGTTGCTTCTCTTACCATCCTCCTTAGTATCCTTGGGGGCAAAATGCAGTTGGTCCCTCTTCCCTTGAAGTTTTCAACAGTTCCATATCTTTAGAATCTTTTAATTATTGCCCCAAGAGTGCTCAGCAGCATATTAATCGTTTATGAGTCTTCTTGCAGCCATTACCAGATTTATGAAGGTCTATGACCATCTGCCTCTTTTGAACTGACCGTTGTTTTGTTTTCTTCATGGTGTTGGATGATGAAGAGATATTGTATTTGTGTTACCTAATTTTTATACCCTAGTGAAACAGGAAGTGATGCAATGGCTCAATATAGTTCCTTAACACTTAGATAAAACATAAATAGGTGGAATTTAATAACAGATTTAATTTTGGTTGATGTTATTTACAATAACCTTTAAGGGTGCCTTTAATTGTGAAACCTTGATTTGGAGGAAAGAGATTTTTAAATAATTAAATCAGTGTTGGGTTAAAATTTTGTTGGGTTCCATTGGAACAGTAATATTTTACAGCATTTCTCACGTTGTTATTTAGACTTTTTCCAAAAATTTATTTTTTAGAATTTTTTAGTGTATTCTTTGTGCATTGCCAGTCAGGGGTGCCAGTAATTTTGGAACCCACTGTATATTTTTTTCAAATTAGGATTGTGATTGTATGCATGATTTATATTGGGTGTGCATTTGTCTCCTAATTTTAATCAAACATGCTTTAAATAGAATATAAGAATCTAATGGAGCTCGCAAGATACTTGTCCATTCAGGTTAGTGATAAACTTGCCTGAATCTATTGCTTGGTATTCAGAGACCAGTGGCTTTCCATTACCATCCTCTTTTCTGACAAAAGCATATGAAGCACTAATGGAAGCTGTTTGCATGGTAAAAACAGTATAGCTGTAATGTTACACATTTTCTGGACAGTGTGTGGTTTATACCAATATACTGCCAAACCCTAATGTGTGTGTATTTGTATGTGTATGTGTATGTGTATGCATGTGTGTGTATGCGCGCGTGTGCTTGCGTGTGTGCATGTGGGAGCTGTTGGCACACACAGGTACAGAATGCGAGTGCATGCCAGCTGCCTGTCTGTCTGTCCGTCTGCACTTTTTAAGTTTAATGGCCCCAGGAATAAATAGCAGGAACACACCCCGATCAGCACCTCCACCCCCTGCATCACTCTACTGCTGGACCCCACTGGCAGATTCCCCTGCGCTGACCTCATGCTCTGGGACACACGCTTGTTATGTATCCTGTGGGTGCTATTCATTCCCCACGCCAGGCTATTTGGGCCCGTCAGACTGCCTGACCTGCTTGAGGGAGAGGGAGGAAGGAAGGAAGAGAGAGAGAGAGAGACTGAGCGAGGGGGAGAGAGAGAGAGAGGGGTCCAAAATAATGATAATAAAAAAGCACTGACTCCAGGACTCTGCAGTGCTCCCATTTTAGGTGCGTTTGGTCCTGAAAAGCTGCTGTTTGCTGACCATGACAGTTGGTTTTTGCATGTAATTGTCACTGATGAAAATAATTTGGACATACTCTACACACAGAACATGCATTAATTGAAATGCATCCAGAATAGCGTGAAATGCCCCCTAAAAGAAACTTCTGAATATGTGTTTGGTCTGGGACACACCCCTCTCTTTTTGACTGATGCTTCGTTTTCTCTTGGTAATTGGGTGACGGGTGTTCTTGGATGCGGTAAGATTGGAGGAATAAGAGGGAAAGGGGGGGTATCAGGATTAGTTTCAACCTAGTGCTGTGGAAGGACCAGAGATGACGGACAACAGGAGGGAGAGAGCAGAGGAGGGAGGGAGAGTAAGAAGGAGAGAGGGTCGGGGGGGGGGGGGGGGGGGGGGCGGTAGAGAGGAGTTGGAAGGAGGGAGTTGGAGGTCCACCTGGCCCTTGATGCAGGAGGTGTGGTTCGTGCTGGGAAGTCCCCTCAAGGTGGTGGTGGTGTGGCGTAGGTTATAAATCGGCCCCACCGTCTGCACTGATTACGCACCCCCAGTGGAGGAGGTGTTTCTATATCTGTTGGAATGAGGTGCGGGGAGGAGAGATTCGTGGTGCTGGGTCTGTTTGCTTGGCGGCTGTTAACTACGAGCGTTGCGTCTCAGGGAATGCTCCTCTGCTCTCTCCCCTCTCCGCTGCTCTCTGTCTCCCCCGTCTGTCTATCTGTGTGTCTGTCTCTCTGGGTCTCTCATACTGGGTGGTCAGCAGTGCTGGCAGGTGGGACTATGCAGGGTGGGCCTGTGTTTTTCGCATATACTGAAGCTTCTTCAAACGCACGTGTGTGTGTGTGTGTGTGTGTGTGTGTATGTCTGTGTGCGAGTGTGCCAGCGCACCTTTGTGTGTTTGCGTGTATATATTGGGCTCCAAAATTACTGGGACCTCTGACTGGCAATGCACAAACAATGCAAAAAAAAGAACAAAAAGACAATTTAATTATTGAGAAACGGAATATACCAACATGTGTGAAATACTTCATCAATGTTTTGATGGAAAAAACCAAAATCATAACATTCATATAATACAAAATAAATTTCAACAAAAACAAAGGTTTTATAATAATTGGCTCCCTTCTAGATGTCTGCTAGACACCATTGAGTCATTGAGTATCTGAAGTGATATATTCACAATAGTATAAAGAAACTGGCGAGCCTAGTTGGGCTGAACGGCCTGTTCTCGCCATTCATGTTATGTTATGGTATTTAGTACTTAGTTCAGTAACCTCTGGCAAGGATAACAACATGAAGTCTTTTCCTGTAATTTTTGACAAGGTTAAAGTACACATTCGGGGGCATTTTGGACCATTTCTCTTCGCAGATCCTTTCAAGATCCTTCACAATCTTGGGTTTGCGTTTATCAACTGCCCTGTTCAACTCAGCCCAGAGGTTTTCAGTTGGATTAAGGTCTGGCGACTGAGATGGTCATTGCAGAATGTTGATTTTGTTGTCAGAACCGTTTCTGTGTGGATCTTGAGGCATGCTTTGGGTCATTGAACTTGTTGGAAGGTCCACCTATGCCCAAGTCCCAGCCATCTGGCGGAGGCAACCAGATTGCCAGCAAAAATATCCTGATACTTGGAATTGATTTTGCCATTAATCTTAATCAGTGCCCCTGGACCTGTTGAATTAAAACAGCCCCAGAATATGACTGGCTCTCCATCATATTTCACCGTGGGTATGAGGTGCTTCTACTTGTATGCATCTCTGTTTTGACGCCAAACATGACAATGGTGCATCTGACTGAAAAATGCAATTTTGATCTCATCTGACCAAAGCACCTTGTTGCAGTCATAATTTAAATAAAGTTTGGCATGCTCCAAGCACTTGCTTCTATGTCTTCTAATCAAAAAAGGCTTTCCTCTGGCAACCCTTCCAAAGAGCCTGTGGTTGTGGAGGTGGCGCCTGATGGTGCTTTCTGAAATCTGGTGACCCCAAGATGTCACCAAGGCCTACAACTCATTCACAGTGATTTGTTGGGATTTTTTTGCTTCTCTTACCATCCTCCTCAGCATCCTGGGGGCAAAATGCAGGTGTATTCTCTACCCTTGAGGTTTGTTGAATGTCAGCAATGTAATTCACTGCCCTATATCCATAAAAGTTGAGATGCTGTCTAAAATGAAAATAAAAACAGAATGCAATGATTTTCAAGTAACTTAAACCCTATATTAGATTGACAATAGTATGAAGACAGCATATCAGAAGTTGAAACAGAGAAATTCTATTGTTTTTGATAAGTATCTGATTATTTTGCATTTGATGCCAGCAACACTTTTTGAAATAGATGGGACAGGGCAACAAAAGATTAGAGAAGTTTTATCGTGTTAAAAAAGCACATCAGGTGGAACATCTTACAGCTAATGAGGTTAATTGGAAACAGGTCAGCAACATTATTTGGTATAAAAAGTCTTTCTGGTATATATATATATATATATATATATATATATATATATATATATATATATATATATATATATATATATGTTGAGGGCTTCACCACTCTGTGAAAGACTGCATGGACAAGTAGTTCAGCTCTTTAAGTATTTAAGAATAAAGTTTCTCAATGTAAATTGCAAAGAATTTGGGCATTGCGTCCTATATGGTACAAAATATCATTAAAAAGTGTAGAGAATCCGGAGAAACCTCTGTGTGCAAGAGACAAGGCCGAAAACCAGCATTGAATAGCCATGATCTTCAGGCCCTCAGGCAGGACTGCATTAAAAACAGACAGGATTCTGTAGTGGATGTCACTGCATGGGCTCAGGAACACTTCTGAGAACCATTGTCAGTGAACAAAGTCCATCTCTGCATCTACAAATGCAAGTTTAAACTCTGCTGTGTAAAAATTAAACCAAATCCAAACAAGATCCATAAATGCTGCTCTCTTCATTTAAGATAGTTTTAGACAATATTGAAAACTGTCCTGTGGTCTGAAAAATCAAAATGTTAAATTCTCTTTGGAAATCATGGATGCCGCATCCTTTGGGCTAAAGAGGAGAGGGACTATCTGGCTTGTTAACAGCACACTGTTCAAAAGCCAGAATCCATGATGGTAAAGGGGTGCATTAGTACACATGGCGTTATAACATGCACAGCAAAAGACTCCATTAATGCTGAACGATGTATACAGGTTTTGGAGCAACATTTACTGCCATCTAGACTTGTTTTTTAGAGAAGACCTAACCTTGCTTATTTCAGCAAGATGATGCCAAACACCACGTTCTGCACTTAATAAGGCAACATAGCTCTGTTGCAAAAGAGTCTGGGAGCTAAAGTGGCCTGACTGCAGTCCAGACCTGTCACCCAATGAAAATTTTTGGCACATTATGAAATGAAAAATATGACAAAGGAGTATTGAGCTGCTGAAATCCTACATCAAGCAAGAATGGGAAATATTTAGCTTTAAAAGCTGCAGCAGTTGGTCTCCTCAGTCTACAAACACTGAAATGTGCTGCTGGCATCAAATTCAAAGTGAGCTTATTTTTCAGAAAGCATAAAAATTTTCAGTCTCAATATCTGATATGTTGTCTTTGTATTTTTTTTCAATCAAATGTAGAGTTTAAATGATGTACAAGTCATTATTCTTTATACAGCATCCCATTGTTTTGGAAAGGGGGTTGTTGTATGTAGATGTAGTAAATATGTAGTATGCAATAGAACATGCTATCAAGCACAGAAGGGCCTGACAAGAGCTGCATTGAATGACACATCGTCAGCAGAGCGCAGTGGCTCGTTGTTCTGTTGAGTTGCATTGTGTTGAGTTGACTGAGCTGGGACTTGTCGTTCAGTGTGAATGTAGCGACTTGCAGGTCGCGTATTGCATCAGCCCTTTCTCGACTTGTTGCTGAAAGCTCGGAAGCAGACCTTGAAAACGTTCAGATTGTGGATGTTGCTTCTTGGAATTTTGTGTCTTGTGGTTTGAATGAGAGTGTTTTGCAAGTCTTTGAAAAACCCAGTTTCTTCCACTTTTCTTCCAAATACTGTATGTGTTTGGGTCAGAATTTTTTCTCAAAATTTTAGTTTTGCAGTGCACAGCTTACAAATGGATTGCGTGTGAGAAGTGTGTGTGGGGGGGGGGGCATTTGTACTGTCATGGAGGCAACAAGGTGTGTGGTGCACTGGCAGGTAGAGTTGGGTAGGTTCATTGAAAAAGAGGTTAGTTTGACCGAAGCCTGCCACAGTTTCCCTTGAGTCCCCTCTCTGACATGTGTGGCCGTTTCACTGGAATTATGGAAAAAAATTTAAAACAACTGGGGAATTAAAAATTGCTGATCAGAGATTGCGGCCACTTTGTCCTGAAATTCAGTCCCTGATGCAGCTGCCTCCGGTCTGGAGTTTCAGAAACAGAATGAAGTGTGGGCTGCTGATTCGGAAGGCCTGGACTCCCAGTTCCTGGTCTGTCTCTGTCTCAGCAAGCCCTCTTGTCTCCTCCATGTCCTTTCCTCCATCTCCTGTCCTCCATGTCGTCTCACCTGCCTCTGCCTGACCCTCTCTCCTGTGCCTCTCACCTAGTGCCCCTTCACACCATCTATTCTGATTGTTACCTCTGCCAAGGGGGTGATGTTTTCTCCTCTGTTTGTAACTTGCCCAAAGTCTACGATTTTGGCAAGTATGTTTGTCGTTTGCGTTAGTCGTCTGTATGTTTCTTTTTGTTTGTCTGTCTGTTAGTAACACGATTTATTTACCCCTTTTGGTGATATTAAAGAAACTTCTCCATATAATAGCACAGGTCCTCTGACAGAAGCCTATAATTTTTCTAGTCTCTAGATCAAAGGTCACGCAAAAGGTCCAAAACATATTTTGGTCAACAACTTCATTCGTATTATAGCTGGAGTCTCGAAACCAACGCCATTCTATTCTCGAACGAGTGTGGTCAAAACGTGTGGTCACATGACGTAAGGACGTAAAACTGACGTCATAAAGTAACAAAAAATTTAAAATTTGCCCAAAATCAGATTTTTTAATTGATTTCTGTAGGCAATAGGTCAAGTAGCTCACATACCAAATTTCAGCCCATTCGGCCCAACGGTTGTGACGTACTTGACGTAATCTGATGTAAATTTTGAAAATCCTGAAATTACCTTGTTTGGTTGTTTGTTAGTAACACACTTTTTTACCCTTTGCATGTTGTTTATGTTCATGAAACTTCAGCATTTGATAGACGAGGTTCGTCGCCAGAAGCCTATGCATTTTTTAGTCCCAAGGTCAAAGGTCAAGGTCACCAAAAACATTAAAACCACATTTTGGGTCATAACTTTGCTACTATTACAGATAGAGACTTGAAACCAACTCCATTCTGTTCATTCTGTTTCTGAGATCTGTGCGCAATTTCGGCAAGTCATCATCCTATGAATGACCTTTCATTTGTTTGTTTGTCTGTGTGTCTGTCACTCTGTCTGTTAACAGGAAGTTATGAACAGTGTGGCACAAAATTTGGTAGTATGATTGGTGGTAGTCCAAGGATGAGTTGATTCAATTTTGGAAGTGATCCAGAACATATTCTGAATTCTGTATCTGGAAGAATTACGATATATCCGTGTAACGTGGGTCTGTGTTATATGTCTGACTGGATAACTCAAAAAGTTATGAACGGTTTGGCACGAAATTTGGTAGGATGAAGAGTTATAGTCCAAGGAAGAGTTGATTTAATTTTGGAAGTGATCCAGAACATATTCTGTATTCTGGATCCGGAAGAATTGAATATATCTATCCAATAACCAAAAGAACAGATATATGGCATGGTGGAGGTATGCGCTCTACCAAGTGCCCTCCACTCTCTATTTCTTTGTGCTTCTAACTGTTGCTCCTTTACATGATTTTCCCCCCTCTTTGCCAGCTCCAGTTTTCTGCGCTCTCTCACTTTTCTCACTGCACTCTCAATCCCTCTCTCACCCTCACCATTTTGTCTCTTTGTGTGTTTTTACATTGTTTAATCGCCCAGTTTCTGCTTCTCTCCTGTTATTTTCTCTTTGGGCTCTGTCTCCCAGTTTAGTCCCAGTTCTCTGAGCCGACCCGACCCAGTACAACATAGCCTGTATTTTTCTGTTGCTATGGAGTTTCCTCTTCTGGCAATAAAGTTCACCTGTCCATCAGCCGCTGAACGCTGACAGTCGCAATCAGATTGTGAAGAAGCCCCACCCCATCGCAGGTGGTTGGGTCAGGACAGGGCCAAGCCGGGGTAGCAGAATCGCTGTGTGAGGTCGGCGGTGTTCCATCCCAACTCTGAGTTCCATTCCAAACCAGCCCCAGACATTCCGCCAGTCTGAGCACTCGGCTGACACATCCAGGGCGTGTTGGAGTGCTGTTACCCCGGGGACTGCTGGGACATGTAGTCTCTACTCTCTGCTGACACTTTCAAGGCATGTGAAGGCCATTCCCCCCAAGGGCTGCTGGGAGATGCAGTTTTCCTCTACCACCTGGAAGTGGTGGTACACGGGGACACAGGGGTCCTTTGAGGTGGAAGCAGTTACAGGAGGCCTGTTCTGTATTTTAGTCACAGGCCCAATGAGCGTGTGTGGCGTGACTCATAAACTCGACTGATTGGAGAACTTGAGTTCTTTTTTTATCCATTTATTTCTGTCCAAGTTTACATCAGCTCCTTCCTGGGGGTGGAGGCGGTGTCTCGAAAGTGCCCTCCACTCCGCACCCCTCCATCTTATCATTCTCTCCCTCCCCCTCCCGTCAGGTTCATCCTCCAGTCGAAAGATGTCATCAACCGGCAGCTGGTAGAAAAACAGAAGAGTGCTGATGAGAAGATCAAGGAACTTGAGGTCAGATTTTGTTAATTGTGACTACAGATGCAGCCACTCAGTAAGACATGCCCAGTCTCAAAACTCACTGACGTAATCTTACTCTTGCAAATAAAACACATAAAAATTTGCACATAAAATTCCCACGAGCACATAGAGGCCACACATGTATGCAGGTATACGAACAAACACACACACATACTCTCTCCTATGCACAAACATAAAAATTCTCTCAAAAGAGCATGCACACACATGCATTTGCACATGCGCATACACTCGCATGCATGTGCTCAAGCACACACACACACACACACACACGCACACACACACTTAAGTTCAGTATCATGACTAGCCGACTACATGACTACACTTAAGTACAGTATCATGACTAGACATTGCGCACATAGCGGTTTAGCTCCTCATCGCTCCCATGTGTTCCTTTGTGTAACACCTGCAGGTTAATGTCCTGCCTGGTCGTCACTCCCTTTCATGTGTCACCACAGTGTCAGCCGGTATCCCACGGGTTTCTGAGGCTTAATTCATCTGTCATCCCTCTTTCTTTTCTCTTTCTATGACTCGCTGAGAACCAGGCTCTTCTGAGATGTGCGAGAGAGTAGCATTTTTTTGTTTTTGTTTGCAGTCTGTGTAGACTCTCATTTACTCTTGCGCACCTCACGAAACACAATTCGCCTCTTTATTTGTGTTGAGCAGCTGTTGTTTTATAGAACAGCTCCGTGACCTGTTTCCTAAGCCCTCGGGGCGACTAGACTCAACTGAACAAGGTTATTTGGAGGGTTAATGCAATTTATCAGTGATGTACTGTGTGGGAATATTCTGTTTTTCATGTGCTTAAGGGCCGTCACTAGAGATTGATGGACTGGGGAGCTAAGCATTTACTTTGGGGGGGGTTGGGGCTGGTCTGGCCTGGCCTGTTCTATCCTAGCTATTCATGATTTAAAAATTTAAAACTAAAGATGTACCCTATTTTGGGGGTTTAAGAACTTTTCAGGAGGCTAAAGCCCCTCTAAAATGGGCCTAGCTGTGCCCCTGCTGACTATTGTTTACAAAAATTGGCACTCTGTATGCAGGTGCTCTGTTTTGTCATTGCATTTTATTTTGGCCGGTATCTTAAAACATTGTGAAAACTTTCTCAGAATTATAATAACTAAAGTATTGTTGTAGATGTTGGAGAAACTGATGGATCGATTGGGCTCTGGTAATTATCCTAAATGCAAAGTCCAGTCTAGCCATGTTCTCTGCATACATTAATACCAGCCACTGTAGAATCTTTATTTCAGCAAATTATCTCATATGACAAGCAGCAGTATCTACGAAAGGCTTGCATAAGAGGTTTCAATGTACTTGGCAAGCTAATCAGCTTAGTACACGTAATACACTTTTCCATTGTATTAATTTTGCTTTGTTACCTGATAGTACTAATGCAACAGCGCAATGCTGCCATCGGCTATTCAATAGATTACCTTGCTGATGTCGGCAAGGAATGGCCGCTAAATAAGTTGCTAGTCAGCTTGTTATAAAACACATTTATAGCTAGCAAGCCAGTCTGTCTATTGGGCATCGTAATGCCAGAGAAAATGGCAACAATGCACGTTCTAACTGGAATTTATTTAGAGCGACTGGTTTAATGTGTTTGATATTTTTAGCTTCTTGAACTGTTGTAAGTAAATTTTTTTTGTGCACTGCCATTTTTTTGCTTCTGCACCAGTTTTTCAGGGTTTGCTTCTTGAGGTTTCAAAATGTCAAAAATAGGATCTGATAAAAACTATCTGATAAAAATAAAGTGTCGTGAATGCCCGCCATGTGAAGCTGTTTTTGTATTGGCGCTCGTTTGAGTTGTCAAACGTGCTTGTTGAATTCTTTGTGGCGATGAATCGTGTGTCTGATTTATTTATAGAACCTGTTAATAATATCATCGGCCTCTGACAGAGTTGTGGTTTTGTCAGATAAATCACTCGCCGAGGATATAATCTCTCATGCAGCCAGACATTGAGAGGAATTGCACAAAGCAGGTTAATTTTATCTTTGGAAAACACTCATTCTAGTATGAGGAAGTCCACTGTTCACATAGTCATTGCATTGTTTTTTTTTGAAGGGAGAGAACTTTCTGAGTTTATGAAGGAACATTTATGGCGTTATCGTCATATATGCCATTATTCCCTCTCTCACAAGCATGCACATAACCCATTGTACACACATTTACACTGCCTCGCCAAAAAAAGTCTCACACTCTAATATTTTGTTGGACAGCCTTCGGTTTGATCACGGCACACATTTGGCACAGTGTTTTGGCAATCATATGCAATGCCAAAACATTTATTTCAGACCAGAGTTGCATTAATTTTTGGCCAAGATCTTTTACTGATGGCAGGAGCATCAAACCTTGCCGGAAAGCCTTCTACACTACATCCTTAAGCCTTTCAGTTGGTTAAAGTGTATATCTCAGGTTGAACACTACTCTCGTCTAATGTGTACGTAAAGCCTTCAAAATGTACATACAGTATTTCAGTATTTCTAGAACTATCTACAAATGCCGTTAAATGACACTTTTGTCTGTTTCTGTAGTAGCTGTTTTTTTTTTTTTTTTTTACGTAACCTGGTATCTACGTAACGTAGGGGATTCATGGAGGAAAGTAGCCTCTGCTTCCTATGGCGAGTGATTGGGAGCATCAGGAGGTGGCAAGAAACACTGCAGAAATTTATGATGGGTCACAACCATATAATTTTGAGCCGGTCAGGCTTGAGAGAGGGGAAGAAAATCCAACAAATACTGGCCCTCAGAGATGGATTAATCCTCCAACGGAGGCGAACGAGTGGAGGGTTGGCGAGGTGTCCTGGAGAGTAGCTATATAGCACCTAGCGCTTGAGCTAGTCTACGATCAGCAGTGAAAACCGTAACAACAACAACACCACCACATATTTTACGGTGTATGAATAACACTGAATAAGCCAACGTTTTCTGTACATCTAGCTGCTGTGATAATGTGATATGTTCAGATGAAGACGTTGACTAAACATGTACCAGCCTAATGATAACGAAGGCATCATGCTAGCTAGCCAGGGTGTAGCTTGCCAGTTCGCACCCCACCTGTCAAAGTGATGTTTATTTTATCGGGATTCTCCCTTCACCCTGACGTTGTAAACATATCCGCTTGACTGTCCCATGCTTCGATAGTGTGGCACTAGCTCTACAATATCTAAGTCTAGCGGTGGCGGCAGTTTTTTTTCCTGCGGGTGCGAGCGTTCATGTGCGCATACATAATCATTGTTGACATGCCGAATAAACGAAATCTCAAATGCCAGGCTTAATCTGGTGTTGATCAAACTTCATAGCTGATTCATGGGAATGCTATGGTCTGTCTGGGGGGAGATATACAGAGAGAGAGAGAGTGGTGTCTTTGGTCGCTATTTCTGACAGGTGCTTGTGTGGGCGGTGTCATCCCCATGGTCATCCCATGGAAACTGCGGTGTGACATTAGCGTACGAAAAATTTGCCCGTCTGACGCGGACAAATTGAACCCACTGGCATAAAATTTGTTTATTTTTGACAGGGAACGAATGGACCCTGTGCCCTGTTTAGGATCAATTCTTACACCCCGCACAAATACAATAATTCTTCATTGCAAGCTGCTGTATAGTGCAGGCTCATTGACAGTCGTACTCTGACAGGCTCTTCTCTACCCTACGTGACGTAGGCATTGCATTATGGGAGCGTTGTAAACCGCTGTTAAAAGTACCTACTTTTTTATATTATATTCCGTTTTCTGATAACTGACAACATAAAAATATGATGTATAATCGTTCAGATATTTATTTCCCACAAGAAAATAGTACAAAATCTTTGGAAAATTAACCTGACATATACACTTTAAGGTCAGGATTCTGTGCTGCCCAGTTAATGCGTGAAAATGATCCTCGTGCTTCCTGAACCACTCTTTCACAATTTGAGCACAATGAATCTTCACATCGTCATCCTGGAATATGTCTGTGCTGGCAGGGATTAAAAGATCCATTAACGGGATAACATTGTAATTCAGTACATTCAGGTAATCTGCTGACTTCATTTTATTGCTCCGTAACCTTGCTGAACCCAGACCTTACCAATCGAAGCAACCCCTGATCATAACCCTGGCTCCAGAGGCTTGTACTGTGCGCACAATGCATGGCAGGTGCATCGCTTCATGGGCTATCCTTTCTAATCCCGACTCCCCAGCTGTGGAATAGGTTGAATCTGGACTCATCAGGCCACATGACCCTTTTCCATCACTCCACAGCCTAATCTTTTTGCTCAATCTTTAATTGAAGTCGATTTTTCCTGATCAACCTCACTAACAAGTGGCTTTCTTGTGGAGATGCAGCTGTTTAGTCTCAATCTTGCATGTTCTCGTCTTATTGTGCATGTGGAAATGCTCTTACTGTCAGAGTTAAACATAGCCATGAGTTCTACTGTCGATTTTTTTCTGATTAGATTTCACCAGGCGTTCTTGTGATTTTTCGATCACGATCATTCATGATTTTTTTCGGAGCCATTTCTTTTGCAGAGTTGTCAGTTCACCTCTATTGTTCCAGGTTTTAATAATGTATTAGATAGTTCTTATCCCAGTTCCGTTGATTTCAACAATCACCTTAGTTGTTTTTTTCTTTGCTTGATGCAGGCCAATTATTTGCCCCTCTTGAAACGCAGTAACATTTTTCACAACCATGGGACTTGTCTTTAAACATGGGTGTAAAAGAAATGAGAAGATACACACTGCATCAGTCAGGGTTCAAAGAATTGTTGCCTGCCGAAACTGATTAATCATTGCAATAATGACTCAATCACAGGCTCTTCATTATTAGTTCAAAATGGTGACTTTTTTTTTGGCTGGGCGGTGTAGGTGCGAATACTCTCTTATCCATGCATGCACACATGCTCACTCATACATACAGGCATACCCACTTGCTGTATGGCACTCATGCTTTTTACAGTGGTTACATGCTATACTTGTAGGCAGTATCCACACAGACATGCTCTAACCCACACACTCTCAAAAACTGCACTTCAAACCCCACACAAATGCCACTTGCATGCTCACTGTTGTTCTGAAGAAATCACATTTTCAGAAAAGGGACAGGAAGTCAGTCCTTTGTTTTTCTCCTTCCTTGCCCTCAGGTTCGCTTCTGTTATTGTTTTGACATGTTCAGATGTTAGTTCTTTGCATTTCACCACATCTATTTTGAGATTTTTGTGGACTGTGTTTCAGGGTGCGGGGACGGAGAAAAATTCTGTTCTCAGAATATCAGAGGAAGGTCTGGGAGAATAAGATTGAGCGATTGAGGGAGATAGAGGATGGTGGAGGGGCAATAAGAGAGTGTGATGAGGGATTATAATGGAGGGAGTGGTGAAACGTGTTACGAGTAGCCCACCGACTGATCGCAACATGAAATGGGGAGGCAACATGGTTATAAAATAAATGATTTAATTACAAAAAGCGCATGAACAAATGAACAGTTGACCCAAAACAACAAGAGCTGGCTGGGACATGGAGTGATTGCTGTAGAACAAGCTTACATTTGAGTGTGGTTGCTGTAGAGTGTGGTTGCTGTTGAACGAGCTTGCTGTAGTGTGTGGTTGCAGTAGAACGAGCTCGCTGTAGAGTGTGGTTGAAGTAGACGAGCTCGCTGTGGAGTGTGGTTGCCGTCTCCCTCCCCTTTGGACCGCAAACTCCTTTTGAAGGGTCCTACCAGGTGCCACCAATCCTGCAATCAAACAAACACAAGACACACAAAAAACAGTCCTCCTGCCACTAGAGGCAGCACAGATATCCAGGGTCATAACACCCCTTCAGTTAAATGGTGACTCCAGTCACCAAATAATGACCCAAAGGGACCAAGGAGGGATACTGAGTGTCTCCTGGACCGCCCGTACACAAAGAACCCTCCCGGACAGTGCCATACACTAACGACGCTCTCACAGAGGACAACATCAAAGACTCATGGCGTATTTGCCACGGTGCACAGGACCACACAAACATCTCCAGGTCTCTCAAGAGAAGTCAGGAAACTGGCACCAGAACCCAGTGCCTAACTCTGGAAACCCATACGGTCAGTACACTCCAAACTGCATGCCAATGTAGCCAAACTGCAACCAACATCAGAAGAAACACTCTTAAAATATTGCATCTAAATGTTCTACAAAAGCTCAAAGCAAGGCTACCCCCCCCCCCCCCCATCAGGGAACTACAGCTCTCCTGTGAACTGGAAAAACCTAGTGCATACATCACTTTTGGGAGAAGCTGAGTTTGGCCCTCTTTTGCAGTAATTAAGAGTGGGTGAAAATCTTAGAACACTAGCTATTAGTGTCATTTGAACTGTCTAGATCAAGTTTCTATTTTTTTTTTTTTTTTCCGGTTAGGAGAAGTCCAGAATCCAAAGGTCTTTGTTCAATTGCGAGAATCCTTGCCACTGATAAATTTATTAGGTTTTTCCAGATCACAGGAGAGCTGCAATCAATTTGTCTGAGGACCAATCAAAAAAAGAGTTTTTAAACTAAAATACAATCCAGAATTCAAGGTGCTAAAAACATATCTTTGTACAAACACAGCACAGCTAATATTTAACTACCAAAAAACCCAAATACTGAGCAGCAGCAACGAAGCAGAGTTCACTCTTCACCTCAAACAGCCCAAACTCCAAAACGGGTAATAAAGTAATTACACTACTCTGGAATTTCTAGTGAGCAATTACATAAACCTCCCCAGATCCTGACTAACTGCATAGTTCCATCTACTTGACTATGACCTGTGCTAGTCTTTAGTGTTCATTTCAGGCTCGAGGCAACTGCGAACGCTGAACTTGTGAGCATAGTTAGAAAACCAATTGACAAGTCAACCAGTTGTGCTCCTAAGCTTACCCCCACCAAGAATTTCCACCAAAAAAAACTAAATAACAAATTGACAAGCCCCACAGGACCTGCCTGATGACTCACTAACTGGGAAAAGGCACCACAATGCTCACATTAACAAAGTCCAAATGGACCAGCTCATGATATGTATACCAGAGCAACAAAGCGAAACTGTGGGGTTTAGTCAAGTAGAATTGTATTACCTGGACAAGCCCCCAATCTTTTACAACCGGCCTTTTGACTGATCTAAAAATAAATGATTCAATTACAAAAAGCACATTAACAAACAAACAGTTGGCCCAAAACAGCAGGAGCTAGCTGAGACTTGGAGTGGTTGCTGTAGAACGAGCTTGCTGTAGTGTGGGGTTGCTGTAGAACAAGCTTGCTATATGGGCGGCACGGTGGTGCAGTGGTTAGCACTGTTGCCTCACAGCAAGAAGGTTGTGGGTTCGATTCCGGCCTGGGGCCTTTCTGTGTGGAGTTTGCATGTTCTCCCCGTGTTCGCGTGCGTTTTCTCCGGGTACTCCGGTTTCCCCCACACACAAAAAACATGCATCATAGGAACACTCCAACCAGTACCCCTGACCAAGGAACTGGCTTTAAAACTGGAGTTGGTCCCCGGGCGCTGCTCTGTGGCTGCCCACTGCTCCTAACTATAGGATGGGTCAAATGCAGAGGACAAATTACCCCACGGGGTTCAATAAATAAAAATAAATCTATCTATCTATAGGATGTGATTGCTGTCTCCCTCCCCTCCTGGAAACTCATTTTGAAGGGTCCTTCTAGAAGCCATCAATCCTGCAATCAAGTAAACACAAGACGCGGAAAAAACGGTCCTCCTGTCACTAGAAGCAGCAGAGGTCTCCAGGGCCATAACACGTGTGATTGAAGGAGAGGATGTTAGAGGGAGAATAAATGAGTGCTGTGGAGGAGTAGATGATGGAGACAGAATAAAGGTGAGAGGAGAGAGATAGGAGAGGGAGATTAGGTGATTGAGGTTGAGAGGTAGAGAATATGAGGGGTGTACTGGGGGAAGTAAACAAATGGAGCAGTGAACTGTGAAGTCCTCCAAAACCCTTGTCATAGATGAGCTGAGGAAAAGGGAGTGCAGCCAGTACTGCACTGAGAGGCTGCTATAAGATTGAAAGGCCTTTGTCAGTTGACCATTTGTCTTTTTCTGTCAAGCTTATCCATCAACCTTATTTAAACAACTTCTTTGTTCAGATCAGAAATATGTGATTGGAGTTTTTTTTAACCGAGCATTCTGATGTTATAACACTACTGGTAATTGAAAGCAACAGAGTTCTCAAGCAATGATTCAGTATTATGTAAATGGAGCATCATAAAAACCTACTCTTCAAAGGGTCCATTGTCCCAGCTGGAGGGTGCCATTGGCTCGTGGGAAGGAGGCTCCCAAAATCTAGGTTTCCTATTGGTCTTGTGTAGAGCGAGAGGACATCTTGGAAAGAAACATAATGCAATTGACATTAGGTCACATTAATTTAAATGCCATGTGTCAATTGTTTAATGGTAAGCTTTTTTATTCAAACGCCGAATTAGCGCAGACTAGCTGGATAGAGTGGTCAGGTCCATTTTGGTGGTACTGAGCAAGCCTACTGGAAAGCTCAGCATTGTGTTGAAATGATGTTAAAGAAAACAAAAGTGCATGTACTGTAACAAGCGATGCACTAAAAGTTCATACGCTGCGTACAACGAAAAATACTGTCTGGCTTTGATTGGATCCCTGCAGTTTGGAAATCCCCTGACACAATGGCTCAGGAATTGGACTCAGTCGAAGCATGCAGGTGTGTTTCTGGATTTGTTGTTGTGCTCTTGGGCTGCATTCTCCAGTGCATCTCCTGACCTCGGATGTTAGTGTGAATCAAACCCAGCTGCATGAAAGAGGTGGGTGATGTAAGGAATGACAGGAATGTATTCAAGCCCTGGAGCAGGGCCTCTGCCTGGGAACACTGTGGCAATGAAGGAGAAGCAGCCCTTTTTGGTAAAGGAGGTAGTAAAATTCAGGTTCAGAAAGTCTAACTCTTGTCCAGTACTTTGATATAACCACATTGCTAACCAGGGTGGTGATGTTGGGGGGGGAGAGCGGAGAGAAGAGAAAGCCCAGTTTGTGCTGATGGAGATAAAGGCTGTTCCTGAAATGGAAGAAGTTCCTCAAAGTCCACCCCAACATTTTTTATAATGACCATATTGGCTGCTTGGCACAATGAGAGATTTGGCTAGTTGGTTAAATGGCAAAGCTGGCTTGGCCTGTGATTCGGAGCAATGCATGGAAATTACTCTCAGACCCTGGGACTCTTCATGTCTGGTGTGAAAGGAAGAGGAAAATTTGCCCCTGTTTGTGAAGTCGGGCTCAGGTTAACCTCAACATCCGCAACCCTGACCAGACCTCCACTGCTGGGCCACACCCTGACATGTTGGAGGCTGGAGGTGTGTGTGAACACGCTATATGTGGGTGGGGGGGGGGGGCTGGAACATTTTGCACAGAAATGTTGTCCCTCAGAGATGCTAGGCTAGGCCACCACGGAAACAACAGAGAGGTGCAGCTCAGGGCTGACAGTGCACAAGGCCAAAAATTGAGGGTCAAGCGGTCAGAAAGTTAGCATCCAGCCATGTGTTTCTACCACCCCTGAACTCGTCCAGCTCATTTCTGTGATCTGTTTTGCCTCCTGGGTGAAGAATTAGTTTGATTAGAAAATCTGTGTGGTTGGAACAAAATACTTGGAAGGACTTTGACTTCTGAACCTGGATTTTACACCTCTGCCTGAGGCTCTGGTGCTCACCCTGATACATTCATAAGTGTGTTTTTCAGGCTCTGTTTGTTATTGCATCTCAATCATCCCTCGGTCTTATTTTATTAAATATGTCTTCGCTACACACACTGTCCTTGCTATATCTAGTGAAGGAGTGGACGGATTTTCACCAGATCAGGCACGGTAACTCCCAGAGGGTAGCTTAACTGATAAGGTTTTGGAGGTCATTTCATCAAAGGTCAAGGGCAGTTGTATGTGGGAGTCAGTTATATGAGGGTGTTTGAAGCTGTGGCAGGTTGAGACATGGCATTCAGCGCTTCGTGTTAGTTGTACTTTGCATCAGTTTGTCTGTCCTTCCTTCGATACAGATGGTATTTCTCTGGGCTGGATTTATTCAGGTCCCTTCAATTCTGAAGATGCATGTTGCATGCAAAGTAGGCTTTGTTTGACCGACAAATTATGCCTCGAATCGGATCTCTCTGGGCATTCCCATCAGTGCTTTGTGTTACATTTGGTTTTGAATTGAAGTTGGACATTATTTATGCACTGTACATGCATCTTCTGGTTATTGGGGTTGAGGTGTTGGGATTAGTTCATGAACTCAGAGCTGATTTGTCCCCTTTGAGCAGTGCACATGTGCAGCCCTGGCTGCGCTGGAACCCAGCCGGGCGGCAGTGCTGCGCCAACAATAAGGGTGGCACAGACAGCTACAGAAACTGTAATGGAATTTGACTTGACCAAAGTTGTCTGTCTCCGAGGAAGTCCTCTGAGACCTGATCTCATTTTTTCTCCTCCTCCTTCAGAGAGAAGGAGTGAGAGAGGGAGAGAAAGAAAGAGAGGGAGTCTTGCAGAGCTTTGGTGGGGCACTGTGAAGCAGTGGAAAACCTGTTGTGCTCGATCTTTGAGCTCAAAGAAACGTCTGTGACTTCAGCGCCTCAAAAGCTGGACCTTTAGCCCGAGACCGGGCCAGTCATGTCGTAGAACAAGTGTCCTTGGCGATCGACAAGCAGGAACATGCCATTTTAGGTGAAGCGTAACCACACAGTCTGTTCAGAGGGAGTAAGTCTGGCTGAGTTGGGGGAGGGTGAAGGTTGGAGGGATTGAGGTGCCTTGTCCAGTTCTCAATGTGGTCTTTTTCAGTTCCTAGTGTGGCTTTTTTGAAAATAATGTGCTTGGGCTCTTCGTCTCGCCCCCCCTCAGCAGTTGAGAAAAATAGAAATGCTGCCTTTTCTTTCCTTTTTTACTGGGTCTAGGTTCCATTTTTTCTGTTCCTGTGTTTGTGATTGAGATTTGGACTGACTTCCTGTCTGTTTGGTTAGATTAGCGGTACCATGGGGGGAGGGTTTGGGGGTATAGGGAAAACAAGGCGGAGCTACATTTGTTCCTGCCCCTTTCTCTGGCATGTGCACCATTGGTACATTTCCTTTTTCTAATCGAAGTCTGCGGTGTCTACCAAAGTATGTATCTTTGGGCTACAGGGGCTAGTGGATCCTGCTGATTTTCTACGTTTTCCTAGACAAGTATACTTCTAGAACTGACCAGGACCTCCGAGTCATGGATGCATGGTTGCCTGCCTAAAGTTGTTTGAAGAATTGGGAATCTTACTAACCTCAGATTCTTTGGCAATATTTTCTCATAGCTGGTGCTAATTATGGGTTGTAATATATTTTGAGTTATCTGCAATGAGTTATCAGGTTTGTTCCTGGTTCTCATTGATGTTGGAACTTACTAGAAGATGCTGTGATTTTTGTAGGACCTAGTATTGTTAAGATTCCATAATTGGTCATGGTATATTAGTTTGTACCTGGTTCAGAATCATCGGTGCACTAGGATGAGCCATCTGGCAACCTTTGCGATTTCCCTGTTTGAACAGGCTTGGCTCATTATTTTGTCGGCATGTTGCCCCAGAGTGGGGACATGTCCGTTCAAGTGCTCGCCCCAAGTTCTTTTAGGCCTCACTGGGGTATATAAAGGTGTTTGTTCAGGCTCTTGCAAAGGCTTTGCTGCGAGGTATTGTTTTTTGTCCTCAAGACGGGTGTTAGTCACTGGCAAGGCGAAGCTCTCACCTCGAGATGATGTGGGCCCCCTTTAACCCACTCATTGCCAAGGGCACTCATACGTGCCCTAAGCAGTGTTCTAGAATTCCATGACAACAAGTGGGTTAAATCCAGCCTGAGTAAGAGGAAGGGAATGAGAAGGGGGAGAGTCATGGGCAGGGGTTTCAGGACGTAGGTTAGAGGATATGGCTGAGTCACGGGGACACCCATGCAGCACGTCTTTCAGGAACAGGGGCAGCATCTGATTCTCTGATCCTCCAGTGTGTGTAACCTGACCTAGAATGACTGGGATACACCCAGCTTGTGAAAGGAGCTCTTCAAAGGACCTCTTAAGCACACAGGTCTTCTGGCACTCTTTGTAGTTTATGCCGGCTGTGAATGTCCTGAATGCTATTTTTTCCCCTCCCCTGTCGAGTTACACATGTGCAAAGGACTTGAAACGTCCAAACCACAAGCACCAGGTGTGGCCTTCTTTTATCTGTGTGTGCGTGTGCATGTGTCCTGTTACTTCAGAGCCTAGTAGCAAGCTTCCCAGGACTATCATTGAATTTCAGAATGCTGCTGTACCTCAAATGGTGAATATGTGGTTGGATTGGACCGGGCTCTTCAACTTTTGAAACACTGGGTCTGGGATAAGCTTAGTTCCTCAACCACTATGCTGCTCTGTCATCTATCTTTTCCCCTCATGTTTTCCATTTCCTCAGAATTTAAAATGCATAGTCATGGGTCTAGGCATGAACCATTGTAACCCAGCATGGTCAGCAGTCTTCGCTCAGACATGCGTGAGGAATGTGTCCATTTAGATAGGCTAATGCACAGACTCGTTATCCTTGAGCAGCAAGCGCTCTTAATGTAGACTATGACCAGACAACGAGAAGAGTAAGGGGCAAGTAGGTGAAGCGTACGAGAAGGCAGCTCTAGCATACTGCGGAGTTGCATGAGTGAACATTCCTTACTGGCATTACGAATGTTACCGTTATTATTAAACCCATACAGCAAGTGTGACAATCGCTCAAATTCATTACACTGTTCACACATATACTTCACTAGCCTGGCTGTGGTTACTCGGAAACTTGTTCTTGCACAGCATGTGTATGTTTCTATGTGAATAATAGACTATGAAAATGTTGGTAAATTTTGCGGGGATTCTGGAAGTTACCTGATAATTTTAGAATGCTTCACCTGTAATAGCCCTTTCTTATTTTCCTGAGCTGTTGTAGTTCCTCGATGGTTTTAAAAAAGTCTTCATTGGAAAAACCGCCCGTGAGGGGAAACCACAGTTAAACTTCCCTTGTGTGTCAATACAGGCCTTGCCTTTTGACGGGCTCGATTGCACTGGAGCCCCATAACGCCTGTAAATTCCTCATAAGGGGTTCAATCGATCGTGCCCCTCACATTTCCAATATGCGCGCAAAATATGCGGGAAGCATATAAAAAGATCGAGAGTGATTCCCGTTTAAAAGGCTACTCACAATCGGAAATGAAAAAGTTTGCGGGGATACGGAGTTCATATGGGGCTTTTCCTGCATAGAGAATTGCAAAATTTCGTGTCGCCTCCGCCTCCCGAAAAAAAATCGAGTACTTGTGTTCACGGAAAACACAATTTTCTAACAAGCATTGAACTTCGTTGATTTGACGTTTGTAACTGCAATTGCGGCTCCACGCCACCTCGATACAGTTGCGCTGTCTCGCAACCTGTGCATCAGGAAAAGCTGGTGACCATTGCGACTGTTCAGAGTTTATTCTCTTTTTTTTCTCCAATTTTCTTTTTACAATTGCTAGTCCAGAAGTAGAAGCAAGTTATTAGTTAAGTTCACTTCACTTCATTTGGGTAACCAAGAGTGACTGTCAGCAAGTGCTGCTCCATGGCAGGTGCTGGAGAAATTTCTCATTCTGTGTGTTAAAATGTTTGTTTTAATTTGAATGGTTTAAAAGTTATTTCACGAAGGTATTTGTTATTCCACATTCTAATTTTGCAATAATAAAAGACACAATTTTTTGTATTTATTTAAATCAAGAGTCAGTACAGTGGCTTGTTATTGCATCTTCATTAAAATCTTGAGTCTACAATGACCAAATTTCGCTGAGTGGTTGAACACCCTCCTTGGGTCGTTCATGGAGCGCAATGGTCCCCGCGAGGTAGGAGAGCAAGCTCTCCGAGCACAGGGTAGGAGAGCAACCAATTGAGCTCCTGCAAATTTCAGACGGCAAGGCCTGCAATACACTGTGTATCTGGAATGGGTTCCTGGTGCACATGGCCTTAGTCTCCCACATTTTAATCCAATTTCAAGTCATTTTTCCTGACGTATCATTATTATGAATTGGTCTGTTTTATCTGTTCGTCTATTCAAATACTCTTATGCATGGCATTGGTGTATAAAGTACTGGTCCAGAATTAGAAATTTATTGTGTGAGAAAACATTGATGGAAAAGCTTGGGGAGATGGTGACCTTGTTGAATTTAGCAATGGTTTCCACACTGTAATACATGACACCAGGCCATGAATATTCATATATACAGTGGGTGCAAAAATTTGGGCACCCCTGGTTTAAATGTCTGTTACAATTAATCTCCAAGTGATTGAAAGCAAACCTGAACACTAAATGCTACAAAGTTAAACATGACACATGTCATCACATTTTAAAGCAAGAATAATTTTTATTTTTAACTTTTTACAGTTTCAAAATAATAAAACAAAGAAAAAGGCCTTTTGCAAAAGTTTGGGAACCCTGTCAGCTAGTACTTTGTAACTCCTCCTCGGGCAGCTATAACAGCTTGCAAACGCTTCCTGTAGCCAGCTAAGAGTCTTTCAGTTCTTGTCTTTGGAATTTTTCCTCATTCTTCCGGGCAGAACACCTCTAACTCAGAAATATTCTTCGGCCTTCTTGCACGCACGGCATGTTTGAGGTCTCTCCACAGATTTTCAATAACATTTAAAGGGGACCTATTATGCTGATCCTTCTTTTAATTCATATAAGTAATTTTATAATGTTGGATGTCCATACTCAACCTCTGTAAAGTTTATAAACATAAGATACAGGGCTTTTGCTGTAATCCAAGAACTTGATTTTGTGAACGTGATTTCCTCTCTGAACGGCTCGTCCCGAGATCTTCACGAGATCTGGGCAAAACCTGACGTCAGGTTGTGCCGTCAAATTAATACAGACCTAGCCAGAGCCAATCACGGCGCTGGACCTGCCCACACTGGAAACTATTTTAGCAGGCACAAACATCCGCGGATCATACTATGCCTTAGTAGCGTCTACACTTTTGGAAATACGAAAGAAGAACCGCAGATCATTTGAGGTGCAGTTTTGTCAGTATCTCTCCCAAAGCTGCTTGTCCGTTTACTTTAGGACGCGAAGAAAAGCACCTTTTTCTCTTCCAAAAGACGATGCCTCCAGAAATCAGTGGGTAGCTTTTTTGTTTGCTGGCAGCAAACTGCCACTGCCAAAGGGAACGTTAGCTGTTAGTGCTGAGCATTTCACCAAAGACAGCTTTGTCAATAAAGGATAATTCGACACTGGATAAGCGTTTCAGCTGCTTCTCAAACCTGAAGCAGTTGCATCGATCAAGCGCTCGGAGCCACAAGCTGTAAGTAACGATATAACAGCAAATAATGGAAGTGAAGCTTACGTGTTATGGGTGGCTAGCAGGACCGCTAACAATAGTTAGCACTAACAACTGGCCTCAAACGCAGGCTTTGTAAAATATCTGAAGATGAAGCCTGTATTGGTCGCGAGTGTCCGTGACTCACCAATGCGGAAGCTGTAAGTTGCTTTTATGGCATAAGCCTACCTAACGTGATGGCCTGTTGATTGTGGCTGTAGCACAGAGGCTAACGTAGCCAAGTTACTGTTGCTAATGTTTATGTCCTAAATATGCAAGAGTAATATCAGGGGAAATTCAACAGAAGGTGTGTGAACATAAACCTCATTTGAAGCTAACTTTTTATACTTGTTTGTAATTTGGATGCTTGGTACTGTCCATGGTAATGGAACTTGCTGTCTGTAAAACTTGTATTGCGAGGGTTTGTCTCTGTGGTTGTTATGACCGCTCGGTTACCAGCTACTGCATGTTAGTTTGCGTGCCGCCGTGCTAATTAAAAATGCTCCTGGTTAACTTATATGCAGTAATTCTGATCGGTATGCTTGTGTTATTTCAGTGAGCATCAATGTGGCAGTTTCATCATAACGTTGCCTGACTGTAGCCATTACAGTTGAAGCTAACCGGACAGGTGCTGTATGTGTCTGCAAAGTTGGGCTGAAAAGGCTGCAGTTAGACCAGACGTAGGTTTTGCAGAGCCTGGGATGCGTGTTTGGGTTTGTTTACGGCTGCTTGTGATCGCTTCACTTATCCATGACCGGGATCAGCTGGATACTTCACCAATATCTGGGCTAGCTCTCTGATTCTACCGTGAAAGCAATCGCGAAATGCACAAGCTCTAACGTGTCTGGTATAACAAATGATTTCTCTGGTGTAATTTCATCCCCCTTTAGATATTGTTCGGGCTAATAAAAAGCCGAAAAAGGCGGAGATTGAATAGGAAATTCTTTCCTGTAGAAGTGAGCTCTCTCTAGCTGTCGCACTATCCATAAAGCTGCTATCACATTGGACGCGAAACAAATTTTTTGCGCAACAGATTACATTCAAAGTCAATGCAAAGACGCGAATACACGCGTTACGGTTGCGTTAAGCCGCTTTCACACCGGACGCGAAAACAAATTTTTCGTGCGACAGATCACATTCAAAGTCAATGCAAAGACAATGCATTGTCTGTACAGTCCTCATTGTTGAATACAGGTATCCTGGAGGCCCTCTGAACTTGAGCCTGCGGATCCTTGCCTAATCAGGCTATCTGTCAGTCCAATCACTGTCAGTTTGGCAAAGGATCTCCGTTATGAGTTTGATCTTCATTTCCTAATGGCTAAAGCCTTGCTGGCCAAGTACAGTTGCCGCATCCCTTCGCTGATGCTGTCCGGTAGATATTTTGGCAACTTTTTCTTCAAAATGGTAGTGCCGTGATTATTAAGCAGATGGTGAGAAATTGCTTTGGTCTGTTAGTCGATTAATTATTTTTGCGGAGAGAACATCATCTAGGATTCATCTTTGAGGGCTTCAGCACATGATGTTTAATTGCTGAAAGATTCACTCATCATTCAGTTACGCCACAAGTCATGTGATCTGGCACCAGTAGATGCCCCTGCTAAGGCCGTCCTTCTTCTTGCCCGACTGGTAGTTAAGTGAGTCCCAGGTGAACCTCCCCAGGGTATTTTTTTGTTTTTATAATCTTAGGAAGTTGAGCTTTAATGCTTATTAAAAAGGCCAGGACAGCAGGTGTAGGGCTCTGCTGCCGACAGGTGCGGCCACAGACCGCAGTGAGCAGCCCAGAGCAGGCAGCGATGCCGCCAAGCCCACGGTCTCCTTTTGGCTCATGGGGGAGGGGGGCGCTCGTGTACCCCTTCTGGTGCTGCTCCTGGCGGTAAACGAGGACCGGTGACATCATGATGTTGAAAAGTGGCCTCACTGCTGGGGAATGCTGGGCTGAGTTCCCTGAGATCGCCGAGTGGTCGGCTCTTAAAAGGCCGTTTATGACACACACGTCAGTCTGTCCAATGGTTGGCTTTCTCTCAATTTTTTTTCTTGATGTTTTTTCCTCCTTTTCTTTGTTCTTCCTCTCCCACATCTCATCTCCCGTCCCCCCTGCCTCCATCGGTTTTTGATCTTATGCCTGGAGATAACTGCTTTTTGCAGACAAGCCGCCTCTGTCCACTCCACACCCGCCATAAAAACAATGGCAAGTCTTCAGCTTGAAGGCCTCAGGCGATTTGTCTCCTGCTACAGCCTGTAGCACCCAATCGCATTCCTTTTTTCACCCAGTTTCTATCCCTAATTTTTTTTTCCTTGGTTTGAGAGAGACTATTTGCAACATCTTGCTGTAACGTCCTCTGCCAACTCTGGAGATCACAAATGAGCAATATTCTCCATTGTGTCAAGGGGCTCAATTTCATGTGCAGCTGGTGGAGGCAACCTGCAGATGCCCTCATCAGCTATTTGCATGGTGTCAGGGGGGGAAGGGGTGTGTGCTGTTAGCCGCTGCTGCTGATTGCAGATCTTGGGGTACTTTACTGTGCTCAAAGTCAGTGCTCCTGACTCAGGTGAAACCAGCTGCAGGATTCCTCTGAATCAGGTGGGTCTAGGTGTGGTTTATTCCTGAATCAGCTGCGGCCTGGCAAAAGCTATCCCTTAGTTGGGTGAGTTCAGGTGCAATTTACCCCTGAATTGAGCAAGGCTCAGTGCTGAGTACCCCTGAATTTAGCATGGCTTTGTGTTGGCTATCTCTGAATCAAGCAATGCCAGTTGCTCAGTCCTCCAATTTGAGCGTGGCTAGTTGCTTGGTATCTGTGAATTATGCACAGCTAGATGTTGGGTGTGCCTGAATTGGGTAATTCAGGGTATTCCTGATGGAGGTGAGGCTAGGTAAAGGATATCCCTGAATCGGGTGAGATCATGAGGAGCGTACCCCTGAATCAGGATTGGCCAGATAGTGTGCCCCTGAATGAGGCAAAAGTAGGTGCTGACTACACTTGGATCTGCTGCAGATTGTGTTGAGCCATGGTTGAAGCAGCCTAATTACTATTTTAGGGTCATTTTTTGTGGCTATGTGCAGTGTGGACTCATATCTCGAATTCCCTTCTGCACTGCATTTAGCTCTGCTAACCCTCTCCTGAAAAAAAGCTGCATCTGAAGATGACCTCATGGCTGTGGATGCCCACATGCCCGCGTGGCTGTGTTGGGGGAGTGTTAATTTACGAGGTAACATGATGTCATCAAATCGCCCCCTTCTCCCCTCCTCCCCAGGCCACCGCCCTCCATCCCTTCTGCCCCTCCTCCTTTATGGTGCTTTGTGTGTGTAATATCACACCTCAAATCGCCATGTTTCGGCGCAACTGTGCGAACGGCAGCTACCGTGTTGGCTCCTGATCCCTGAATTCTTATTAGCTGTGTGGGGACCTGGGCGATGATAAAGGCATTTTAGCAGCTGTCAGCAGTCTCCCAGGCAGAAGGGATTGTTGTTCACTAACTGGCCAGGTGGGGGCAATGTGGGTTATTAATACCATCCCCCAATCTACCATCAGTCCCCATCCAGGGGGTGGGCAGTGAAGCTGTAAGACAGGGGGCAGTTCGAGGATTAGCCTGCTTCTAGGGTGTCGGAACTGTGCAGAGCTGGAGGCGAATGTCCCTACAAGGCACTTTGTGTCTCACTCTCCAGCGCGACACGCGAGACCTTCTTCCGCCTGAGCCTCTACAGACTTCCCCTTGCCCTCCCACCTCCCCTCGCTGTGTGGTGGGTGGGGCCACAACACCTCCCCTCCCTCCTCTGGCCTCTCAAGGTTGCGGGGGTTTGAATCCCATCCAGAGCTTGCCCTCATCACTCCGGATCGGGGTCAGGGGAGCGGAGGGGGCTTGTTGGTCGTCGTCCGAGTGCGTCAGGAGATGGTCAGGCGTGATGGGAATAGCTGGAGTTCCCCCTGTCTATCTTTCTGTCTTGTGACCTGTCTGTCGGCATCTCTGTCTGTCTGATGGTGACAGTCTGTATGCTGGTCTGTTTTGCTGCTGGACGGCCCCATGACCTCTTTGCCCAAGCTCGGTGCTTGAGCCGACTGCGTTTCATGTTGATGCACAATGGCTCTCTGTTGCGCGTTACTCAGTCGAACATAATGTGCCTCGCTTGCTGGGACAATAGCTTGCTCTGAGCAACTTCCCCTACACCCCCCCCCCCATCTCCATACCCTTTCCCCCAAAAGCATCGACAGTGAGGCACGTGCAGGCTAATCCGCAGGGTCTGGAGCTACTGTGGGAGAGATGCTGGGTGAACGCTGGAAGGAACCATTCATATCGCCATTCATATAGATTCACAATAACTGCAATTTAAGCAGTATGCTGTTAGCATGCGTGCAGTTTTTTCAAAATCTTCCTGTCCTGTATTTTCCATTTGTTAGGCTACATTTTCACTACTCAGCATTTTGAAATAACTAGTTGACTAAATGCACTCAGAAGTTTTGCCTGTATAGAGTTGTTTTTGTATCCCCAGATAATGAGTCGGGGATACTATGGCTCAGCGATCGTTGCATCACGTCCGTTGCCGCCGCTGCCGCGTCCGTACGGATTTCTTGTGAGTGCTCTTAAGGTCATAGTTCTATATGGATGTATTTCATATTTGGCATGGACTTTGTATGTGGTTAGGTCACGAAACCTATCAATTTTGGGAGTGATTACTTCTGGGCGTCCGGGGAAACATTTCAACCTGCTGGCAACGGACTGTCTAGTTTTGAAATGCTTTTACCATTTTAATTTTTCAAGTACCAGTTGTGATTCTCGCCTTTGTTCAGAACATTCTATTGACATAAACGGTCTTGTGCCTGAAAGAGTTGAGCTACTTTAAGTATAAGATGCTCTGTACCTTCGGCGGAGTTTTTTTTTTTTTTTTTTTTTTTTACGAGTGATTGCAGTGACTTGTGCTCTCTGGCTTTGTGAGATTGTTTGTTGTCTGGAGCCACGGACGTGACTTGTAAATCAACAAAACTCTGAAGGCTGGGTTTCTTGCAAGCATCCTTCCTGTTAAATTGTGGCAGACGGTGTTCAGGTGTCCCGGCCACAGCTTGCATTTAGCGGGAGTCTAGGCACTGTTCTCATGATGAATTCTCTGGCTCACATTAAATATAGCCCTCGCTACCCTTGTTAGCATGACTCTGGGCTGTGGTAACGCGCTAAATATACCTGGAAATAAATCCTTTCAGAACCGCTGTGTAAGCATGGCCAAGCCAAACATGACAGAAATAGAGGAAGAACTTCAGAACTTTTTTTTTGGTTTGTTTGTCCGGTTGGTTGCGTATTTTCAAAGAAGTTACTGTGAAGTAATGAGATTTCAGTGATTTCATCTTGAACCACCTGCTCACTGCTGTGGTTACCGCAGTAACCGCTCATCACTCATTGTGATGTCAGGAAGGGGGCTGAGTGGATCCTGTCGGCTTTGGATGTGGTTGGGGATGGTTTGGGTGGGTAAAATGCTTCTGCCCAACAGGTGCACCAAAACGGAAAGGTGATTTATTCCGTGCGTCAAATCCGCGTCCTTGGTTCGCATGCAATAGGAAGCGCCCATGGAAAACGTGGTTTTTCCCACTCCTGTTGTGAGATCTGGTTAGTGAGGTGTGGAGTTGCGTGCTATCCGAATCCAACCGATTTGTAACCAGTGGCCAAACAAAACAATCCATGTGTATACCCAAAATTGGATACTGACAACTGACTGATCAGCAAGCAGTCCTCCATTGCTGAAGTTTACTGACCATTTGGAACATTTGAGAGTTTCCAAAGCTTCAGTCTTGCTCTTGTTCATGGTCATGGCATGTGGAGACGGCGTGAGGTCAGATTTTACATTTCAGGGACACTGAGTGCATATCATTTTCTTAGTAGACGTGTTTGTTTACTTCATGTCTACTTTTGGAATGGTAGGTTTTCATAGGAATATTTTTTTCCAGGGGATATTTAGTGGCCTACAGTGCTGTAGTTTTAAGGTTATGCTCTGGAATGCTTTTTACCCCATCTGGCATTCTAGATGGTGGGGTGTTGTCGTCCCCTCTGCCGTCCGTCCGTCCGTCCTTTCTGTTTTCTCATTGCTTGTTACCACTCAAGCTGATGAACTGTTGTAGGGACAGCCCTCAAATTTAAACAGGTTATGCATATATGGTGTCTTCAGAAGCCTATTTGATGTCTAGATCATAGCTCCCATTTTGACCTAATTTTAAGGCACGCCGAGGGGATATATTGTGCCGAGAGCAATCTACAACCCGAATTCCAAAATAGTTGGGACGAAGTGTAAGTTGTGAATAAAATCAAAATGCAATGACTTTCAGATCACGAGCCAATATGTTATTTACCTTTGAACATAGATAACATTTCAGATGTTGAAACTGAGACATTTTACATTTTTATCCACAAAATTAGCTTATTTCAAATTTCCTGGCTGCAACAGGTCTCAAAAAAGTTGGGACACAGGCAAAAAAGGGCTGAAAAAGCAATTAATATGTAAGAGAATCAGCTGAAAGAACATTTAGCAAGTAATTAAGTAAACTGGCATCAGGTGTGTAACATGGTTATGTATTAAAGGGAGGCTTAGTCTCACAGAAGTAAAGATGGCCAGGGGCTCTCCAACCTGTGAAGGCTTGCATAAAAAAATTGTGGAATACTTTAAAAACAATGTTCCTCAACTCCAAATTGCAAAGGCTTTGAAGGTCTCATCATCGACAATGCATAACATCATCAAAAGATTCAGAGAAACTGGAAAAATCTCTGTGCGTAAGGGACAAGGCCGAAGACCTTTACTGGATGCCCGTGATCTTCGGGCCCTCAGACGCCACTGCATCACTCACCGGCATGATTCTGTCATTGACATTGCTAAATGGATCCAGGAATACTTCAAGAAACCACTGTCTGTAAACACAGTCTGCCGTGCCATCCACAGATGCCTCCTAAAACTCTATCATGCAAAACGGAAGCCATTGTTGAGCATGATCCAGAAGGGCCGCCGTGTTCTGTGGGCCAAGGATCATTTAAAATGGACTGTAGCAAAGTGACAAGGTGTCCTGTGGTCAGACGAGTCCAAATTTGACATTCTTGTTGGAAATCATGGGCGTTGTGTCCTCCGGGCTAAAGAGGAGAAAGACCACCTCTCCTGTTATCAGCGTTCATTTCAAAAGCCAGCATCTCTGATGGTATGGGGATGCATTAGTGCATATGGTGTGGGACACTTGCATGTTTTAAAAAGCACCATGAATGCTGAAAGGTATATAAACATTTTAGAGCAACATATGCTCCCCTCCAGATGACATTTATTCCAGGGAAGGCCTTTTGTATTTCAGCAGGACAATGCAAAACCACATACTGCAGCTATTACAACAGCATGGCTTCGTAGTAGAAGAGTGCGTGTGCTGAACTGGCCTGCCTGCAGTCCTGATCTTTCGCCGATTGAGAACCTTTGGCGCATAATTAAACAAAAAGTCCGTCAAAGGAGACCCAAAACTCTCCAGCAGCTGGAAGCCTGTTAAACAAGAGTGGTATCAAATTCCAATGGCTAACTTCAAGAAACTTGTCTCCTCAATGCCCACTCTGTGTTAAAAAGAAGAGGGGATGCTACACCATGGTAAACAGACCCCTGTCCCAACTTTATTGAGACCTGCAGCAACCATCAAATTTGAAATGAGCTCATTTTGTGAATAAAATTGTAAAATTTCTCAGTTTCAACATTTGCTATGTTATCTCTGTTCTTTTGTCATTGCGTTTTGATTTTATTCACAATTTACACTTTGTCCCAACTATTTTGGAATTAAGGTTGTAGTTCTCCAACCTTATTGTTCTCGAACTCCAGTGCAGGCTCTTAACTGTAGAATTTTAGAACATAGAAGAGGGGCTGTCGAAGGTTATGTTAAAGTTTTGATTGCTTTTGCACAGTGTTTGAGTAAATATGATCAGGGCAAGGTGAGAATTGGGACTCTGCAATGGAACTTCTGATTCCAGAGAGAGCCACTGGTTTCTCCTTTTAGTTCAACCCTAGTTTCCTAGTTTTGACTGGAAGAATTAAGATGGGACAAGGGAATGCCACCTAGGTTGTACTCACGAGAGAGCTCTCTGGCATGTTCAAAGGCTCTGCAGACATAAATCATACACTAAAACTCATGCAACTGAAAATGCCTGCCTGGGATTAACCCAAGAGCAATATTTCATTGACGGACGCAAACAAGTGCACATGGACAAAGGCACTATCTCACACACCCATGTGCGCGCACACGCACACACACACACGCACACATGCGCGAACAGGGACACATAAGCAACACACACTAATGCAAATGTGCATGATTGCAGAGGAATTAACGTACACCATCATGCAGGGGCACCCCTTAGTAGTTAGCTGCATGCGGTCTCCTACCATCTCCATAAAGCATGCTCCATCATTACGAGACGTTTCCTTTAACCAGTTCATCACCACAAAGGCCTGCCTCCAGCAGGCAGCCCCTTCCCCATCTCTGTAAAGGGCGTTTAATAAACGGGCAAAATCCAGCAGATTAAATTTTTAGGACACCCCAGAAGGTGGTGCATCAGCAGTTTCCCCGTCGGCTGCTGGAGAGTGAGGCCTGAGGGCGGTTCTTACTGCCACAGCGGAACAACGGGGCCCTTTCAGGCGGGGACTTATCTGCTCTGTCATCGCGGCCCCCTGACAGGGGCAGGCGTGGCGGGTGAGCCTGCCGCGTACGTGAGAGAGGATCCATTTATTAAGCAACAATGGGCGCTTTTTCTGTCCTGCTCTGAGTCTGGCACCCGCAGAAATACCACAGGCTCTTTGTGTTATAATCAGGGTTGCTCCTGTAGCAGGCCTGCTAACTGCACTGTCTTCGCTCAGCTGAGCATTGCTCTATGCTCAGTGCCTCAGAGTGAGCACTCGGTGCCTCAGTGTCCACTCTGTGCCTCGGAGTGTGCACTCTGTGCCTCGGAGTGTCCACTCTGTGCCTCGGAGTGTGAGCTCGGTGCCTCGGAGTGTGCACTCGGTGCCTCAGAGTGGGCGCTCAATACTTTAGTGCGCCCTCAAAACTTCGAAGTGTTTGCTCAGTTCTTCAGAATGTGCAGCCAATATAGCAGTGTGTGCACTCAAAACCTCAGATTGTGTGCTCGAAAACTTCACTGTGCCCTCAAAACTTCAGAGGGGCTTCAAAAATTCAGCCTGCCCTCAAAACTTTAGAATGTACCCTCAGAACTTCATACTATGCCCTCAATACTTCAGAGTGCCCTCAGCATGCATGTGTGTGTATATGTATGTGTGCGCATGTGCGTTTGTGTGCACGCATTTGTGTGCATGTGAGTGTGTGTGCGCGTGCATGTGTGCATGTGTACTTGCATGCAGAAGTGAGTTGCTCATGTCTGCGAGAATCTGTGCATACTTGTGTGTATGCTCAGGTTTGAATGTGTGTGAGTCTCCTGGCGTGTGTTTGTGTATTTGTGCATGTCTTAGATTTTGTTTGTGTGTGTGTGTGTGTGTGTGTCCGTCCCTCTTTAGTGTATTTTGCCCAAATGCCCAGTTTTTCAATGGAAATCCCCAGACTTCAGCCTCGTATTATGTGTCTGGCCTCAGCTTGAGAAAATCTTGACTGCTCTGTAGGTGTGCCTATGTGCACAATTACTTTTTAGTTGTGGCTGCTCTCCAGACATCATTTAAGGTGATGGATACAGATACTGATGCCGGAGGCAGAGTGACTGACAAATACAGAATGATAAAAGACCAAACAGGGCAGAGAGAAAGGGGGGGAGGTGCTGCCCTTTTGGGACATATTTCCGAGTGCAACTCAAACAATAGCAGGAGCTGGCGATGACCTTTTACGAAAGGCTTCTGTTTGTGTTGACACGATGGGTTTGGAATGCAGGGCATGGGGCACAGACATCATCAGCATTGTCGTTTTTATCATCGGATGGGTGGCTATTATTACTTAGAAGGCCCCACTGCAGTCCTTAGACTTATACACTGTGTATGTCCTCAGTGCTGAGCATAACACACACACACACACACACACACACACACATGCTCACCAGCACAGGCTGCCGGCATACGAATAGTTCCAGTCGAGTGTGCAGGATCATAGGCCTACATGGACACGTACATGTACTGCAGCATAGTGGCTAAGGTGCTTGAGTCAGATCCAGAAGGTTTTTGGGTCGAACCCCATCAGAGCCACAATATGAATCGTTTAGTTTGATGTGCAAGGCTTTTAAAACCACATTGCAGCCACTTGGCCCCAGCTGAGTCTCATCTTCTGTAAGTCACTTCTGCAAAAATGATCAGCTTAATAAAATATGATGTGTCTTCCTGCCTGGGTTAATGTGCAAACGTACATGCACACACATTCATGAGCACCTGTGCGCATGAAAATCTTGCAAGAGCTGTGTATTTGCCTGTTGAAATGTCAGTCATGGGTCTCATGCTCTCTCTAGCATTTCAAAATGTCACATGATGACCCCACAGTATGAACACTGATATTCGCTTGGTTCTGTTGTGTTTGGCATTAGGATGGGAACTGGATTGACCAGGTACCAAATATAAAAATTCCCACAGTGGGGCTGTGGGGGTGGGGGGTTGCTTATCTGATGTCATTTAAAATAGTTTTCCTTTTCTAATCTGTTCTCTGGCAATGACCTAGCAAAGGTGTGTTTGTTTTGGATTATAAAGTTCAAGTTTATCCAGTTTGAATACAGAAGGTTTTTGTCAGACAACAGCGATGGGAAACCCAAGAATACGATTGTAGGAGACCAGTGAACACAATGACACTAAATAACCCTCTCTGAATAGACTCTTATGAGGGAAAGCCTTGATTCAGACTTTGTTTGTAAATTAGTTGCAGTGTGTGTGTGTGTGTGTTTGTGTTTGTGTCTGTGTGTTTTCATCAGTGTTAGAAAGAGAGTGTATGTGTGTGTGTGTTGTGTGTGTGTGTGTGTGGAAGAGTAAGAGTTTGTGTAAGACAGATGGATAGTATGTACAGGTGTGTATGAGTGTGAGTGAATGAATGAAAGAGGGAGTGTTTGTGAGTGATGCAGGTAGGATGTGTATGCTGGTGTGTGTTGACATGTATCGGGGGTGTGTTTAGTTTAGATGACTGTGCACTGCACCGAGTTGTTTTTCTGTGGAATCATTTACCTCTCTTCACGCTCAACATGGTCACGGTGTGATGATGCAATCTATGTTGAGGTGGCACACCGTGATGACATCAGAAGTGGCGTGGGTGGCCTGTGGTTGTAGGTGGGTGGAGGGCTTGGGCTTGTCGGAACAGACCATCCCTGGGGGGTCAGGGCCTGGCGTTCCTCAGAATTCCAGAAGAGCGACGGAAAACCTGCTGTCCTCCACGCGTTCCCCTCACACGATGAGGAATGCATATGGCAGTTGGAATTCTCAGCATTCCAGTCCTCGTTACTCTCATACTGGTGCTTCACAGAGTTTCTCCAAAACACTTAACCGCAAAACTGGAGCCTTGTGGGCTGGTTTGTTCCGTAAGGCTTAACAGCTGCTGTGATATTATTGTGGCTACACTGGGGTTTGAACCATCAATCTTCCTCCTCGATGTTGGCCATCCCCCCCAGATTGAACTGAGTGTCAGTCACTAAGGTACTGAGTCACAGCAGTCCAGCTGTAAGACCAAGGCCCACCTACACACTTCATCCTCTGCAGTCAGTCTTCCTGCCTGTCTCATAATGTAATCTAACAGTGGCGAGAACAGGCAATTCTGCCCAACAAAGCTAGCCAAATTTCTAACACTGGGAAGACTTAAGAAACAGGTATTGTGACAGCGCTGTGCCTGAGTGTCTGCCAATGCTCCGTGACCTGGCGTGCTATTCCACTCTGTGACCACTTTCTGTTGGGAAAAATACTTCCTCGCATCAGTGCATAAACCTTTTTCTACCTCCTGTTACGACCCCCTAGTTCTGCAAACAAAACACAACTAAAGTATTTTTTTTTTTAGTTCTCTTAGTTCATCTCTTAAACATTTTTAAGGTCTTTGATCACATTGGTGTCTGGTGTCTGTCTCCCTGTGTGTAAATACCACCATGGTTGAGAACGTGAGGTTCTCACCATTCACAGTATGGAGGAGTGATGACCTCACTAAATTCCATCATCATAACTCTTAAATCTTCATTTTCTCAGTGGTGGATTTCATTGGTGGGGTGGGGTGTTGGGTCAGGCTGGTAAATCTCACTCTTGAGACGTGTGGGTGCGCTTGCTGTGGTGGCAGAGGCAGGTTCGTACAATTGGATCCATCTGGGTGGTGTTAAGTTTGTTGGGTATTGGTAACCCAGCTGTGTGGTGTAACTGGGTGATTCCTGGCTGGGTGTTGGATGTACAGTAGTTGTAGATCCAGTAATTTGAACGCATTGAGTTTGTCCAGGCTTGGTGGGGGTCTTGGGTTTGTGGAGTTGGTGTAAACCTTCTTTTGTGGTGCTGTTCGGTCTGCAGAATGCTACAGTTTTATGTTGTATTGTGTTGATCAGTGGGAGAGCGGAGTAGGAAGAGGAAGAATGGCCATATTTTGTCTGTCATCTGTTGGTCTCTGCTGCTACCCAACCCGTGAGTACTCATTCAGCCGAGAGGAACACTGAACACTACCTCAAATCATGACAGTACAATGTACATGCCCCAAAATGACTGGCTTCAAGTTACGGGAAAGTACTGTCTGGCCAGCTAGTGTGTGGTTGTGTGAAGCACTGCATATCGAGTACTCATCTGTCCAATTGCGAAACAGGACAAAACTTCAAGCTGTGGCTTTGTTATGAATCCCCCAGAGATTTATATTTATGTGCACCTAAATTCCTATAGCTTTTTGGGTCAAAATTAGTTTTCCAGGTACCCCAGTTCTGAAACATTGGATGAAAATTGTGATGGGAAGACGTGGCCATTTTAATCGTGCCTTTGGTTTTAGTCACTGGCCTCTTGGACATACAGAACAAGGAAGTCCCAAAAGCGTAATTACATATGTGATTATATCCATGACTGTACCTCTGTGGTGATTCACTCAGTGCGGCAATGAGGATAAAAATACTCAGAAATTCCTTATTGCTGCCTCAAATTAAATTCTTTTGGTTCCGTTGACTCCAGCAGATTGTATGTGGGTGTTACAATGTTCATGGAAGGCTCAATTGGACCCATATTGACCAGGGTGCCCCTTACAGTGTTGCGCCTTAATTTACACTGTTTTTATTACTAGATAAGATTACTGAAACGTACGCAGCAAATCAGCATGCTTTTATAATGGTCATTAGTTGTTGAATCTTCAAGAATGATTTGTTCGTTGGTTTGACCGTTAGTGTTACATGATGGTCTTGGAGATGCCACAATTGACTGCAATATAGTCCTAATCTCTCTCCTGACAGATCAGTGGTAGGATTTATTCTTTTTTTTTAATTATTATACTTATTTTAATTCATGGTCATATTTTGACTGTATAGTTGAAGCAGTAAACACAGTAATGCCCTCCGGCTCCTGACGTTAATACATCATTTGCAAACTTCCCATCTATGAGAGTAGCCTGTAATTTCTCAGTATTACACTACAGCTTTCACCAGCCAAAATAGCGTTAATAAAATTAGACCAAATCCAATCAAGGTGAGTTTATATTGTACATCTCCTCTAATTGCTGCGACATGCCTCAGGACATGCTTCACAGCCCTCAGAGAACCATGGCCCAATCTTGTAAATCTGCTTTGGGCAACAGCTGCAGGAACGTTAATTGCAAATTTGTGTTTTCATGCCAGAAAAAAGGATGCTGCCTAGGTCATGAAATCCTGTTCTACTGATGTATTCTGTAGGTTATATGACCATGGAGATGGAATATGATTAATTCTCTTTTGACCGTAGTCTTCTGAGCACCATATGTGAATGGGTGGGCCCAGTTACTGTATTTGAGCTGAAGATGACCTCATGTGATTTGCTCATCTGAGTCTCGTTATACAGATGTGATATTGATGGTCACATAGTGATTACCTCACTTGGTGTAGGTCTCAGGATTATACTGATTTATCTCATACTGGATGTCTGCCGTTTGACATCTAGTGGGGGGTTTGGGTAAACCTGAATTCTTGTGCACTTAAAATACAGCAATATTGCGGTGTTTAATTATAGCAGTAGTGTGTAGAATAGGTATAGTGGCAGTTTGTAGTTTAGGCTGTTTAGGAATAGGAGTGCTGTGTTAGTAGTTTCCTGTCAGTTTCAGTTTAGCAGCAGTGTACAATTTCTGTGTAGCAGTAATATGTTTTTTAAGCGCGCCAGTGGTGTGTTTATAGTTTTGATTCCCTCGGTACATACAGCTCACGTGCAGTAGTAATGTGTTGTTTGACTGTGGCAGTAGTATTTATGTATTTTTTAAAGTGTGGCAGTAGTGAGTGGTTTCTTTTGCAGTAGTACATAGTATGCTGTTTTAAATGCAGCAATATTGTGTAGTTTGTGTTGCAGGAGTGTGCATGTAGTTTTTAAGATTTGCTGTTGTTTATAGTTAGTTCGTGCAGCACTGCTTGTCCACAAGGTAGTGTCATTGCACTTAAATAATGACTAGTGGACTGTCGTGTCACTGTAGTGGACATTGTGACCTTGGAGGTTTGGTCGATTTACCTTCGAGGGCATCGAAGATTCAACATGGATCATAGACGTTCCTATGAGATTTACACCCACATATCAGCAGGCCCCTCACAAAAAGGGCTTTGCAAGCGCGCATGTGACAGAGGGCAATCGAGTCGTTGGAACACCAGGCTTGCCAGGTGTCGGGGTGTGTGTGTGTGTGTGTGTGTGTGGTAGAGAGACCTATCCTGTAGAAGCTGGGACTTGAAGGGCATACTGGGTAATCTTCGCCATCTGAAGTCGTGAGTCATTGTGTCAGGCATGGACACTTGCTCTCTCTCACACACTCTGACGCTGTTTGAAGTGATCTACTATTTTTTTTTTATCAGTGGATGAATTTGGGGATGCTGGTTTATGGGCACTGAGAGATTGAATGACTCTTTAATGTTGGATGTTTATGATGGTGGGGGTGGACGATTGTATGGGAGGCTGAAAGAGTTAACTGGCGGGCTTCTGCGGTGAAGAGAACTTGAGAGCCTGACAAGGTTTATTATCCCCCGCCACAAAGTGTGAGGGGGATATAGGTTTGAGCTCCGTCCGTCCGTCCGTCCGTCCGTCCGAGATAAAGGGGACAGCTTTTCTCAGAAACTATTAGAGATAGGACAACCAAATTTGGTGTGTAGCTTCAGACCATAAAGGCCTTGATGGAGTTTGAAAATGAGACGTGCGCGATTATTTTTCCCGCAGTTATTGCCCTTGATCCGTATTTTTGGACTCTGTCCACGGTATCTCTAAAGGGGACAGCTTTTCTCAGAAACTATTTGAGATAGGATAACCAAATTAGGTGTGTAGCTTAAGACCATAAAGACCTTGATGGAGTTCGAAAATAAGAAGCACACGATTATTTTTCCCACAGTTATTGCCCTTGTGGCATTTTTGGGAGCCTCTGTTCAGAGTATCTTTGAAGAAGACATTTTGGCGGGGGATGTTGTTGACCATGTCTACTTGTTGATAGATGAATACGATGGTTGTTGAGTGTTTCCAGGGACTGATGGTCCTTATCTGGTTTGTAGTATAGGGGTCATTCCACGCCAAACGTCCGAATGCCCCCGCTCGACCATCTCAGATTTGACTGAAAAAAATCCAGGAGGTTCACACACTTCCCAACAGGAAAAGTCCCAAATTTTAGCTCCCAACTCCTTATAGTTTTGTCATAAAAAAACATTTTGTCAACTACTCCCTGACCTGTTTTGAGCAGAGTTTTCTGGGGAGCCACTTTCAGACTGTTGTATCTACAAAACTATTTAAGGTAGGTCCTTCAAATTTTCAAGGGTTGAAATCTGGCAAAAGTACTGGTAGAATATGGACTTTTACACGTGCTTTTGGTTTATCACAGAATTCTGGGGGCTTGAATTTGCTCGAAAATTCTACTCTTCCAATATGACTGCATATTTGAAGGACTGTGGAAAGTGCAATTTCAAAGACAGAGGTTTGATATTGAACATTCACCTTCCCACACATGCTGTGTACTTTGTATTTTAAAACTGGCCCTCTGTGATGAACGGTCTAGAAGATATTAAGGTTTAAAAATGGAAAAAATTAATTTGGTGCCATTTTTGCCATGTTATACCAAAAAATAACAGCACCCAACAACAAAAAATTGACTGTTTTAGAAAGATTAGAAGTCTATTTTTGACATATCCAAAATTTGTGATGGTGTTCTGCCTTATTTTCGCAAAATGAATTTTTGAAAATGTGGTGTTTGCATACACGCATAGCATTCATGGCCTATGAAGGCACTTTCAGAAGCTAAGAAAACACCCTGAATTCATGACACACAGCTTAAACTCAACAAAATGCTTCATTTGATTCGTAATAAACTATACTTGAAGGATAACCCATATGTAGTCTTTAGATATAGAAATAGAAATGTGTCAAATTGAGCATTCACACTACAGAACTTAATGTGGATACACGCGTCAAACCACCTCCACATGTGGTTTTAACAATCAGATTCCAAAGCACTTTGGAATTGTTCACACCTGTATTTAGAACAAGCCATTAGCAGTCAGATTTACCATATAAATGACTAGAGTGAACAGGCTCCAAGTCTTCAAGATGGCATCATTGGTTCCATGTTTTATTGGAGCTGTGTTGGGATGTACTGAAGACTGCCACAGGTTGGATTACACCAAAAGTTATGCAATGTAAGTCTCACTTCTTTAGATTAATATTTTTCTTGCAACTACATTTTGCAGCTTCACCTCAGGATCTAGATGTTATTGACTGACTTATGTGGTGAACACAAGTATTTTTAACTTACTATTTAAACTTTCCTGATAACTGTGAAGGTAGTATGAGTCAATTTAATAAGAATTTATGAAATGTTATGCTTCTATTGTTTCAGACCAAGTCAGCTGATCTCTATCACCTCACTGTCAAATGATGACCAAATGCTCCTGAAGCACAGGTGTAGTTTGGAGGAAAATGTACCACATGATGCAACTGTATGTTTGTACCACAGGAAAATAAACCTGGATTTTTACTCTTCTCTACAAAGAAACTGCTGCAACCCATATAACTTACATGCAAGACCCATAAAGAAAATTCTTCGCACCATCTCTTTGTCCCAAGCAGAGACCATTGGAAAGACATCAGTAAAGACTGGAATGAAAGTATGCCTGCAGTGCAAGAAACACATGTATGAGATGTCAGCCAGTGTTCCATTGCAACAACACGTTGATCAGGACTACGTACAACAGGAAGACATGAAAAACCAATTGGATGAGTGCTTCACTGCTATTGGTCTTTCCCCATGTAAAATTTCAAGAGTCAGTGCCAGGTTTAAGGAAACCTATATTCAGAGAAAAGTTCAAGAAATTCACAATAAGACAAAAGAAATGCTACATTGGTGTGATGCAGTTCCTTCAACATCACATGCTGCTCCTGTGACGACTATATCATCTGCTCATGTGAGTGATGTTGATTACCTTGTTGCAGCTTTGAAAAAGAAGTTGTCACTCACAACTGGAAGGCAGCAGCAGATCAAATTATTAACTCTAGTACCACAAAGTTGGAGTATTGGAAAGACCATGGATGAATTTGGTGTTGGTGAGCGTATAGTCAGACTAGCTAGAGATCTGCGTTTAGAATATGGTATTTTGCCTGAAGTCACCCCTTCAATGGGAAGACCATTGAGTACTGACACTGTCAACAAAGTCATTGCATTTTTCCATCAGGATGATATTTCTAGACCATTGCCTGGTAAAAAAGACTTTATGAGTGTGAAAGAAGGAGACACGAAAGTGCACAAGCAGAAAAGATTGATAGTAATGAATCTGAATGAAGCCTTCCAGTTGTTCAAGGAAACGTACCATGACGTGAAGATCGGAATTTCCAAATTTTGCTCACTGCGTCCCAAGGAGTGCATAACTGTAGGTGCAAGAGGGACGTGTTCTGTTTGTGTTTGTGTGTACCATCAGAATGTGAAGTTAATGCTTTCTGCTTTCCCGATTTCAAACCAAGGAGACAAGATCACCCAGGCTGATCTCCTGAACCATATTGTGTGTTCCACGCAGAACATAGAATGCATGTTGCACAGGTGTGAAGAGTGCCCAGGATCAACAAATCTAGAACATTTTTTGAATGAAAAAAGCAAGTGATCATGTGGACAACATAAACTTCAAGCAGTGGGTGACAACTGACAGAACTACTCTTGTGGACTACACCATATCTACAGAGGGCTACCTAGAGTTACTAATGGAAAAAGTGAACCAACTGTCAGCTCACCATTTCATAGCAAAGCATCAGAGTCATTACTTGCATCAACTGAAGGAACAACTTCAGTCAGATGAGTATATCATACTTCTTGACTTTGCTGAGAATTACTCTTTTATTGTACAAGACGCCGCCCAGGGTTACCACTGGGATAACTCCCAGTGTACCCTTCATCCTTTTGTAATATACCACAAGGAAGATGAGCAGCTGAGATGTTCAAGCATGTGCATAGTAAGTGATTGTCTGAAGCATGACACAGAAGCTGTGTACACTTTTCTGTGCAGTGTTATACCTGAAGTGAAGAAATTGCTGTCCATCTTGAAGAAAATTCACTATTTCAGTGACGGAGCTGCTTCTCAGTATAAAAACCGCAAAAACTTTATCAATCTGCTGTATCACTCCTCTGACTTTGGTGTTTCTGCAGAATGGAACTTCTTTGCAACATCACATGGTAAGTCACCGTGTGATGGAATTGGTGGCACAGTAAAACGAGAGGCTACACGAGCGAGCCTGCAGGCCACTATTACAAACCACATCCTAAACCCTGAAGACCTCTTCAAATGGGCAGAAAAAAAGCATCTCAGGGGTGAAATTTATGTGGATTAGTAAAGAAAATGTGAAGTCCATGGCTGACAAGCTTGAAAGCAGATTTGCAAATGCACTCACAGTGCCAGGCACTAGAGATAATCACTGTTTCAAGCCAGTCAATGCAACAACAATTGAGGTCAGCAGAGTGTCTGGAATTGCTGGATTTTTAGTCAACTATGAGGTAGAACATGCAGAAGAAGAGGTTTCACAGGGCTTCCAGATCAGTGATATGATACCTGGCCAATATACAACCTGTGTTTACGACCATCACTGGTGGGTTGGAAGCATCAGAGAGACATCTGAAGTCCAGCAAGATGTTCAGATACAATTTATCCATACACATGGCCCAGCAAAAAGTTTCTTCTGGCCCAGGAGAGAAGATTTGTGCTGGGTACCTGTGCAACACATAATTTCTAAAATAGATGTTCCTAGCACTACAACTGGGCATATATATACAATTCAGGAATGTGACATCAAAGCATCTGAAAGTTTCCTGAAAGAGTTCAGATAATTTACAATAGTTGTCCGAAAGTTACCAACTTTATAATTCATTTAATAACTTCCATAAATCATAAGAATATTCATAATCGTTTCTACTAGACTGTCAATTACTTTTTATCATGGATAATTACTGAAGCATACAGGTTATTTTTGGTTCATCGTGGTACAACAGAAATGTAATGGTTTGTAACAAGTTTCATTTTCACCCATATTGGAGCTCCATTATTTCAATATCTGAAAATTGCATACAGGCGATCCTTTAAGTGTAGTTTATGATGAATCAAATAAAGCATTTTGTTGAGTTTAAGCTGTGTGTTATAAATTTAGAGTGTTTTCTTAGCTTCTGAAAGTGCCTTCATAGGCCATGAATGCTATCGTGTATCACGAACACCACATTTTCAAAAAATTCATTTTGCGAAAATAAGGCAAAACACCATCACGAATTTTGGATATGTTAAAAATAGACTTCTAGTCTTTCTAAAACAGTCAATTTTATGTTGTTGGGTGCTGTCATTTTTTTGGTATAACATGGCAAAAATGGCACCAAATTAATTTTTTCCATTTTTAAACCTTAATATCTTCTAGACCGTTCATCACAGAGGGCCAGTTTTAAAATACAAAGTACACAGCATGTGTGGGAAGGTGTATGTTCAATACCAAACCTCTGTCTTTGAAATTGCACTTTCCACAGTCCTTCAAATATGCAGTCATATTTGAAGAGTAGAATTTTTGAGCAAATTCAAGCCCCCAGAATTCTGTGATAAACCAAAAGCACATGTGTAAAAGTCCATATTCTACAAGTACTTTTGCCAGATTTCAACCCTTGAAAATTTGAAGGACCTACCTTAAATAGTTTTGTAGATACAACAATCTGAAAGTGGCTCCCCAGAAAACTCTGCTCAAAACGAGTTGGGGTAGTTGACAAAATGTTTTTTATGACAAAACTATAGGAGTTGGGAGCTAAAATTTGGGACTTTTCCTGTTGGGAAGTGTGTGAACCTCCTGGAATTTTTTCAGTCAAATCTGAGATGGTCGAGCGGGGGCATTCGGACGTTTGGCGTGGAATGACCCACAGGCATTATACGACATGACCCCACACAAATTGCAACAGAAACTCTTTCAGTTGTTCTAGTCTCATAAATATGTCTTTTATAACATATCAAAAGTCCTAAGAAATCCAAGTGGTGGAAAGTATTGAAAAATACTGAAATCGGGATGCCACAATTTCCCATTGCCGGCCATGTTAAAAAATAGATTTATGCATGTCCTCTTGTCTGATGTCCACACAAAGGGTTCAATACTGTCCACAATCAACCAGAAACTGCTTTCATAAGTGGGTATCTCTTTGGAACCTTTGATTCTTATCAACTGTAATTGTCAGGTAACTATGGTTACTATGACCCACATATCAGCAGTGTCACCAAGCACACAACAAGATACATGTAAGTATTATCTCTTTTACCTCAGAACATTTTTGATGTCATTAAATTGATACATTTCAAACAACATATTTGCACATTCATGACTATTGTGTGAAAGAGTATGTTATTATTATCATGTACTATCAAATTAGCCTACTTTATAGTTAGCTAACAGTAGCTAGCTAACTAAGCTAACTAACATTACTGTAGCTAGCTAACTGTATATGGTTGTGCTGTTGACAATTGTTTAGCTTGATGTGCGTAACACGGAGAGACGGACTCTCACTATGATATTTTTAGCTTAGCTAACACTAGCTAGCTAACTAAGCTAGCTAGCATTCCTGTAGCGTATGTGTTGTCGATGTGTTGTTGACATAATTGAGTAGCATGATGTGCTTAACATGGAGAGACAGACGCTTACTATGATATTTCTAGCTTGCTTGTAATGACATCTAACCTGTTAGGTAGCCTAGTATCCTAGTAATGTAAAAAAATAGACATATTTAAAACATGATATCATTCATGTGTGGACCAAAATATCATACAAATCATTATTCTTACCCAAAATTTTGAAAATGGCATACCTTTACTGTTATGAAACACACTGATTCTAATCCAATTAGTGAAGTTCATTAGTGGCTATGTGTCAGTTACTGTACTGTAAAAATTAATATTCATCATCTGTTCATGATTTTAGCACCATGAGTGCAACAATGAGTGACCCTCTGAGATGTGCCATCTGTAAGGAGCCCGCAGAGGGAGAAGAACAGCCACTATCCACCCTTACTGAAAAGGGGAGTGACACCATCAACCGAGCAAGTACATCTCGAGAGGCTGACATTCATACATCACCTGGGGAACTGGTTCATCAAGTCTGCCGCAAGAAATATATCAACAAACAACAAATAGTGAAAGCGCTGAAGGAGAAGCAACAAGAAAAAGAACATGATATGGAAATTGACAGCCGTGTTCTACGCTCAGCTGAGAAGGAGTTCCATTATGACAGAGACTGTCTGTTCTGTGGGAGGTCAGTTAATGTTGGGGCCAAGAGGAAAAGTTCTGATACGCCTGTATTCCCAGTGAGGACGGTTGAGTTCAAGGACACAGTCTTGAAATCTTGTGATGAAAGAGGAGATGCCTGGGCAGCCACAATGAAAGCTCATGTGCTGCATGTGCATGACCTGCATGCTGCAGATGCAGTCTATCACCAAGTGTGCAGCATCAATTTCCGTACCAAGAAGCAAATGCCAGCAGGTCATCAGACCAGCGAAACAGGGGCCAAAAAAACAAAACTGGGTAGACCACAAGACAAATAAAGACTCAAAGCCTTTCTAGAAGTTGTGAACTTCCTCGAAGAAAATGATGATGAACAGATCACAATCAATGACCTTGTCAGCCGAATGGAGGACAATCTCCAAGGCTCAGAACTTAAAGCATATGGCTACACACACATGAAGTCAAAACTGAAGGAACATTTCGGTGACAGAATAATTGAAACCAACATTAATGGGAAGCCAAATGTGGTTACCTTCAGGAGCACAGCCAAAGCAATCCTTGACTTTTATTTTAAAAGGGAAGCTGATCCTGAAACAGAGAAGAAAAGGATAATTGAAACTGCTGCCAAGCTTATCAAAGATGACATCAAATTGGTTGAAACATCCCATGATGTATATCCTGACTGTGAGTCACTTAAGTCTGAAGAGGAAGCCAACAACTTTCTTCCAGAAAGCCTCAGGGTTCTACTGAAAGGGTTGCTTGTGGGCAAAAACACTGGCATGAAAACTGCCTCCATCGGACAGGCAATCATGTAGGCAACCAGACCAAGAGTTATTCTGGCACCACTGCAGATAGGGCTTGGTGTCCAGCTCCACCACCATTTTGCATCATGCTTCCTAATCAATACTCTTCACCAGTTTGGATTCTGCTGCTCGTACCAGGAGGTGCACAGATTTGTGAGTAATGCTGTCATTCCTGGCTTCACTGGTGGGTTTGTCCAATATGCTGCAGACAATGTTGACCACAACGTTAGAACCTTGGATGACAACAACACCTTCCATGGCATGGGGATGATTGCTGCCGTAACACCAGCTACTAAGACCAGCAATCCAATCCTCAGAGCCAAGGTCACCCCAAGTGACATGTCCATGATGGGGAGAGTTCCAATCCTGTTCCACAGGGAAGAAAGTCATGGAACAACTGCAGTGACATACCAGAAGCTTGTCACTATGACTGCACAGAACCCGACAGCAGACCTGGACCTCATATGGAAGACATCTATCCTGTTTGCCTCACCAAGGCCAGCATAGTCTGGAATGATGCAGTTTGTACAGCATGGCTATCACCCTGGGAAATCATCCTTTGTATTTCTTCCAATGATTGACATGAGCCCCAGTGATGCCACATGCATCTACTCCACACTCAAGTTTCTATGTGAGCATGCCCGCCGCCACAATGCCATCCCCATCATCACTTTTGATCAACCTCTCTGGTGGAAGGCCCTGCTGATCATCGAAGCTGAGCCGGAAGGAAGTGACTTGAGTAACATAGTCCTGCGACTTGGGGGCTTCCACACTGAGATGAGTTTTTTGGGGTCCATTGGGCATCTCATGGCTCGCACTGGGTTGCAGGAAGTGATGGAGCTTGTCTATGCAGCCAGTGCTGTGGTTCACATGATGACCAGGAAGGCGATTGCACGGGCTGTGCGTGCACACCTCCTTATTGATGGCGTCCTCAATGGCCTGATTCTGTCTGATGCACTTGGTGTGGCTCCCTTTCAGCAGCCAGGAGCACCAGAGGATGTGGCTCCCCCTCAACTGTCAGGAGATACAGAAGAGTGTGATGCACAGATGTCATCAGAGGAAGATACCCCAGCTGGAGATGGAACAGGAAACTCTGATCTGGATGAAGTTGCTGTCCTCTATGCACGGTTGATGGAGGGATCAGTGTCTGCAGAGAAGGCTTGCAATGCAGATGTGATGCTCAGAATAAAGGAACTACTAAAAAGCAAAACTGAATCCTTGAAATCCTCTAGCAGGACTGCTGCCCTCTGGTTGCAGTACATGGATATGGTAGACATACTTCGCAAGTTTCTGAGAGCTGAACGTACTGGGAATAGGGCACTGCATCTTGAGGCAATATCAGAAATGCTTCCTTTCATGGCTGCATCTGGGCACAATCTCTACGCAAAATCGGCTAGGATCCATGTGCAGCGGATGTGCAAGCTCCAGGTGGAACATCCAGATGTCTACCGGAGATTTGGAGAGGGATTCCATGTGGTCAGACGAAGTGATTGCTTATGGGCTGGCCTGTCCGTGGATCTCATCATCGAACAGGTGCTGATGAGAAGTATGAAAACCAGTGATGGCCTCACGAGACGGCGAGGGATGATGGAGCTGCAACGATTGAAACGGCTGCTCTCCGTGCCAGCTTGCGCTGAAGTCAACAATGCCATGCAAGAGCTGACAGGGGTGAACTACAAAACTGGCGAGCAGAACAAGGACATGACAGATGCAAGACAAACACGTGACAAGAAGGACACACTCACAGTTCTGAACTATCTCCAAGAAAGACAGCCCTTCTGCTCAGATCCAAGCTTGCGCAGTGTCTCCACTGGGGTCTATGCACACCCTTCTGTGAATGTTGATAAGGCAAAGGCCATCGGAAACACCATCTTGGCCAGCATGGATGGACAGACTACTGCTGAGTACACATTCAAGAAGAAGGATCAGGCAGTCACCATGAGTATGAAATCCTCAGTGAAGATTGATGGTGAGGCAGTGCAGGTGGATCCTCAACTACTTTTCCAGCGACTCACAATTGCTGCAAAATCTTCACAAGACCTGGCATCAGTGTTCAAGTATGAGCTGTGTAGTTATCCTCCAGCGCTGTTTGACACCTTCCTGCTGCTTCGACAGCCACTGAAGCCAGTGCTAGCAGATGCCGTCTGGGCACTCCACACACCTGACCCTTCCAGAAGTCACAGGCCATGTTCAGTATGTGCTGGATGGTGGAGCACTTGTTCAGCGCATCCCGTGGACACGTGGATCTACATACAAGGACATCTGCAAGCTGTACACTGAGTATGTCACAAGGAAGTTTGGAGAGGCAGTTGTCGTCTTTGACGGTTATCAAGGCACATCCACCAAAGACATGACACACAGCAGGCGAGCAGGTGGGAGGACTGGAGCAACCATAAGCATGGATGAGGACATGCCTGTTACAATGAATAAAGATGAGTTCCTTGCAAACCACACAAACAAGCAGCAGTTCATCAACATGCTCAGTGGTCACCTACAGAAGAAGAACTGTCAGACGTACCATGCCCCAGGTGATGCTGATCTTCTCATAGTGCAAAAAGCAGTGGAGTCTGCCACCACAACAAACACTGTGCTCATTGGTGATGATACAGATCTGCTCATTCTCCTCATCTACCACACCAACCTCAAGTCACATGATCTCTTCTTCAAACCTGAGATGAAGAAGAGCACGAAGAAACCACGTGTCTGGAACATCAAGGCTGTCAAGCAGCAGCTGGGTCCCAGTGTGTGCACTCACATCCTCTTCATCCATGCAATAGCCGGATGTGACGCTACCTCCCGCCTTTATGGCATTGGGAAAGGAGCTCCCCTCAAGAAATTCATAACCAGCGCTGACTTTCGTGAGCATGCTACAGTGTTTGACACACAGTCAGCTTCCATTACAGATGTTGTGTCAGCAGGAGAGAATGCTTTGCTGTGCCTGTATCACTACAACACAAGCGCTTTTGTGAGAAGGTGGCTACTAGCACTTCTCATGTACAGCCACAGAGTTTGCCACCTACGTCAGCAGCAGCGAAGTACCACAGTCTTCGTGTGTACTACCAGGTGCAGCAGTGGAAGGGAACCGTAGATGAACTCCTGCCACAAGAATGGGGATGGAAAGAGAGTAATGGGGGGCTTGTCCCTGTCCAAACTGACTTATCACCAGCTCCACAGGAACTCCTACAGGCCATCAGATGCACCTGTAAGACAGACTGTAGCAGCCTGAGGTGCACATGCAAGAAGCATGACACTGACTGCTCTGTTGCATGTGGCCACTGTAAAGGATCGGGGTGTGCAAATTCATCTCAGGCTGCATGTGATGATGATGATGAAGATGATGGAGATGAGCCAGACAACTTAGACTGACGATGACCAGCAATGTTGAAGTTCAAGTTCAAGTTCACATGTTTAAGTTTATGTTCATCAGTGCCAAAATTTATGTTGTGCCAATTTGGAAGTAATTTGACAGAAATATAAAAGTGCTATTTTAAGTGATATTTAAATATTTTTGTTTTATTTATGTTAATCAATCAATAAATTAATCAAACATTTATATGGATTAGTGCAAATTTATGTTGCCTTGCATACAAGTATATAGTATATAGTGATGTTGCTTTAAAATATTATTTTCGGAAGCAAAAAAGTGGTACCAGGGTATGGTTAAGAAACACCTTTGAAAAGTATTTTCCACCACTTGGATTTCTTAGGACTTTTTATATGTTATAGAGGAGACTTTTATGAGTAATAAACATTTGTCAGATATTCTGTTGCAATTTGTGCGAGGTTTGCCCCTTTTTTCTCATAAAATGCCTGTACTATTGAGAGGCTGAAAGAGTTTTCTGGTGGATGACTGTTGGATGAGGGTTGGGGTGGTGGGGGATGTATGGGGGTTTGAGAGACTGACCAACCCTTTGTTGGTAAATGAGTTTAAGGATAGCGTTTCAACAGTGTTTGAAAGGTTGAATGACTCTTTAATGTTAAATGTGTTTGAAGAGCCCCAGGGCTCCCTTGGAAAAGAGATTTCAATCTCAACGGGACTTCCCTGGTTAAATAAGGGTTAAATAAAAAATAAAAATAAAAAGATGCCGAGGGGTTGATGATTGAGTGACTGATAAAATTCTTAGATCAATTTCAAGTTAACCTTATTATCACGCAAAGGGGCATTAAGGTAGAATACTGCTATTAAGCATGAAAATCTTTATTTCATCACATCAAATTGCTTCATTGATATGAGAAGCAAACATTCAAATTAGCAGGGATGGAGGTGATTTGCATAAATTATGCAAATTAGGCGTCCAAGGTGGCTGCCACAAAGGGGCATGTCATGACAATTTCAAAACACCATACCTCAGTAACTAATAGACATATCAACTTCTTATTTTGCACACAGGTTGCCTGATCCAGCATCTATGGGCTAAACCTCTTAAAGTTGGATACTTTAACAAAATGCAAAGGTTTTTTGAAATTTTGCTCTTGACTTGAAAATTCTCTACCTCGTTATATATTCAGCACCCCCTGAAATTAAAAGAGTACCAAAAGGGCCATATTTTTTAGGTTCAGGACAACCATCATGCTGTAAACTATTTATATTCCAAACTTCATTAAAATCGGACTAGCAGTTTTTGAGAAATGGCGCGTGAAAAATGTGGAAATGGTAATAGTATTTTTATAGCAGTCATCTACCTTAATTTGTCTCCGACACTATACAAGATTGAAAAAGTAAAAACGGTAACACAGAGCATAGGAAATAAGAATGGTATTTAACTCCTGCACACAGTCCAGAATAATGAAGTACATAAGAGATGGAGAGATTGTTTGGGAGACTGATTGGTGGATGTGGGGGACAGGAGTAACTCAGTGTTTTATTCATAGATGTCTTGTTAGGACGCAAGTAGCTGAGTGTTTCATTCATAGATGTCTGAGGAAATAGGGGTTGCTCAGTGTTTTATTGGTAGATGTCTGTGGGGGCATGACTATGTCTGTGGGGGCAAGAGTATGTCTGTGGGAGCAGGAGTATGTCTGTGGGGGCAGGAGTATGTCTGTGGGGGCAAGAGTATATCTGTGGGGGCAGGAGTATGTTTGTAGGGGCAGGAGTATGTTTGTAGGGGCAAGAGTATGTCTGTGGGGGCAGGAGTATGTCTGTGGGGGCAAGAGTATGTTTGTGGGGGCAGGAGTAGCTCAGTCTTTTACTGATAGATGTCTGTGGAGATGGAAGTAGGTCAGCGTTTTATTCGTTGATGTCTGTGGGGACAGCAGGAGCTCAGTTTTCTACTGGTTGATGTCTGTGGGAATAGGAGTATCGTTGTGTTTTATTGGTAAATGTCTGTGGGAATAGGAGTATCATTGTGTTTTATTGTTAGAGGTCTGTGGGAATAGGAGTATCTGTGTTTTATTGGTTGATGTCTGTGGGAATAGGAGTATCTGTGTTTTATTGGTTGATGTCTGTGGGAATAGGAGTATCTGTGTTTTATTGGTAGATGTCTGTGGGAATAGGAGTATCTGTGTTTTATTGGCTGATGTCTGTGGGAATAGGAGTATCTGTGTTTTATTGGTTGATGTCTGCGGGAATAGGAGTATCTGTGTTTTATTGGTTGATGTCTGTGGGAATAGGAGTATCTGTGTTTTATTGGTAGATGTCTGTGGGAATAGGAGCATCATTGTGTTTTATTGGTAGATGTCTGTGGGAATAGGAGCATCATTGTGTTTTATTGGTAGATGTCTGTGGGAATAGGAGTATCTGTGTTTTATTGGTAGATGTCTGGGAATAGGAGTATCTGTGTTTTATTGGTAGATGTCTGTGGGAATACGAGTATCTGTGTTTTATTGGTTGATGTCTGTGGGAATAGGAGTATCTGTGTTTTATTGGTTGATGTCTGTGGGAATAGGAGTATCTGTGTTTTATTGGTAGATGTCTGTGGGAATAGGACTATCATTGTGTTTTATTGGTAGATGTCTGTGGGATAGGAGTATCTGTGTTTTAGTGGTAGATGTCTGTGGGAATAGCAGTATCATTGTGTTTTATTGGTAGATGTCTGTGGGAATAGGAGTATCATTGTGTTTTATTGGTAGATGTCTGTGGGAATAGGACTATCATTCTGTTTTATTGGTAGATGTCTGTGGGAATAGTAGTATCTTTGTGTTTTATTGGTAGATGTCTGTGGGAATAGGACTATCATTGTGTTTTAATGGTTGATGTCTGTGGGAATAGGAGTATCTGTGTTTTATTGGTTGATGTCTGTGGGAATAGGAGTATCATTGTGTTTTAATGGTTGATGTCTGTGGGAATAGGAGTATCTGTGTTTTATTGGTAGATGTCTGTGGGAATAGGACTCATTGTGTTTTATTGGTAGATGTCTGTGGGAATACGAGTATCTGTGTTTTATTGGTTGATGTCTGTGGGAATAGGAGTATCTGTGTTTTATTGGTAGATGTCTGTGGGAATAGGACTATCATTGTGTTTTATTGGTAGATGTCTGTGGGATAGGAGTATCTGTGTTTTAGTGGTAGATGTCTGTGGGAATAGGAGTATCATTGTGTTTTATTGGTAGATGTCTGTGGGAATAGGAGTATCATTGTGTTTTATTGGTAGATGTCTGTGGGAATAGGACTATCATTCTGTTTTATTGGTAGATGTCTGTGGGAATAGTAGTGTCTTTGTGTTTTAGTGGTAGATGTCTGTGGGAATAGGAGTATCATTGTGTTCTAATGGTTGATGTCTGTGGGAATAGGAGTATCATTGTGTTTTATAGGTAGATGTCTGTGGGAATAGGAGTGAGTTAGTGTGTATGAAGCATGTTGCCATCTCACCAGGTGTGTAACTGTGTATGGTTTTGTCTCCTCTGCAGCAGAAAAAGACCTATCTGGAGCGCAGCGTGAAGGAAGCAGAGGACAACATCCGGGAAATGCTCATGTCCCGCAGGGCCCAATGAAAGCATGTGGACACACACAGTCACACACACACCCACGCACACAATTACTCTCACACAACCATACAAACTCACGCACGTTCGAATGCATGTGCTGGCATACATGCACACTCCCACACACACACACACACACACACACACACACGCACGCAGGTATGCCAATATATCACACGCAGGCACACAAATGCATACATGCACACACACTTGCACGACCTGTGTTTATGAATGCTGGTGAACATGCACACAGGCACGTGGTTGCGATCTTACACCTCACCCTCATAAATTTCCATTATTTATTTGTGCGTTCATATCTTCTTTACACTTTGGATTGTAACATTGGAACCTGTAGCCATTTTAGTGAAAAATGCCAGCAGTGGGGTCTTTTACCTTTCTTCTTTTCGTCAAGTTCTTTTTCAAGTTCTGCCTCTCCTCCTCCCCCCTCCCCCCCTTCAAAAAAAAAAAAAAGTAATTTGAATATGCCTTATTTTGCTCCTGAAGATATACTGCCATGTACATCTTTCTCCATTCACTGATATTTTTGATTACTAATTCAGTGCAAATACCTGTTGAATGTTGAACGAGGGGTTCATTTTACAATTGAAGTGGAAATCTGCAGGATGGTGAATCTTGAGGGTTGAGTACAGCCCTGCTGGAGCCCTCACTCAAGTTCTGTTACCGTGATTGGCGTCCTTATGTTCTGTAAAGCCAGTGTTCGCATTTTTTTTTACGGTGATGAAAAAATAAAGGTAAAGTGAGCAAGAACTGCAGTCTCTGGTGTGTTTTGGTGGTGGCGGCAGTGGTGGTGATGTGTGTGTGTGTGTGTGTGTGTGTGCGTGTGTGTGTGTGAGAGAGAGAGACAGAGAGAGAGAGTTCTTTTCTCAGCCCGATTCTGGTTCCTCGGTGGTATTAGGAGTCTCCGTATACGTGCCATTGAGGTGCGCAGAGAGAAGCTTGCGTTTGAGAAGCCGCTGCCAGCATGTATGTATTTGTTTGGCTTCCTGTCTGTGGCCTGCAGTGGCCCGCCTCAGCTCTAACAGCCTGTGTCTTTTCCATTTAAATTAAAAATTTGCTTTTGACTCCACAAAACGCATCTATGTTGCTTAAGCACAAAAATACCATGTACACAGAGTATAGGCAGCACAATTGAACGCGTTAACACAGATCAAGATTCACGGCATACTGACATTATTGGTTGACCCAAATGTGCTCTGTGGTTGCCCCTCTATGTAGGGCAAGCTGTTACATTATATACGCCTTATGAAAAAATGTTAGTGTTCTCCTGACATATAGGCCAGTTTGTTGGTATGAATTTAATGTTTTGAGTTCATTAAATTCTTTCCCTGTCTCTTCCTCTCCAACTCTCAATCTTTGTGGTTTTCACTGTTTGCTCGCATGACAAACCTTTATGTTACCTTAACGCACAATAGCTGCTTCCCACAGACAATACATGACTGAGTTATAAATGAAGAATTCTCATAAGCAATAAAGATGCAGCCCTCAACTGTTTTTCTGTGTTCACCAGCGTGACGAATGTTTTTTTTGTCAAAGCGCCATCACCATGCCCAGAAAACTTAATGTGACCCTGGACTATGCGAAATTTTCTCACGTTAAGGACAATATCTTAGACTGATAGATAGACTGTTGGGCTGTGTAGTTGTGTCCACGCCGGTTTGACTCACACAGTGTCTGTTACTCTGTTTATCTGTCCGTCTTAATTACACACTTCTTTCTGTCCGTCCGTCTCTGTCTGGCTTCTGTCCAGTGGTCAGCCTGACTCATGCAATGCCAGTCTTAACCCCTTAAACTCTGGTAATTTTTCACTGAAGGTTTCCCTTAAGTAGATTCAAAGTCAGAAAGAGCTTTTTTTCGTATTGTTGGACAATGTTACATATTTAGCCTTGTACCTGCTGATTGCAGCGCTTCACTTAAGCTACATTGCACCTATATTGAGACATACTCAAACCCAGGACGCCATGTTTTTATGACCACTGCATTACATCAAATGGAAAATATCTAGATCTTGTACAACATTTAATACACACTTCCCCGTAGTTCCAGCCGGTCATATTTTGGATTGTTGAAAACCTTGCGGTCTCTTCTTGATATTAGCCTAAATTTCTGCAGGTTTGAATTCAGCAGCTGCATTTCACATATCTATATATGGGTCCGAGGGTTTTATGGGGTTTAAGTTTTACTCTTTTAGCAGCTAATGTCTGTCCCCCTGTGCCGAGTTTTTTTTTTTTTTTTTTTTGTACGTCTGTTTGTCCATCTTTGACTAATGCACTGCCGTTGAAGTCAATTGAGAATAATGTACTGTCCGTCTGTTGGGCCTATTATATCCGCAGAACGTTGCAGAGAACTTTCCAGCACAAAATGTACAAAATTCACAGTGTTTTGGTTGTAGTCTTTATTATACTGACGACCGGAGTTAACTGAATTCTTGAATTCCTGAAATTCTGAAATGATGACAGTTGGGTAGCATGTCCGACTGAAAGCACTTGAAGCCCATTCATTCAGCAAAGAAACCTTCAAGGAAACCGATGCAAATGCGTTAGCTCTTTCTCAGTCTCCTCTTTCTAGGTCTTCCCTTAAAGTCTTCTCATGTCAAATAAAAAGCATGCATTTGCAGTATTTTGCACACGCAAATAACACTGGCCAATTCATGAATTATCAAGATTATCCGATTTAAATTTGATTATGTGCATGGGTTAAGTAGCTATTTAAACCCGCGACTTGCGGTCAAGCAGCAAAGAGCACTCTGCAGTTGACCCACTTGAGAAACCAGCACGCTTTGATCCGCACATGAAGACTCATATCCGCAATGGGACATGGCTCTATTTTGTGCCGTGACCGTAGTGCTGGGACTTCAATCATTAGATGATGTCTGGTAATGTCATCTGATATGGCTGTTGCTCTTGTAATCTTTTATCTTCCCGAGCTCTCTGATCTTTCAGACCGACGTCTACTCCTCTTACAGGTGTCATTGCATTTACCTTTTCAAAGAGTGTCCTATTAAGCCTGTAGGCTGGCTTCCAGGCAGCATTCATCCTCGACGTTGACCCTCTTATAAATGCTAGAGAAAAATGCCAAACAGTTGGGCGAATGAAGTTCGGAAACTGCTCGTACAACAAATCTGCTTGTGCAGTAGAGAGAAAAAAAAAACTTGCCTGCAAAAACCGATAAAATAATTGGGGGTTCAATTTCGGTTGAAAACAAAACGTTGATTAAATCCAGCCAGTTGACACTAAAAGCTAAACGGAACAATCTTAATTTATCATTGATGTACCCTATTTGTACACTGTTATGATGACCGAAGTTGCTGCGGTTCATACAGCATTGTAAACAATGCACCACAATGCATGAATAAAACACCTCGTTGATGGCAGTCCTGTTCTGAGGACTATTTCACGGATCAGTGCTCAGGATTTCCCCGTTAGTTCAAAGCAAACCTGAAGTTTTAGAATTTAGTTTCAGTGCAGTCGTTCTTGAGATATTGTTCTACAACCACCGATTGAAAAAAAATAATTTTGCCAAAAGAACAATAAAACAGTCATCGGATTAATACCAAAAGGTAATACCAACATGTTCGGAGAATTTAGACGAGATGGTTGCACTTGAAATGATTCGGTTTTAAAGGATTTTAGACTTCTATCGGAAGAAGAAACGCGGAGAAACGTTTTGCGTCTTATGGTGTATGTCGCCCCCTTGTGGTTAAGGGAAAATACTCAACGAATGTTACATTTGTTTTTACTACTATGAGCCTACGACACGTTCAATGTTCGCTGTTTGCGCAATGAAATCACCGGGGAACATTCCATTCCAACGTTTGACCCCGGCGTCTTTTTAAAGTATTCCTGAGATAAAAATTAAACAGTGAAAACGCAATTGTAAGCCTGTGTGCACCTGGTTTATTGACGGGCAGCCAAGATGCACTTCGGTGTGATGACACTCGCCTCAATCCCGAAACGGAGAGCGTGATGGGGAAGTGAACATTTTAAGAAAGAAAATGAGACTAAGACAACCGTACGATTGGAGTAAATCAAACGCCAAACGAATGACATCTGATAAACACGTTTCATGAGCGAAATACAGAATCAATTAAACCCTGTCTTAAGATGAACTAAGAATCCTAAAGTTTGGGAAGCCCAATCAAAATGGGGCAGCTGCCAGTAACTGTCATTCACTGACCCGAACCACTGAAAACATTGCAGTCCGCCGCAAATGTCTTGGGTCCTTACCGTCCTTATCGGGTAGTTAGTGACTGATAGTATGAGATAACATCTCTTCATAAAGCATTTGCTTTGCCATGACTGTTTATTGAATTAAAAATGTTGACTGTAGGCATGACTATCTGTTAAATGCACTTTATATTCTGCTTTCATTTGTGGTCAAAACCAGGGGTAGTATGGACTAAAGGGTGAGTGAACTAATATCATTTCTTATTCAGCTCAGAAATAAGAAAGCTGTTTCATGCGGTTTCTCTCGATGTTTTTGTTTGTACACCACTTACTCTTAATTGCTTACCATATTTATTTGTTGATTAAAATGTATACGTTTTTTAAAGTCAACTTGTTGTGAATTTCAACTTTTCTTTAGTTCTGCTAACAAGGTGTAGGACACAGTTTTCTCATTCAATGTCAGTCTTTTACACATTAGGAAATGGAAATCTGGCCCTTTCCATTCCAGCAGCTGAACGGACCATGCAGTGACAGATTTGACAACGTGGAGACTTCCATGAAACAGTTTTATCAGATGAAAAATGGAAGTTACAGCTTTGGACTTTTGCCATTCATTTCAGGGTCCAGTTAATTCCTTGAACTGAGGCCTAGTTGACTTTTGACCTCTGATCCCATTCCCTCCAATGCTTTTTGTGTGGTTCTTTGCTCTGGGAGAAATTTAATGAAGCGACCGAGCTGGATGGATTACTATGTCAAAAATATTCTGAAACCCAAAAATATGTTTTACTTGGACAGAAGCAAAAAGAAGCCCTACCGGGTTTAAACTGGTGCAGTTACATGGTTCACGGAGTAACTGAGCTTAATATATTAAACAATATACCCCTCCACCCAACTCTGCTGATTTGCTTGGTCCATCATTCTTGCAGTGGTTCTGGTTGCATTTTTTTGGGGGCCCAAGCAGTGAGGCTGCAGGGACCCTATTGAATTTCTTAGGACTATTTTATTACTTTATTTTTTTTTCTTCTCGCTCTTCTGCTGGAATCTGCCTTGAAGTTTTCGAATCTGAGAAGTCATATTACTTTTGCTTCCAAACTTGGCAAATAGGTTCGACATCACTCCTCTCTGAGAAAAAAAAAAAAAATTACTGACCCCAAGGTGGGACTATACTAATGAACATTACATATTGGCTTTTAACTTTTGAACCATCGGTCGTACAAGCTGGCCACTTTCACTGGTGTAAATGCAAATTTTCTGTAATTTTGAATTTTGTTCAAAACTCTTATTTCCTCAATCTTCATCGAATATTTGAGCTATCATCACAAAATTTAATGCAGAACATCTTCGGACCAAGCCGGAAAAAAGTATCATGGTGAAATTTTGACATTCCACTTTGTTTTGCTGTAAGTGGCTGCAATGGTGTACTCAAATGCTGAAGGTGAGTCTTGTTCCCAATGAAAAATGTCATATTTCCCGATTGCTTTGTGCAATAGTGCCCAAATTTTGTGTACATGTGTACATAGGATGTCTGAGTGGCCTGTGTAAATTTTGTTGCCATTGGCCAATGGGTGGTGCTGTAAGAGGCAAAAATGTTAAATTGTCTATATCTCCTCAACCATTTGGCTGAAATAGTTCTAATTTTGCATACAGTATCTCTGAGTAATTTTCTAGTTGTTTTTACAATAAGCAAGATAATTAAAAAAGAAAAAAACAGAAAAAACATGGCAACTATTGGCCAATCAAGTAACAGCTGCTATTTGACAGACTTTGCTACAACCAAGCAACATGAAACTTGGTGGTAATATTTTGACCTCGATTAGGTGCTACTGTACACAATTTGGGATTAATCGGCCATTAGGGGGCACTATTACAACAAGATTTCCATTTTGGCCTAGAACTTTTCAACTATAGGTTTCAGAAACAAAATTCTTTTTGTGTTGGATTCTGTGGGTCCAGACGAATCTATCCATATAAGGTACTTCCATTTGCATATGGGTGATTTTTTTTTCATTTTGAATTTTGTCATAAAGTTTTTTTCCTTTGCCCTCCTCCAGTTTTTCAGCATTGTCACAAAATGTTCTTTTTTCTTAAAATTCTATTATTTTGAATTTTGATATTCAATTTTGTTTCACTGTAATTGGCCTTCAAAGTTAACACAAATGATATGGGCATGGCCAATTTTATTGAAACCACTACAGCATTTGAACTCTTTGTCCACAGCTGACAAAATGCTATTCATGTATGCAATACAAGATTCTATGTGATTTTGTCAATTTTAGTGTCTCTCTGAAAATAGGAGCAGCTATAAGTCCCAATATGTCTTTATGTTCACATCATTTCAACTGATTAATATGGTTGACTGCGTGTATAGTGAAGCTTTATCAAAACCACTGACAATCCATACAATGAACAAAAGATATCTTAAAGAATAAGGCCATCAGCAGCTAATCAGCTATCAGCAGCTATTTGATTTGCTAAACAATGACAAATCATCATGAAACTTGCGGGGCAAAATATTCCAAGAATAATTGTGTGCCATGAACTGGAAATTGTTTCAACAATTCATACAGTGCATTTCTTTACTGCTTCGAAATTCATAATTGCCTCATATTGCTTGGATCCCATTAGTTACCTGTTTCTGTAACATTTTTGTACATGTTCTAGTTCGGTGCAGACAACATAAGGAAACAGAGGGGCAGGCCAGTTCAATATGTTGAGGTGGGCTGGTTGAATAATGACACTAATAAAACACTTAATGAATTGCCAGTTGTTGGTGGACTTGGTGTGCTGATTTGATACAGATAATAGCTGTCCTCTGGTTGCCATGAGGAAAAGCTTGCACCTGCTGAAAAAGCATGCTTGCACGTGAGAGTGCTCTGGGAACTGTCGGGCGATCTCACTTCCTCATTCGGGTTACAATATCAACTCCTCAAGGAGCGTGCTTCAGGGTAAAGTCCAGTTCGGTTTGGTTTGAAGGGGGGGGGGACTGGGAATAATTAACTACACTAATCTGGAATGTATCCTCTGTCCATGAAAATGAGCTACCTTCTGAAAGTAGCGATATGTTATGTGTCACACACGTGCCCTGTGGGTTTGAAATGACAGCGATCTGCTGCCGAAAGCCAAACCAGAAGAAGAACGTCAACAGGCATGACTCACAAAACTACAGAGCAGGACTCAAAGGTAATCCTGATGACCACTCATCAATACTGTCTTCAGTAATAACCCCTGTATCTCAGGGGTTTGACTTGACTATACTACTCAAAACACAATCGTGTGCTTTGAGTAATATAGTCATATAGTTTTTTGGAGACATTTTTTGTTTTAGGTTACTATGTGCTTATGCTAATGAGAAAAGACACAGTATAGTATAGACTGCAATGTCTGCTTGCTACACCTCCTGAAGAAGGTACTGCTGACTTTCTATGTGCAATTATATCTGATGTAATTTACGTCTAAGACTTAATTGTTGCGCAACTGTGATAGTACCTTCTTTACATTGGAAACCGAATATGTGTTAATTCTGATTTTCCAGTTCTTTGTGATAGTATTGTAGTATATAGTATTCTATCTTGTAAGATTTTGAATATATTGGTAGGATATCTGGAATGATATCTATGATGTTGCATCTTTGAAAATGAAGCGATCATACCGGTAATTTTGGAATTATTTATTTGACAGTTTATTCACAGGTGCAATGTATTTAAACTGGGAGCTTTTATGATAAGAAAGAAAGGTATGTGCTTGGTTCAGATTTGCGATTAGCAACACCATTGCCGAAACTGATGAAGAGAAAGGTTGTCCCAGGTGATGTTCAGTGTTCACCTGGTTGGGGTAAGCAATGATTCTTTTTGGAGAGAATCTACCATTTTTGGGTCAAGGAATTTCAAGAGGGTGTTCTATCAGCAGGAATGTGCCTTTTTGGGGATAGAGAGGCTATGGTGGGGTGTGCAGGCAGGGTGGTTGTTGTTTCCTCTCTTTGGGTTGCTGAGCATGCTCACTGGGCCACTGGGTTATATACTCAGAAGCCTCTTGATGTTGTCATAATCAGCAGAAGGGGGGGAATGTTGGCAGCCTTGCCGATGCGTGTCACCATGACCATTCTTGGCACTGTATTTTAATCCAATTCCAGAGTTCTCATTGGTTGATAATACAAAGAATAGGACCTCACAAAGCCTGTTGTGGGTTTGTCTTGGTTTTCCTTGATGAATTGCTGAGATAGTGGCTTCAGCCCTGACCTTTGCCTGTAACAGTAAAATTCAGAATTGGAGTGCTATTATTCAATTGTTAATATAAATATATAAGGTTGCGTAGATCAATGCTTCTCATTGTAAGTCCTGTTGCAGTTGGAACAAAAACCAGCATACACTTTGGGCCCCCAGGACCAAGTATGAGAACCACTGACATAGAAAACTCACGCAGGGAGCCTGCATCACGTAGCAGTATAACAGAGTTAGTTGGATGACTGCCCTCGAATAAAACAGGCTTTGCTCAAAGCAGTTATACAGTTGAACTCCATATTCTTCCATTGTGATACAGGCCTCTCGGGCAATCCACATTGGTGTCCAAAGTTATCCACCAAGAGCTGGGCAGTTTTTTTACAAAACAGGATTAAAGAGTCAGCTGCCCCCTGTTTCACAAAAAAAAAAAAAAAAAAAGGATTACCGAGTTAGCTAGACCCAATTTCACAAAGCAGGATTATTGAGTTAGCTGGGCCCCATTTTGTCATTCCTGATTACTGAGTTAGCTGGAGCCAGTTTCAAAAAGCAGGTGTTCCGAGTTAGCTGGGCCCTGTATCGCAAAAAAGGGTCACGGATTTAGCTAGACTCAGTTTCACAAAGCAGGATTACTGAGTTAGCTAAGCCTTGTTCCACAATACAGGATTACTGAGTCCTCTAGAGCCACTTCCACAAAGCAGGATCCCTCCACATTTGGAACATGGACTGCAGTAAGGAATAAAAATACTTGTTCAGGGTTATTCTCGGCTCAGTTACCTAGCTGTGTCAATATTCCTGCTGGGTGAGATGTCCACAGATGTCTTTGAGCAGGTTTAGACACCCCTGATCGGGATACATTGGTTTTCTGTTCTCTACCTGGTGTTATTCTTCCCTTTTGATTGTAATCCAGGCAGAGGCCCGAGAGGACTGCGGTTTAGAGGCCGGGGAGCTGTCGACGGGAGATACACGGAATGGCTTTGACATGATTTACAGCATTGAGGATGTCCCGCCCTGGTACTTATGCATCCTACTGGGGCTTCAGGTAAATGCATGGGCGCATAATAGACACAAGCATGTAAATGTGTACGAGGAAAATGCGTGTTCACGCACGCACACAGTTAGATGTTTGTGTTAATTCCGCACTAACAGAGAGCTGTACGAGATGAAACACACTTTGTCTACGCAAAATGCATTGTTGGCTGATTTAACCCTTCAGTATTGCTGTGTATTTGGTTTTGCATGCATGTAAGAACATTCATATTCTAACTCAAGCACACTGCTATGCAAACACTTTTACTAACAGACCTGCGCATCCATTTATATTCGCGCTCACTCACACACAGACCGCTGCATGCGCAGGCACACACATCATAGCTAATGACTAGCTGTTTTTGTTGAGACAGGTTCAGATATGGATTGAGTCAGTTCCGTGGTGCTTTTTTAGAGCTAAAGTTCTCAGGTTATTTGTATCCACTAGCCATACCTGTGCTCCGCAGGGGGTTGATTGTGCCCAATAATTCTAATGAATACTGACGTTACCCGTTGTCATGGTAACGAAAGGCAAAATGGCCCAAATTTCAGTAACAGGGCGAGTTGGTTCAATCCCACATGGCGAACGACAGAGGTAGGCTCGTCTTGAACACATATGCCAGGGGGTGCGGGGATCTGTTGTGCGGTTTGGGAGGAGATATGTCGCAAAGGTGGGGCACACTGAGAATTAATATATAAATCTCACCAAGCCTCTGTCCCTGCAGGAGAGCTCTGACTTGTGGCTACTGTACTTCTCTGGTTTTGCTGTTCTTCGTTTTGGGCAAATATTGTCATAATCTTTGACACTGTTCCATCTTACCACCTTAAACTCTTCAGTTCTGCTGATCCAATACATGGGTTTGTCAGATGCAGCTGCTTTATTCAAACCTTTAAAACTTTGGGCCTATTTTCAATTTCAGTGAAGATCCAGACATTTTTAAAGATCCAAACATGTCCAGTGAATTTACCCTGAAAAGTGTATATCGTCACCTCAGTGCTATCTTCTTCTGTCTCCATTTTTAACTCACCTGAACTGAAGGTCTGGTGGGCTTATGCCATGGGCTGCTTGTCCGACGTTTGCTTTTTTGTCATCATCGTCCGTTTGTTTACATTTTCTTCTCAGAAACCACTGAGCCATTGAAGCTAAAACTTGGTATGCATGCTCCTACCCATGAGGACACCAAAGTTTGTCCGAGGCGTTCCAATCCGATTGGCAGCCATATTGAAAATACCATACAGAGCTATTAGTTTGCCATTTTTGCAACAATTGAGCTGAAATTTGGACAATGGGTGGCTAGTAGCAAACGCTAAAACATATCCAATGGGTTTTGCAAAATTTTCAATTTTGACCAAGATATGACTCTTAAGCTTTGGCCACGCCCACTTTTCCAGCTGGCACTGTAAACATCATCTGCTCTGAAACCTCTGGACTAATGAAGCTGAATCTTGGTACACATGTTCCTACCCATGAAGACAATGGCTGCCATCTTGAAAATACTATTTTGGCCATTTTGCAGCTAATTTTGCAGATATTGCAGCCAGAGTTGGCATATAGGTAGCTTTCTATGGACTTTAACATATGAATTCTGGGTTTTGCTGCTTTTCGACATTTGACCTTTGCACTTGGGCCACGCCCATGAAAGCTGTAAACATCTTTGTCTCAGAAACTGCCGAACCGAGGAAGCTGAAACTGGGTATGCATGTTGCTACCCATAAGGACAATAAAATTTGTTCGTGGTGTTCCGATCTGATTCAAACATGGCCGAAATCTTGAAAATGTCATTTTGGCCATTTTGCAGCTAACTTTGCAAATACTGCAGCCAGAGTTGGTATATAGGTAGCTTGCCATGAACTTTTGCACTTGTGCCACGCTTACGAAAACTGTAAATATCTTTGTCTCAGAAACTGCTGAACCGATGAAGCTGAAACTTGGCATGTTTTTTTTTCTACCCATGAGGTTCATGGCATTCTGATCCAATTTCAAATATGGCTGTCACAGCTGCCATCTTGAAAATCCTGTCTGTCTATTATGTATCTAATTTTGCCAATTTGGCAGAGGTGTAAAATCCAGGGGTCAGAAGTAAAAGTCCTGCCAAGTTTTTCTCCCTCCTTCAGAATGAGCTGATCATTCATATTGGTTCTATCTCCTGTCCGAAGTAAATCCAGGTGGTTGGAATAAAGTTCTGGGGAGGATTTTTGCTTTCTGAACCCGGACTTTACACCCCTGTAATTTGGTATATGGGTAGCTTTCCATGGGCTTCAACAGATATTGAGTTTTGCTGTATTTTGACATTTGACCTTGATTTGTCCTTTGCTCTTAGTCTGATTTCCAAATTTGAATTTGACCTGAATTTCAAAATGGCATCTATGGTAGCCTCGTTGAATCAACCTCTGTGTTGCCATTTGTGCAGATATTGCAGATAACAATCACGGTAAGCTACAGCGCCTATGGTGCTGTTTTTTGTTTTTGTTTTATTAGCATTTTCAATGGTATTTATACAATTGAAGGGGGGTGGGGGGTGGGCGGAGGCAATTAGTCTTTATTTTAAAATCTGACTCCCTTGCTTGACTGACGTATCCCCTCTTTTCATGAATGAGGTAACGAGCTCAAACTTTTCTGCTGCTGCATGCATTTGTTCTTAAGCTGGAAATGAGAAGAACGGCAAGCCTGCTGGGAAAGGTAATAATGGGTTTTACCTAACTCCCCAGGTCTTGCTCGCACAATAAATGCTATTTGCAGTCATATTATTCACTCTTGTGCAAATTAATTGGATAAAGCAGGCTGGAGTGGGAAAAACCAAACAACAAAGGTTTTCAGGCAACACTCTGTACGAGATGTGTCCTCCACGGTTCTTGATAAGCTGTTCCACCCGTTCTGGCATGGAGCTGACCAGGTTTTAGCAGGTTGCCTTGATTTCTTTGTCGTGATGCCACACCTGGACTACTGCATCGATGACTTTGGCTTTTGTGGTGCAGTCCTTTTGCTGCAGCCTTGACTTGATGATGGACCTGAGATTCTCAATGGGATTGAGGTCAGGTGAAATACCAGGCCAGTTAAACACATTTATTGTACTGTGTTGATGATGCAATCACATTAGGTGCATCATACAAGTCAAGGAAATTAATGAACCTAAGTGGCTAAGAGGTACTATGCAGTGATCTTTGAGGTGGTTATGTAAAACGTCCATCACTTGGCACAGCTATTTGCACTCCATTCAGCTCCAAGCACAAATTAATTTGCACAAGACTGTAAATGCTCTTGTGTGAGCATCATGCTGAATACAAGGCAATGAGAAAAAGAAGACAATAAAAGAAAATCTACAGCGTCTAACCCCTGAGAAGAACCAGGATTTGAGGTTTAACTGGACATAGTACAAAAAAGAACTTGGTGCGAAAAACCCCTCTATCGATGCAAAATAATTCATAAATGCCTTGAGGTGAATTTTTATTGTCCCTGAAAATCCAGCCTTTTATAGAAGTGCAAGTGAATCAAAAAGAAGGCCTAGAAGTTGTGCCCTCCTTGGACATTGGATGAAATGGCACTGATTTAAAGTTCCTGAAAGTTTCAGAAAGAGCTATTACTAACTGACAATTTTTCATTTCTTAAAAAATTCTCAATCAGTTTCAGCTAAGTTGAACATTCATAGTGAAGTTTTAACTCCTTTACTGTGAACGGCCAAATATTAGATGAGGTCGATGGAGGAGAGACAAATTCCATCATGTTGAATATTGGAAACTTTATTTATCAAAACCGGAAATATGGAGATATAACAAGATAGCACTGAGGTCACAATATAATGATTCATAAGATATAGATGTTTTCTATTTGATGTAACGCTGTGGCCATGAAAACACAGCATCCTGGTTTTGAATATTTCACTTAGAATATGTCTGCATTAGCTTCAGTGAAGCACAGAAACCACCAGATACAGAATACGCATGTGACTTTGTTCTTCAATATGGGAAAAAAAAAAAAGTTTTTCTACCTTTGAACCAACTTAAGGCAATTCAGGCAAAAATCAAAGTTTAAGCAGTTAAATAGTTTCACAATTTTTGCTTTTTATTTATTTTTTTTGTTTTGGAACTCTGTTTGCATCCGTATCTTGGTTAAGAAACTTAACATAACTTAGCTTAGAGTTTGTAGTTTAGAGCTCATTTAAGCAGACGTGTTTTCAAGAAGGATTGAAATTATTATGAATCACATGCATTGATGCTTTTACAATTGTGGTTTAGAAGAAATACTTCACAAAGCTATAGCCATTCCTCAGTGGTCCATTTGATAATTGGTCTACCCCCTGCATATGTTCACAATGGCCAACACAGAGACATACACACACATTTATACCAGTGTATTTCCTGTACATGCATACATGACTGCATGAGTGCTAGGGTGGATGTTCACAGGCATCAGTGTGGCTTTCTCTGCAGCATTACCTAACATGCTTCAGTGGGACCATTGCTGTGCCCTTCCTATTGGCCGAGGCCATGTGTGTGGGGCGGGACCAGTACACCATCAGCCAACTGGTGGGAACCATCTTCACCTGTGTGGGGATTACCACTCTTATACAGACCACCTTCGGAGTCAGGTATGTGTGCATTTTGTTATCAATTGGGGACCTGTTCTGGTATAAGCACTGATGTGGTCGAGACCAGTAGTCCTTATGGTGGCCAGATCCCGGTCCCTTAGTGACAAAATGTCATTTCTGAGGTCATGGTTAAGATTAGGGGTCAGGTGTGAATTAAGGTGAGGTTAAGGTTTGGCTTAGGTATAATTTGGTTATGGTTAAGGTTAGGGTTAGGCCGTCCACAATGAATGGCAGTCAATGCAATATCCTAATAAGGATAGCCGCACAAACTTGCGTGTGAGAGTGTGTGTGTGTGTGTGTGTATGTGTATGTATGTGTGTGTGTTTGAGGACAGGTGACCAGGCATGCGCCCATGTGCATCAGTACGCTCACATACAGAACTCCCTCAGGATGATAGTATAGCTTGGATATTGACTGGCTTGGCAAAAATGTTCACTCCCCTCCCCTCCCCATAGTTATACTGTAAGTTCCTCATTTATTTGACTATCATGGGCCTTTTTGCTGATAACTCAGGTAGGATTTGCTCTGTTAGTTTGAGCGAGACGCCTGGATAAATGTGCTTGTCCATCTGTCCATCTTTGTTTGTTTCTGTCTGTCTGTATTCCAGGCTGCCGCTCTTTCAGGCCAGTGCTTTTGCCTTCCTCATCCCAGCCCAGGCCATCCTGAAGCTGGACAAGTGGAAATGCCCGTCAGACGGTGTGTCCATTTATTGATTAGATTGGGGGCTGTATAAAAAATTTCTAATCCTTGAGGCTGCAGTGAGTAAAATACCTTTTCATTAAAGATGAGAAGGTCCCCTTTAACCATGTGTGAGTACAATCAAATTTAAAATGCAGCATAAAAGACAACAATAAAGTCCCAGACATTATGTAGCACATAGCACTTGTTACCCCAGCATCTGTATGTTCACTGTTTTTCAGTTCACCACAGTTCAAACACCACTTGCTAGTGCTGTTTTGTACTGTTATAGATTACCCCCTATTCTTTATGATAAATAAAATGACATTAAGCTCTTCCACCGGGCGTTACGGGATTTTCAGTGATGTGTGGTCAAAGGTATTAAAGCCCTTCAGAGACCCCACCTCATGCATGATTACTCTAAACCAATTCCCATTTACTTTTCATAATTAGCAAACAAGATAGGAGAGGGAAGGAATAAGACTTCTTAAGTGTAACGAGGGATCATTCAATACCCTGAAGAAGTCATATGAGGAATCATTGGTAATTTAACGAATTAAACATTATTGCATCGTGGTTATGAGCTCGCAGCCGACTTCCTCACCTCCAAAGAGCAACCAAACAGTAATTTGCTCACTTGTGAAGACTAATTGACCAGTTTGTTTTTAGCTGGCATTATTGTTTACTGCATCTCAAAAGTTATCAGGCATTTTTCTGTCCACATTAATGGGGACGTAATATGTAAATATATCTTTGAAAAGTCTCAATTCATGTTGCTCATAAAACAACAAATTTTTGTTTGCTATCGGCTTATAAGTGATGCGGCTTTGCTCAAATGTTTGATGGGGTTTGATAACACAATGTTTCCCATTTTAATTGCATCCTTTTTAACGCTGAAAACATTTTGAATGACTAAATTCCCATTAAATTCACCATTAATGTTGTCTTCGTGGATGTGCGAGTTACCCATGCCATGTGCACCAATGCACCCCCATTCTATCATGGATGCTGGCTTTTGAATTGTTTGCTGACAACAAGCCGGATGGCCCCTCTCCTCCTCAGTCCAAAAGATGTGGCATCCATGATTTCCAAAAAGAATTTCACATTTTGATTAGTCAGACCACAGGGCAGTTTTCCAATTCCAGTTTTCTAACATGTTGCTGTCATCAAATTCAGAATGAGCAGATTTTTTTCAAAAATCAATAAAATGTACCAGTTTCAACATCTGATATATTGTCTTTGTACTATTTTCAAATAAATATGAAGTTCAAATGATTTGAAAATCATTGCAATCTGTTTTTATTTACATTTTACACAGCGTCCCAAATTTTTCGGAAATGGGGCTGTAAATAAAACCAAACTTATAAAAAATGAACACTTGAACATTAATCAGCATGGTAAGAACTACTTGAAATTATAGAAACTGTCTTCAGAAGAAAATTATTTGATACGTTCTGTAATGTTATAGTGATGTCCCCCATGTCCCATCCATGAACATGGCGAGGGCGCCTTATAACCTATACTGCAGACAACCACTGGGGGGCAATCAAGACATTTTGGCCTGCTTTAGGGGAGCTGTTAGGTCGTCCATCTTTACACGCAGTCAATGGTGAGGGCCAGGGCCGGGACGGACTAGCATTGCATCTTGAGGACAGCCTTGTTATGCTGTGGGCTTCATAGTCAGCATTGCATGAACTCTTCTGGGTGGTCTTTAATGAAGTGTGAGTTGGTGGAATGCTGCAGAGAGGCATCTTGGGATGTGCTGTCTAAAATTGACATTGAGTGTCACATGTTTTTTTTTTTTTTTTTTTTTTTAGAGGAGGTATATGGGAACTGGACTCTTCCACTCAACACCGGTCATATCTGGCACCCAAGGATACGCGAGGTACCAGTCTGTCCGCCTCACTCTCTAGTGTTGAACTGCCTTGAAAACATCAATGTACACTCTCTTAAAAAGTGCCATGAAATGTCCTTATTTTGGTATTGCATGGCTTGCCAACTACGGCTGTATTGTAGAGTTTTGGGGCCAGAGCTACACGTAAGCCTGATGCGGGAATGAGGACAGCTGTACTACTTTCACTGACTCTTCTCTCTCTGTCTACTTGTTTGTCTGTCTGGCAGATCCAAGGTGCCATCATGGTGTCCAGTGTGGTGGAGGTCTTCATTGGTCTGGTGGGACTACCAGGGCTACTGTTGAACTACATCGGACCATTGACGGTGACGCCAACCGTGTCGCTCATTGGGCTGTCCGTCTTTCAGACCGCGGGCGAACGTGCTGGGTCACACTGGGGCCTCTCCATGATGTGAGAGACTCTTAAACATTTCACCTCCAGTCTGTGGATTGGTGGCTAAAAAAACCACCAACCATTGGGAGTCCAAGCCCAATTCTAACCACAATTATATCAGTGCTGTTGTTGGGCCCTCGAGTGAGGCCATAACCTGACTATGCCCCCAGGGAAGACTGGCCCCTGCTTGGGCAATCCACAGTAAGACTGCTTTTGATTGGAGCGTCAGCACAATATCTGTGGTATAACCCACACAATAATGCATGTATAGGCACACACAGTTGCACGCACATACACATACATGTACACATACACACACCTCTAGTGCTTCCGTTGCTCAATTACCATTACTCCCCCACAGTGGCGTGTCTAGAACTGGAAATTGGGGTGGCACAGACACGTCCCTTTTAGTCCTGGCAAATTCTCAATCATTTTCCTTTATTGACGCATTTTCCAATTATCATAATTGGCTACTGAAGACATGGTTTCTCTCCATATGCGATCTAACAGCGATGAAATCATGGGCTAAATTCAGTACGCTACAGTGGCGAAGCCAGAACTGAGAATTGGGTGCACAAAACATTTATTAGTCCTGACCTCTTCTCAGTCATTTTCATAATTAACAAAAGGTTCACTCCAAGAGCACTCCACACTGAACAGGTGCTGCTTGTTCTCCCCAATTAGGTAAGATGACAATCATTCATCTGGACGCGTATTTGCTGTATTTAAATCAACGTTGCTCAAAATTGCATACCTGTCGACTGTCAAGCAAATAGCTTGAGCCGCAGGCTTTTTATAGCCTATTTAACTGCCGAGTGCCACTTTTTTTTTTTTTTTTAATCAACCCACGCAATACCAAGAGTGAAAGGCAATATTTAATTGGAACGTGGACCAGTTCAATCAACGCGAAGCATTGGCCTATTAATAAGTAAATTATTTTTCTGTACTGAATTTAGCCCATGATTTCATCGCTGTTAGATCGCATATGGAGAGAAACCATGTCTTCAGTTGCCAATTACGATAATTGGAAAACGCGTCAATAAAAGAAAATGATTGAGAACTTGCCAGGACTAAAAGGGACTTGTCTGTGCCACCCCAATTCCCAGTTCTAGACATGCTACTGCTCCCCCAATGATTTTAACTATGTTGTGGCTGTGTTGCTATAGCTCAATGACTCTTTGTTGAGTATAGGATGTGTAAGGACTGCTTTATGCAGTGTACCAATGATCACCAACCATGTTTTCGGAGAGCTACCATCCTGTATACTTTCAATCCAACCCTGACATACGTAACTGTGTGACTGCAGTTTCACAAGACTTACTATATAACTTTAAGTTACCAGGCAGCCAGCTGTATGACTGAAGCTTACACGTGAAACTGTGTGACTGTAGGTCACTGGACTTAACGTTGGAGGGTAGCTAGCTGCATTACATCATGACTGAGCATCAAGAGGCTTGTGATACGAATTTAAGTTGGAAAGCCAATAGCAGATGACTGTAGCTTACACGTGTAAATATGATTGTTGGTCACAAGGCTTAAAAAAAAAACAAAAAAAAAACATGATTTCCAGGCAATTTAATTCCTGTCTTTCCTACACCTCGGAAAATCAGGCTGTTCAGAGTGGGCGCCCCCTCTATGGAATGGGCTCTGTTCTGATTGGCCAGCGTGCAGGGCCACCATTTCAACAGGGAGAGATGAAACTACACAATGAGTATGGAAAGGTAGCTAAGGTCTGCAAGCTAAGTAAGCATGGACGTTATATAACAAGACTGCGACATGCAGTCATCACAGTAGTTTTACTGCACTTGTAATTCAGCCTCTACTGTTAAGAATGATCCATAGCAAGCATCTGTATGGTCACAATCATTAGCTAACATTGCATTTATTGCACTAGCTACTCCATTAAAAACAGACTGAATTTGATTTAAAACATTCACCCGTTCTCTGTTTCAATGACTTCTCTTGTACATTGCTTCTGGCTGAACTAGCAGCAGTTTCTACATTCACAGTCAATCTAGTAGCTGGCTAGCTAGCTAATACACCACATAATGATTATAGAAAGGTAATGCATGCATGTTAGCTAGCCAAGTAAGCCAGTTTTGAGAGTACCACTTCGCAAGCTAGCTCGGTAGCTAGTAAAATCAACAAACAAGCCATACAGACTTATTCAAGGTCACAGTTGGAATTCAGTTTTAATATTAAAAGAAATCGGAAACACTAACCTAGCTAGCAAGCCACAGATTCTCCTTGAAAATAAATCGAAACTACCGCTTCTTGTATCTTCCGGAACTCATAATAAGTTCTCTTTAATGTAAATTTTGTTGCAAGTCTTATTAGTAATATATAGCAGTTATAGACAAAACACAATCAGACACAAACAACTAGTTATAGGTTTTTGCTGATTGTAGCTGGGATGTTGCCATAAAAATAAGCCGTGGGTGGAGATATTCTGATCAGGGAACAATTCTCATAAGCCTGCATGTGACCTAGGAAGGGGCGCCAAATCTGAATGCCATGCCGAATGCAGCCGAATACCATGTTTTATGGAATGACTGGGTTGTTTTACTTCACAGTTTGTGAGTTACTGAACACTCCAGATACCATTATTTGTCCCCTTAAAGCAACAAGGTGGCTAGCTGTATGACTGTAGCTTATATTTGTAGCTGTATGATTGTATGTCACTAGGCTTACTGTATGCCTTTAGGTGACAAGACGGCCAGCAGTATGACTGTAGCTGACACTCATGACTGTTAGTCACAAGGCTTACTGTTTGAATTTAAGTTATAAGGCAGGTAGCTTTATGAGTGTAGTTCACACAAGTAACTATGATTTTAAGTCCCAAGGCTTACTGTATGACTTCAGGTTACAGGCCTGCTTGCTGCAAGGCTGTAGCTTACATGTGTATCTATGTGACTGTAGGTCACAAGGCATGCCGTATAACTGAATGTTGAATTAGATTTTCCGTCGTGCAGTAATTTCTTTTTGGTCAGGTGTGATGATAGGATATCTCGGAGATCCACCATCCTGTAGGTTTTCAATCTAACCCAAACACTGGTAATGCTATGATTGTAGGATACAAGGCTTACTGTATGACTTTAGGTTACAAGGTGGCTCGCTTTATGACTGTTGCTTACATTCGTAACTGTGTGACTGTAGGTCAGAAGGCTTATTATGTAACTTTAGGTTACAAGGCGGCTTGGTATATGACCGTAGCTTAAATGGGTAACTGTATGACTGTAAATTACATGCTGAGTGTATGACTTCAGGTTACAAAATGGCTAGCTATCTTACTGTAGCTGACATGCGTTTGACTGTTGGACACAAGACTTACTACATAACTGAAATTTGAGCAAGACTTTCCACTCTGCCGCGATTTCCTATAGTTCAGATGTGATGACAGGTGAGAGGCTGTAGGGCGTAAATGTGCTCACGTGTCTCTCATCCTGCATTACCCAGGTGCGTGTTCCTCATTGTGCTCTTCGCTCAGTACCTGAGAAACTGGGCCGTCTCCTTTCCCACCTACAACAGGCAGGAGGGCTGTACCACCACCAAGGTCCAGATCTTCAAGATGTTCCCGGTCAGAACCAACCCACTCCCTGCCACATTACCCAGGCTGTCAGTCCCACATTACCCAAACAGCCATCAGTCTCACACCACACTCCTCTCTAATCCTCTCTCCTGCTTTCTTTTCTTTCCTTCTCTCATTTATCTCTTGTTTGCCCATCAGCTCTTCTCTTTCTCCTGACCACTCTCACTCCCTTTCTTTTCTACTCTTTTTCCTTTCACGCATAATTTTCTCTTGAGCTCTCGCTCATCTATGCTTTCTCTCTCCCACCCACTCTTTTTTTCTCATTTACACACTGGACCAGTCCTATCCTGCTCAAATCTTGCGATATCCCCTTCACTTGCCTTCTTGTCCTCTCTCTTCCCCCATTCACCTACCATCTTTCTTATTCCCAGCTTTCTTTCTTTTTAACTTGACCTAATCATGTGACCTTGACACCGTCCACTCCATGGCTCTTGTGCCCATGTGTAATTTGAATACCAAAATGGCTCGCTGAACTCAACCCACAAAGTGCTCCCTTCTTTGGGCCTTCCATACACCCATCCACCACTTTGAGACACACTTTGTAGCACATCCCAGGGTAACACTGACCTCTTATATCAGCTTTGTTACAGTAAAAGCATAGGGCTGTAAACCGACCTCTTTCCCAGGAACTTGCTGCAGGTTGCTAGTTATCTCTGACCCGCATCAGCTGAACACTGACTGATTGAGAATGTTGGTCATTAAAACCCATGTCCTGAGTGGGTCCGGGGATGAATGCCATCTCCTCGTGAGTTTTAGTTTCTTCCAATTTCTATGTCCCTTCCGATTATTTTTCCTTGCCACTGTCGCCCTGGCTCTTTCAACCTGCCACCTAATCATCCCCTGATCTAATTGGCTGTGCAAATTGCCCTGTCCCTCTGCACCTCAACCCCCGGGGCTCCCTTGAAAAAGAGATTACAATCTCAATGGGACTTCCCTGGTTAAATAAAGGTTAAATAAAAAAAAATAAATTAAAAAATGATTTTCAGTCCAGGAGCTTTTTGCCTGAGTGTTTGAAGGACAGGTGCACCTAGTTCTCTGGCTGGTTTTCTCTCATCCTCCTGCCAAAAATTCCGTTTGAAAGGTTCTTTGCTTTCAGCCATCTTCCCTCAGTATTTAATTGGTGTATTGTCAATCCATTTTTTACATTAAATTTGCTTCTGTTTACATGTAATATAAATTTTTTTCATGATTATTTTTAGTGAATAAGCCCCGCTCCTTAAAAAGGTTCATGTCAGATCACGTGATCTGTTCATCATTGAGGCAAGATGGCTCATTCAGCCGTATGTCAGTATATACAGTATGTGACTGAGTCAGCGTAAAAGAAGATGGAACACAGCATAAATGAAAGATCTCATTTCCGCCTAACAAAATTTTACTTTTATCCCTTTTGAAATTATTTAATTGCTGCCTGAAACCTCTAAAAAAATTATTGCACAGAATCTCACCATTATCTATGCCAAAGTTTATTCTAATCAAGAAAATCAGAGCAAAATTAGAGAATTTTCAGTACAGGAGTGTCTAGGTAGCATCTCCAAATTGGCGAATGGGCTCCTTTTTGGGCACTGTGTGCCGTTTGAGATTTCTTAGGTACCAAACAGTAAAACTCATTTATTTTCACTTATATGTCACTACAGGCATACATTCTATCTAAATACAACCAGTTTTTAATTTTTAATTAAAAAAAATGTAAATTTTTTTATATATTTCAGCCAGTCCTGTATACATTTTCACATTCAAAGAAAATACACATTCAAAGGAAATGAAGTTTGACTCCACTTGAGCAGACTTATTTTCAATAAAACAAGGAAATAAACAAAATTATAAATACAAAGATAAGGTAAAAATGGTTAAAAAAAGTAAAAAGAACAAACATCCCAGCAATTATTTGTGTAAGAACTATGCTTCCACTGCTTGAAAATCATGCACTCTTCATCGTGGTTTGAAGCTGGATCTCCCACACCAGGGCCTATTGCCTTATCTACTATGATAGCTGCGTGGACTGATTCACTGACGTCTCATTGCAAATATGAAGAGTGAGACAACAAAACACGTCATGTACCCCGAAGTAGCGTTTGAATTGCTGCGCTCTCTGCATGTAATGGTGCAAGGATTCTCAGTCAGAAAACGATTTTGAAAATGACTGTTGAATATTTAGAGGACAATTATAAGGAAAATACTGAAAACAAACCAGATATGCCTTTATGTTGTTGCGCTCTTTGAGTGCATGTGCATAAACGCGCATGGACTCTCAGTTAGACACACCAGGAATGAAAAGCTCTTTCTCAGGCTAGGTTTGTGTGTTTACAGTGGTTGAGGGCTTGTTGGAAACATCAGAGCCCATAGAATCAAATGGCCACCCGCAAAGTCAAACCGACAGCATTACAAGCCGATCACAGAGTGCATACATTGCATGCAAGTGGAATGCTCAGGCTTGATCTCATTGGAAGCAGTGCCCCAGAAAAGAACATGCATGGAGACTTGACAGATCTAGTTTCAATAAAACACGGACACATTGGGCTAACGATAGCCAGCACAGATTTACCCTCAAACACAGATTTTTAGTACAAAATATCAAAGGTAAGAAAAAATATTTGCTCATCGCTGTAGAATGTAAAGTGAATGCCTGCTGTTCTTTGAGTGTAGTGTCGGTTTAAAACGACTTGGCTTATATCGTTGAAATCTGTAGACTCTACTCTTTCATTTGATATATGGTTTGTGTGCATAGCACAAATTCAGAAGAAATGCTAGAGATTGAGCGCTGATATTATTTGTATGTTTTGCTACATGCTTGTTTACTTGCATGGTGCATAAACTTTGTTTAGTTGAGGTAAAAATGGTCATTATGAGCTTTTGCCGAGTTTCGTCCCCTTAATTGGATATATACCGCATGATAATGTTGCTATTAGGAAACATGCTGTATTTATGATGTTTATTGATTGCCAACCTGTTGACCAACCTGCTGGGCTATCCCATACAGCCAGTTTGTTCATCAGTTCGGACAAACCTATGCTACCAATTGAATTAGCTTTGAACCGCCACAACAGAGCTGCAAGCAAGTGATGTCCAACTAGGACAAAGCTGCAAGCAGCCAGCTATGACCAGTCAGAAGTAGAACCAGAACTACTGTGAAAACATAGTTTGTACCAGCTTGGAGTGCTATTTGGCTTTACTGTGGCTGGATTTTTTTTTAGTATCAATTGAGTTTTAGCATTAGTTTAGTCATGCACAGAAGTCAGGCTGGTCACAAGCCCATTTCAGTCCAATCATTGTTGACTTTAACTTTTAACACCCAACTGGGGGGCTTTTATAACCAAGGCAGCCTTCACCCAGCAACCTCCTATATAAATAACATTGTTCAGTGCAAGCAGCATCCGTTCATATTTTTTTCAATAATTTAAATGTGAACAAGAATCTCAGGCTCTGCTCGGGGGTTTGTGATCTCAGGGACTGTCTTATTCAGATTGTTTCAGAGCATTACTCATACAGAGTCACCGCCTAACTCAAATGCTTGTTGTCCTGTTATAAATGGTTAAATCTGATGTAACTGTCCCAACTGAACTGTTATTAAAACCTCTTTTGATCTGTATTCCTATCTCTCTTTGCAGATCATCATTGCCATCTTGATAGTATGGCTGCTATGCTATATCCTCACACTCACAGACCTACTGCCAAGTGACCCCAGTGAGTACGGACACAAGGCGCGCACTGATGCCCGTGGAGAGATAATGTCCCAGGCCCCCTGGTTCCGCCTACCGTACCCCTGTAAGACCCTCTTTAGGAATACTGCCATACCGTAAATACCAGCTTTGAGAACCTCACAATGTACTGCTTTTTGTTGAAACTGGGTCACATATGGACTGATTCAATTCTCTTGTGATCTTCAGAGCTGTGGCTCCGTGGGTCTTATCAACTTTTCAGCCAAGAGTCGGTCTTTCCATTTCAGAGAGCTTTGACTTATGGCCGCAGTTCTTCTCAACTGGTTGACTTTTTTGGTTTTTGGCATATGCTGTTGTGATTCTTGATACTGTTCCCCATGATAATTTAAATACTTTTACCGTTTTTGCAAACGATGCACTATTTGGCTCTGTTGGAACTTTGTTAGTGTTGTTTTGGAGAGACAAGTTTCAAGAACAAGGTGCTTTGATCTTGCAACATGAAGAGAGACTTTTTGATTCAGAGTACAACTACTCATGGGTCATGAATTATTTCATGTACAAGTGTTAACCTCAGTGGTACACATTTTTTGGTGAATGAATGCAGATGAGAAGATATACTTTGAGCTCCATAATGTTTGGGACAAGGCTATTTTTTTAATTGCTTTTGCTGAGTGCTCCACAATTTTAGAATTTCAACGAAGGACTTCACATATGTAAAGTACAGATTCTCATTTTTTTGATAAATGCCAATTGAATTTCATGATTTACTATTAAAATATGCATTTGCCCTAAATATTATGGGGCCTCTGTGCAATGTACCTGGAGGTTCACAACATTGGTGCATTGCAATGGGACAGACTGCAGCCACATCACTGAGCTGTCTTAGCCTTTAACTTCAGTTGCTGAGCATCATGATCAATATTTTGATAGGATTCTTTTTGGGTCGGGTCCTCACACAGGTCAGTGGGGGTTGCCCACGGTGACGGTCGCTGGAGTACTGGGAATGTTCAGTGCCACTCTGGCGGGCATTGTGGAGTCCATTGGGGATTACTACGCCTGTGCTCGACTCTCCGGTGCGCCTCCACCCCCCATACACGCCATCAACAGGTGGGTTCCATTTTTGGCCAGGCAGCATTGGGTCAGGCCTAAATTCTGTTTAGACCCTTCATTGGTTCTGAGGTGACATCATGGTGAAGTTTCTTAAGCTTCTTCAGCAGAATAATTTTTTCCGTGTCTTGTGGATATCCGAGACCAGGGTCGGGCAGCCATACTATCTTCTCCCATAGTGTGTCTCAGACTTAGCCGATGAAAATTTCAAGTGAATGGGATGGTACCCCCTGTAATTCTCTTTATGCATTTAACCAGGCCTCAAGCTGGGGTCTCAAACTCTGGAGGGCTGCAGTTTCTTCTGCTTTTGGGTTTCCATGCAATCGCCAGATACTTTATAGGCGCTGAAAACGAGGTGCCCAGACTCGTAAGCCAATCAATGACTTCAATGAATCCATTAAGAGCATCAGAAGATGCAAGGGCCCCGGAGAAACTGAGTCTGAGAACCCTGGCCTATAGGGTTTGCAGTCAGTGTTCAAAGGACCAAATCAAAATGCACAGCGAGTATTTGAGCTTTTTCCTGAGTTTTCAGGTTGCTCAATGTTTCTATCTGGGCCTGTTGACTGAATTTGTGTTTAATTTTCCGATCCATTGAATGTTGGTGTGTTCTGAGACCTCTACTACTGTTTATTAAGGTGACATATTGTATATGCAGTATAGGAGGTTTCATGGTAATGTCACTGGTGATGTCTATGATGGTCATGTGACCACTGCCAGTACAGTGGTTGGCAAAATGTCAACATCGCAGCAAATGAGGCACTGTAAACATTACAGTTATCGGTATTTTGTCTATTTGCATGTTTTATAAAGACCAACCAAATATGGTTGAATCTTGTGTTGCTGTTGGATGTACTAGCTGCTTTTTTTGATGGATTATTCACATTTCGCATCCTAAAAGAGAAAAAATGAAGAGAAATGTGGCTGAATGCAATAAAACATAAAGACTGAGAACTGACCGACTTCGCCAGTGTGGCATGCATTTTGTGTCAGGTCGGACTGTATTCATTTATTTCTGACCAATTAAATATTAAATTCACTATATATCATATTAAGCTGAATTATCAAGTTAACAGAAGGCTGGCCTTGAGTGGAGAGCATTCAGTATGGTGGGGTGGCTGTGTGAAAGCCAGGTACTGTGCAAATTGTATATTTAGGATACCACAAAGAATTGCCTAGAAATATACAATGCCTATTTTTGGAACGTGAATGTACCCATGATTTAAGAGGCAGAATGTTGTTGCAGAAGAGAAGGGTCAAGTCGACTCGGAGTGAGCACTCCTTATCTGTGGCTGGAGTCAATGCATGGAATATACTTGAAGACGGTATTAGAAAGGCAGACAATTTGAAGGTCTTTAAGTATCTTTTGAAATGTGCATGTTTGAACAACTATAAACTTATCCAACAAAATGACATTGGATAAACTAAACGGAACCATAGCGGGCAAAAACAATAGGAGTTGTTTAGACTAAATATGTGGACTGCTATTGTTAAATCTGTTCCATTGCATCTGCTGAACACATCTAATGGATTAAATCAAGAGTGACTCTCAAATCTAAACTTGCATGGACACTCAGCTATATTGTGATTAAAATTCTTCATGATGTTCACAACTTTTTATTATCTTACGTTGTGGCGCTTAAATCGTAGTGTAAATGGGCTCAGCTCTGTTGTGATATATGAATCTCTGATATCTTAACCATAATCAAACTGTTTTTCTGGAAGTTGGGGGCGGGACTTTGACAAGCGATCTCGCTTCTCCCGCGACCCTTTCGGTTATGATACATGTTGTATTGAAATTGTCATGAAATGAGTATACAATCATGCCGAAATAAAAAACAAATGAGAATGAGATGCTCGTGCATGGTTAGGCATGTCAGTATGGCCTATGTCAGTAGTTTTCAAACTTGGTCCTGGTACCTCTCTGTATGCTGGTTTTTGATACAATCACAATTTAAATCCAAAGATTTTAATCAGCTGTTTATTTGTCTGAAGTTGTTGCCTTTCGTGTTTCAAGTATTACTGTCTTAAGCCATGTTTTGACTGAAATATCCACGTGGATAATGAGGAGCGAGGATATGGTATTCATCATTTTGAGGCAAACACCGTTTTGGGAGGAAATATTAGTAGCTTGCAAACAAAATTAACAAGAACATACAATTTTATTTTTTATTTATAACTTAGATACCTAGCTAGTTTACTGGGTCATGCTATCTAGCTTTTTCAGTAACATCAGATAGCCAACATTGCGTTTCCCTGTTCGCATATCTTGCCAACACGTCTCTCTCTCCAACGTGGAATAACCAATGTTATCTTTTGGATTTGTTTAACGATATTGTTGAGATCAACTGGCAGTGGGCTCCCTTCCTTCTTACGCTCACCGATACCCTGTAACGTTGGCGAATACAGACCAGTTGTTATCAATACCTTAAGCATAGTTTTCCACAGACGCTCAGTACATGCTCTACGTAGAGCTGTGTGCCTTTTTGCCAACCAGTGCACTGCGCATGCGCGAATTGACTTCTCTTGTTTATAAGCGTGAAACCTCCCACATTGTTTCGGGAACTAACGCAAACTGTCTTAGGTTAGAGAATTTCATTAGGGGTGCTGTAATGTAATTAGTTGGGCCCAGCATGGGGAATTGGGATGATCTTAGGAGATTAATATGTTCAGCTGAGTCTTCAGTGCCTGGCTCACTCCTGGAATGTGTGTGCCTGGAATGCGTGTGTGTGTGTTTGTGTTTCTGTGTGTGTGTGTGTGTGTGTTTCTGTTTGTGTGTGTGTGTATGTGCGCGTGTGCGGTACACTTGAGCACGAGGTGGCATTAAAAAATGTTTTTTAAGTGCAGTACTGTGTTTATCTTTCTCTAAGCAGGCAGCAGGAGAGTACTTTGTATTAATGCGGCCATTGTGTTTGTCCGAGGGACCATGGTGAAATTCACTACCCTGTTTGTTTCTCAATTCCATTGCATTCTTGGCGGAATCTTCTGCCTGTGGAGCCGGACTGACTTTCTGATTGTTTTTGCAGGGGTATCTTTGTGGAGGGGGTTAGCTGCATCATTGCAGGGTTGCTGGGTACAGGAAACGGCTCCACCTCCTCCAGCCCCAACATTGGGGTGCTGGGAATCACCAAGGTAATGGACACCTGTGGAGTTATAAGGCTATGCTAATGCTAATGTCTTCAGTCTCAAGATACATGAAATGAATCCTGTGGTCACCTTAAGGCTGCATTCAAATGATTACACGACAGTACGTGTGAAAAGGGAAAGCTCACGTTTTAAAATCCCATTTATGCTGAGTTTCTCCCTGCAAATTATGCAAGAAACGGGGCATGAGTTGGGATGATTGAGTTTGTGCAGGTCGCAGTAACTTTTAGCTGCTAGCCTTGATTGCAAAATCATAATGATATAGTCAGGGATTGTAATCACCACCTGGTTGCAATTTAAAACTAGGCCTACGCTGTCGGCGGCCAACAGCAAGGGATATATCCCCAAAATTCCCCAATCCTCGAAGCCCCCTTTATTAGATTCCCCTTTACTAGACCTACAATATGAGGCAAATTTGAGGTCTGTGTAAGTAATTGTTCCAGAGATTTGGTTAAAAACTGATTTTTTCAATATATAGTGCCACCTGGTGGCAAACCTAGGAGTGCATACTTGCCCAAAATCTAATCAGTTCATCCTCTCTGCCATATCTACCCATATGCTAAAAATGAGAAGCCAATGTAAAGTATTTTGTGAGTTATCGCGCTAACGGCTAAAATCTGCGGACGCGGCGGGTGGGGCGAAACCATGATATCCCCGAAACTCGTATTTCGGAGATATAATTACGTGAATAAAGCAAACTGAAATAAAAACCTTGTCATAGGATTGTTTGCTTGCATGAATACATATCCGTTGCTGATTGGAACTACAGGTGATCACAAAGCCCTTCGGCATTAGACATCATTAACAGTAATGACTTTCTCAATGACTCGCCCCCGTAAGCTGCTGCCATGGAAACTTAATTTGTCCTTATATCTCTTTGAACAGGGGACCAATATATTATTCGCTATTGTTTATGCTGTTGTGTGGCATTCCTTATATGTGTACAAGAGTGTGTATGTTTGTGCATGCATGCACAGTATTTGCAGTATGTGTGTCTGTGTGTCTGTGCCCTCGCTACCATGTTTGACATAAAGTGTCAGTGCCAGTGTTGCATTTCTGTCTCTCTAGGTTGGCAGCAGGAGAGTGGTCCAGTATGGCGCTGCCATCATGTTTATCTTAGGAACCGTGGGGAAATTCACTGCCCTCTTTGCCTCCCTGCCAGATCCCATTCTTGGCGGAATGTTCTGCACTTTGTTTGGTAAGACTGAATTGTTCTGATGTGTAGGCTGTGGTAATGTCAGATGATGGCCACTAGGGGGTGGTAGGTGAACACATAGCCCACAACACAGCTAGACTTGAGGTCTCATTGGGATAAAAAAAAAAAACATTTTCATTTTGCATGCAAATAAAAATTGCTTTTCAATCAACTTTCAGGCTGTAGTTTGTATGTTTTCTACCTGTGTTCACTTTGGTTACCTGCGGGTTCTCAAGTTTCCTCCCATAGTCAAAAGACGCATGTTAATGACTAACTGGAAACCATAAATTGCCCTTAGGAATGAATGTGTAAGGGAATGATATGTGTGCATTCTAATGGACTGGCAATGTATCCAGAGTGTACTCCTGAGTCATGTCCACTGAATGCTGGGATAGGCTCCAAGGCCAGCAACTCCCCCTCTCAAGCCCTGATCAGGGTAAGATAAATGAATGGATAACTAGAGTGGAATGATTCAGCCTTTGAGTTCTTACACCTATGACTTTGGTGCCCCCTGCAGGAATGATCACAGCTGTGGGGTTGTCCAACCTGCAGAATGTGGACCTGAATTCTTCCAGAAACCTCTTTGTCCTGGGATTCTCCATGTTCTCTGGACTCATGCTCCCAAATTACCTGGATTCACACCCAGGCAGCATTCGCACAGGTGAGCTGAGCGTGCTCTGTATTACCTGGTACTTACACAACACAGAACATTTAGATGATGACCATGGTTAATTAGAAGCACCTGGAGTGGGATTTGTCTCAAATATTTTGGTAGTCTGAACTGTTTAAACCTTAATTTTACCAGTCTCTAAAGTACTTAGGTTCTTGTTGATAAGGTTGGACTGGGGTAACTGCCAGGGAGGTTAGTTTTGTGTTGGGAGTCTATGAATAACAAATGTTGTAGTATCAATTTTATTATTACAACTCTAAAATTGTGAAGAAATTAACCAAATCAGAAGAAAAAAACTAATGCCAAACATTGTGTGGCTGACATACATATGATTTTATTTGGGGGCCAGTGCATTTTTTGTTACAAGTATGAAAGTGGTGGTGAAGAAGATGATGATGATGTTCAGTTAATATTTGACAAAATGTGCTGTGGGTGGCATCAGGAGTTCCAGAGCTGGACCAGATCATTACTGTGCTGCTGACCACAGAGATGTTTGTTGGGGGGTTTCTCGCATTTGTGCTGGACAACACCATTCCAGGTAGGTTTTTTTGGATGCATGTGTCATCTCTTTATGAAGATATGGCTTTGTCGATGAAGTTACTAACACATAACCACAAAGCGACATCACACGTACAAGCACTGGAAGGTTAACAGCTCCTTATTTGAAGATCCAGAAATTATTTAACAAATAAGAGAATACATTCACGCTTTTATTGACATTAATGAAAACTCTATCTCTGATATTACATTGCTTGGGGAGACCCTAAAATGCTGTTTACGAGGGGAACATATTGTTATAGGTAGTCTTTGGAAGAAGAAACAGGATGTAGAAGAGGTTGTTGACAGAAATCAAGAAAACTACAAAATACACTGACAAATGAATATAAAGACGAATCATGGAATGAGCTATGTAAATTAAAAATGCATTATGATGATGTTATAAGTAAAAAAGTTGAATATAGACTAAAGAGACCAAAGCTGCACCTCTATGAATGCAGGGAGAAAGCAGGTAGGATGTTGGCATCAAGACTTAAAAAGCAGATAACTAAAAATGCTATATCCAGATAAAATAAATAAAGCCTTTACTGATTTTTATGATAACCTTTATCAGTAGGAATGCCACAATAAACATGAATCAACATAAGAATTCATAGGTAGAATGAATCTCCTTCATATATCGGATGAAGAAAAAAATGCATTGGAACGACCGATTACTTTATCTGAAATAAACAAAGCCATAGATTCATCTGTTAAAAATAAATCTCCAGGACCTGATGGTTTTAATGCAGAATTTTATCAAGTGTTTAGAGAGGATCTATCTCCTTTCCCATTGCAAGTATATTAGCCAGCTTTTGATAATGGAAAATTCTCTCCTATGTTTAATTATTCCCGGATTACTTTAATCCATAAAAAAGATGAAGATCCTTTTAGTTGCGGTAGCTATCGTCCATTATCATTGGCAAATCTAGATAATAAAATCCTTGCTAAAATTCTTGCAGCAAGATTCAGTCAGGTAATTGGAAAGCAAATTCATCCTGATCAAACCAGTTTCATGAGAAATAGATATTCATCTGATAATATAAGGAAATTATTTAATCTTATTCTGTTTGCAAAAAAACTCCCGCAGTCAGCAGAACTAAGTACTGTAGATGCTGAAAAAGCCTTTGATCGAGTTGAATGGCCATTTATGTTCAGTATTTTACAGAAATACGGGTTTGGTAAAACATTTTTACGGTGGATCAAGATGATCTATTCAAACTCAGTGGCGTCAATAAGAACTAATGACATTATTTCAAAGCTCTTTATTTTACATCGAGATACAAAACAAGGTGCCCAGTTTCTGGGCTCTTATTTTATCTAGTTATTCAACCACTGGTTGAGAAAATAAGATCCAAAATTAATATTAAAGGCATTAAAGCTGGAAGTAAAATGTACAAAATATCACTAAATTGCAATGATATCATCCTTTACTTAACTTATGTGAATTCTTCTCTTAGGTATATTAGTCAAATTATCACTCAATATGGCTCTCTCTCTCTCTGGCTACAAAGTAAATTGGGGAGAATGTGAATTGCTGCCTTTAAATAAACATTGCACCAGTAGATGCTTGCAAAATACAAAAATGAAGTGGAAACCAATGGAAATAACATATCTCGGATTAAAAATAACAATAAACAGTTATCAAGCACAAGATATAAATCTCATGCAAACATTTAATTAAAAAAAATATATATATACTGTATATATATGTATGTATATATATATATATATATAGATATATATATATATAATAAAGATAGATGGTCTAACCTACGGGGTCGGGTGAATATAGTAAAAATTAATATCCTTCCTGCCATAAATTATATTTAAGGATGTTACCTGTCACAATACAAAATTATTGGTTTGAAACCCCGCATAAATTTTCAACCTTTATATGGCATGGGAAAAGGATGCTCAGACATGAGGATGTAAAGTTCAAATAAAAATGGTGGTCTACAACTTACAAACTTCTTTTTACCACTATCTTTCCTTTGGCTGTCAACAAGCTGGTGAGCTATTTGATCATTTTGTGAGAAAAGACTGGTAATTCATTGAAGAAAATCTGCTACAAACTTTAAATATTGACTCAAAATGCTTGTACTTCATGAAAAAAGTGCCGAAAGATGTTGTGCAAAGTCCAGTTGAAGCAACATTTCATATTATAAAGTCATGTACGAAGATCCTTGGAATTAACATAAACTCTTTGATTAATCAGCTGTTATGGCAGAATTTAAATATAATTCTAAATAATAAGATTATGAAAAGGAGGAAATGGAAAGACTGGTATTACAAAGCTCTATCATTGCTTTCAAAATAATTGCTTCAAAACCTTTTATGAATTGACCTATGAGTATAAACTTCCAAAAAGTGAATATTTGAATTACTTGACCGTACAGTATAGTATTAAAAAGAACATTTGCGTTAATAAAATAAGCACAAGCACTCACAAATTTGAAAATGTACTTTTTAATCACAATTTGTTCTATAAAAGAAGTTAAGAATTTTTACACAACATTAAATGAAAGCACCATGGATGCATTTAATTCCTGTACCAAGAAATGGATTGCCGATCTCAATAAACTGGAGGAAGATATTTCCTGGACTGATGCATGGAAAAATGCAAGGCAGCCCCTCCACTATACAAAAAATAAATTGACGCAATTCAAAATTCTAAATAGACTGTATTATACTCCATCACAGCTCTACAAAATGGGAATAAAGGAGGACAGTAAATACTCAATGTGGTATTGCTGAAGGATCTCTGCCTCATCTACTCTGAGCTGTATTAAGATTAAAGACTTATGGTCTGGCATAACAAAGGAAGTAATGAACAGCATAATATAGTCATTCCATTTACACCGCAATGAAGTATACTGGGAGATTTAAATAATTTCAGTAGTATACCTTCAAGGATTTAAAAAAGTCTTTCTGTCATTATATATGATCACAAAGAGGGCAATTATGAAAAACTGGATAACTTTGAATATACACTGCTCAAAAAAAATAAAGGGAACACACAAAAAAAAAAAATTTAGAACAAGGAATTGGGTCAGGCATTTGTCCCTCTGCTACTCCAGTGTTAAGTAGTGGTAACCAACCTTGTTCCTGGAGATCTACTGTGCTGTTGGTTTTCACTCCAACCCCGATACTGCTAACTAGCAGATCAACGAAATCACACCCCTTTCATAAATATGCGCCTTGTTAAGAGGTTGACGTGATTCACTACAGAATGGTGGATCTCTTGGAACGAGGTTGGTGACCATTGCTGTAAAGCATCTTTTGTGACAGTCCTCCTATAAAAAGCGCAGCAAAAATGAAAATTGAGTTGAACTGAGTTTGACTCTCTTCCCCCCTCCCAGGCACCAGGAAGGAGAGGGGTCTGCTGGAGTGGACTGCAGGTCACTCCACAGGCAGCGGCTCGGCGGACCTGAGCACGTATGACTTCCCCATCGGCATGAGCTGCGTGCGGAGGACCCACTGCCTGCGCTACCTTCCCATCAGCCCCAGCTTTCAGGGCTTCACCGCGCGCAGGAGGAAGAGCCAAGCACAGAGCGATGAACAGGATGAGAAGTCTAGCTCAGAGAACCCAGAACCGAACACCACAGTTGTTTTGGCCTCTACTGGAGTATAACAAAAAAAAAAACTACTTTTTGAAGACAGTTTCTCCTTGATGGCATTTTCTACTGGGAATATTTTTGCAAAGCTTGTATTGTTTACCCCTTTCCTGTCCTCATGTAAATTATAGTATTATTTATTATTCTAAATAATACCAATGACATACCAGTATTTTGTAAATGATTTTACCAATCATTTGTATTTTTGTAATTTTTGCAAAAATGCAATTAAATACATCAAAGAAAGAGAACACAAGTGAGTTATTTAAAACTATGTCTAGGAATATGATTGAACTGAAAGTTTTCTCTTCTTAATTTCAGGCTAATTTGTGTTATGATCCAGAAGGAACCAGATGCAATCGGAGTCAGAGTGCAATACAATGAAGACATTCATTGATAGTAATATGGAGATGGGAAGAAGGGATTAAACCCAGAGTAGCAAGAGCTCCATTCAGTTCAGATGGTATAATGGTTGAGGGTAAGGGCGTGTCTGCGCCCAGCCAGTGGCATCCTGGTGCAGAAGTTGGTTAGTTAACCCTCACCTTAGCACAATTGTCATACTGCAGGTCTAAGAGGTTAAGCAGGAACAGTCCCCATCCTGGAGACTGATGAAGGCTTGGGAGCTGTTCCTGATGAACTGGGCAGAGGAACAAACAGGGAGACAGGTTAAAATGAATGTGGTCCCAATCCTGGAGACCGGTAATTAGGCTTGCAAGTTTGTTCCCTTTAATATAGCTGTGAAAAGTACTTCCATGTTTTACTTTCACTGAGGGTTATCATAATTTCAAAAGACAATATACTCAAACTAGAAGGTGTTTGTATAAACTGAATGGTTGCTCTAAGGCATATAGCGAGGGACAATCTGGCAACTGTGCTAGACACAAAATAAGGTTATATAGGTTACAGTCAGATTGTAAAACCAGTCATTTCACAAAATGACCAAGAATTTCAGTCATTTCATGAAATGGCTTGCGCTAAACTTCAGTCATTTCAAAAATGACAAAACATTTTTAATTGTTTCACAAAATATCTGGTTTCACAATCTGACTGTAACTTACACTGCAGGAACACAAAGGAGTGGGGAACACGAATGAATTACACCTGGAAGGGGGGAGACACGCAAGACGCTAAACCAATTAAAGGAGACAATACTTCTAACAGACACGCAGGTTGCTGGAAGGAGGGACAAAACAAATAAGCAGAGTGAAGGGTTGTGACTAATTTATGCAGGCATTTTTTTAATTCTTAAAGGAATCAGCTAACAAATATTTGATTAAAATGATCTAAATGGAACATAATGCATAATCTTGATGTCGCAATCATTTGCAACTGTAGACAAAAAAGGTCAGGAACACGGACTCAGAATGTTGAAAAAATCCAAAATACATCATCTTGAAAGGATTAAATGTAATGACTCTGGTAAATGCTTCAAGTAAATACAAATGAACGCAAATAAACAATGGTAATAGCTGAAATCTGCAGGCTATCAAGATTGTGGCAGATCGTCCTCCTGTTGGCTCTGTCTGCCATATTGCTTTTTTGATCCTGAGAGAGTGTTTGTACTGTCATTGCATAGAGGGGCACAAACTTGGCACAGACACCCAATCACTGTTCTGTAAATGGTAAAGATTCACAGGCTTTTAAGTACACTGTCAGGGTGGTAGTCCTCAGCACTTCGCCTTCTCACTGGTTCACAAGCTGTTTTAAGGAAACCAGATCCCTTAATTAGGGTAATTTTGAGACATCGTCACCTGCTGGATGAAAGTTGTATGTTAAGATAGACGTATTGCTTGCAAACATTAAATAAAAAATGACAGTTGAATTCAGGCATACATTTTTATTTTCCGGGCAAAATATCACAAGTGATCATAGTCTTTTGAAAAAGCATGCTTTAATCTAATGGATATAAAAACAGAAAGCAATGATTTCTAAATTGACTTACACTTGTATTTCATTGCAGACAGTATAAGACAACAAATTTAATGTTTTTCCTGTCAATACAATTTTATTTGTAAATATAAATGAATTCCTACCATTCAGACCTGCAACATAATCTGAAAATGTTGGGACACAAGCCATTCAGAACTTGTAATGAGGAAAAAAGTTTTAATAATGATCTGATATTAAATCGCTGATTTTAACTGATGATTCTAATCATGATTTGATATCAACTGGTGATTGTAATCATGATTTTGGAAAAAAACAACATCCAGGAAAGACCTAGACTTTCAAAAACAAAGATGGGCCGATGGGCCGAGGATCGCCAATTAGCCTCGGAATGCGTGAGAAAATCATTGAAAGGTTTAAAACAATAATAAGAAAAAGTAAAAATGGATTTGGATATTTCCCCATCTACAGCACATTACATAATTTAAAGCTTCAAGAAATCTGGAGGAAATTCTGTGTGTAAAGGACAAGGGCGCAAGCCTAAGATGAACAGCCAAGATTTCCAATCACTCAGACGGCACTGCATCAAGGTGTGCTCCGGACCAAAGAAGAAAAGGACCATCCAGACAGTTACCAGTATCTGAAAGCCATGCTATGTCATGGTACATCGTTGTTTCAGTGCCCTTGGAAAGGGTAACTTGCACCTCTGTGAAGGCACCAATAATATTGCAAAGTACACTGAAATTTTGGGGCAACATATGCTGCCTCCAATTCAAAATCTTCTTTAGGGATGTTCATGCGTATTTTGACAAGACAATGCAAAACCGTATTCTGCATGCATTACAAAGGCATGGCTGTGTGCGAATGCAGAACTGGTTTCACGGCAGTCCTGACTAGCCCTAAATAAAAGGATGTTTGGAACATTTTGAAATGCAAAATGCAACAACAAAGACCCTGTTCCGTTGCACACATTTAGATACGTTTGCAGGAAAAATAGGACAAAATTGCACCTGAAATTCCTCATCAAATGGTGTATTCAGTCCCAAAACATTTATTAAATGTTGTGAAGAGGAATGGCAACATTTCACACAAATACTGTCCCAACTTCTTTTTTAAATCTGTCGCAAGAATTAAAATTGAAACAAGTGTTTATTTTTAGAAATCAAAAAAATTCATGTGCTAAAACATCAAATATTGTGCTGTTATATTGTTCCAACATAATGTAAATATTCGCCATTTTCAGTTTTGATTTCAGTGTAACACACTGTCCCAACTCGCCATTATTTGGGATTATATCTCATGTGAGACTTCTGTGTATTCAAAAAAGATCAGCCATTTCGAGGAAAATTTCCAGGGAGTATGACAGTTACTGTATTTACTGTTGCGACATGAAATGACCTTGATTTTTTTAAATTTCTGAGATTTAGTCCACATTTTATAAGAATTATAAATACATTTCTCATCTCAGAATTCTAGAAGGTTCAGAGTCACATATTATCGGCAGTTTTTGTAATCAAGGGGGAAAAGAGCTCATTAATTTTGTATGCCTAGTAACTAAAACAAAACATGTTCAGTCTACATATATAAAACACCACAACAAATACTGTTTAATAGTGATGGTGAAAGTGAAACAGAAAACCCAACCGTGTGAGCGTGAATTCAAATATTGGCAGTGATCTCATTTGGACTGCACATGACTAAACACAACTCAGAAGCCTATGCATGAAATCCACATTTTGCCAAAAAAAAAAAAAAACAGAAAATTTCTGGTGCAGGTGAATGAAACACGACCATCAAGTAAGCCTGTATGCTTACCAATTCAAGACGGCGAATGAAATGTTTTGTTTCAAGGTATGGATTTGCTGATTTACTCATATGCAAAATACACAAACATACATACATTTATCAATTATGATTGTAAACTACATATATTATAATCTGAAAACAAATTCTGTATGTCTTCAGCAGCAGTGTTGTAATGCTGTTCCTGAATTGGTACAGTGTCTTCCAGATGCATGCAACAATTCTCCCATTACATCCTTCCTCCTTTGTCTTGACAGTTGAGAAGGTGAGAGTTCCTGGAACTCCTAATTCTTTAAATTGTTTTACCTTGGCAAAGATGAAAGCCAGTTGATTAAAAAATGAATGGAATCAAGACCTCGTACAGAAATTGTCAGTTAAAACGACAAAAAGATTAAGAAAATGCTTCATGGAGGTAAAACGCGTTTGCAGGGTAGACGTACTAATGAATGGATTACACAGCTATTTGGGATATGCGACGTGCTAAGTCCATCCTTATTTTAGAACACCTTTGGCCCCCTGTGGAGATTTTTGACCGTATTGAAAATAGACCGGCAAGGAAGATGGTGGAGGACAGTTCATAACAGATGTCTAGTGAGTGAGGGAGTCTGGATTAGCTGTTAACACTGTAGGAATGTAGAACTGTCTCTCTGAATTAGCTTTGATGGAGCGCCAGGTGGCTTTGGAGTCCAAGCCTTGGGCCGCCTTTTTTTTTTTTGGGGGGGGCACATGCACAGGGTGGGTTAGTTTCCATGGGGGAGGCAGATCATGGAGTAAGGGATATACTGTGTGGGGTAAACTCTCTGGCCAGGTATGTATGGATATGGACAGGAGTTGATGGTTGAAGGGTATAAAGCCTGAGGCGGGACGAGAACCTCCATGTACTGGCCGCTTTCTGGGTCAAACAGCACCTTGCGTCGAGGCTGAGCCGGCATATCGACGTAGAAGCAAGTCCCTGTCTCAGGGTCCAAGAGCAACCGTCTCGGGTTCTTTCCAAACACAAGACCGCTGCTCCCTGATGGTGGGTATGGAGCCTTGCCAGTTACAGCTGCCTGGCCTGCAGATTCTGGGGTGAAGGTTGTCAGGATCCCGCCCTGGCCACAGGGGTAAGCCTGGGAAAGTCTGTGCGGGGACTGGCTCCGTCCTTGTTTTGCCTCGTCCTGTGTTGGCGTTGGGAGATCAGGATGGTTCTGAGGTGTCCCGTGTTCTTGGGGGTACACAACGTCCTTGGGCTGGGGCAGCAGTGGTTGGGCAGGGCATGATGGTCGGACAAAGGGTTGCATGGGAGCAGGAATTTTATCACTAAATGAGGTTGCTGGGTAGACAGTGTGCAGGGTGTGGTGGAGAGCACGTAGGGCCGGTGGGTGGTGACTACCCTTGATACGAGGCTGTATAATATCCATTGATGGACGGAAGTAATGGCCATGGCTTCTGCCTGGGGATAGACCAAAGTTCCCCTCCATACCCCCAATTGGAGCATCAACTGTGGAGCTGATGGTAGGATCATGCCGGGGCAACTTGTAACTGGGCTTACTAGTCTCTGTTGGAAGGCACAAGCGAATCGAGGCTGCAGTCGGGGTTTGTTGCTGCTGGTATGCAGAAACTGTGCTCCCTCCCCTTGGTTTCTCTGGCTGCCTGTTGTAGCTGGACATAAGCGGGGTTTTTGGTCTCGGCTGATAACTTTGTGTAGTCATCCCTCCTCTAACCTGCTGGTTGTAGCTGGTGGTTTCTATCGGTTTTTTGGTGGACATCACCTTTGCCATTGGTTTCTGCAGATGCGGCGGCACTCTCGCCTCTGGTGTGCCCAGCTCTAGAATGCTGGGGACAGCAATAATCTCCTTGCATGACTTCACAGGTGCTGTGCCCTTTGCCTCGTAATAATTTGAAGTCATGCAAAGGGGACTTATCTGTCTTGTTTCGTTCAGTGGTGTTTGGGCCAAATGTTGTGGTGGTGTTTGTGTTTTATTCCCCAGGCACCTCTCACCTGTAACAGAACTGAAGTTGAAGGGTGAACTGTACGTGCTCTTCACTAGTTTCCTCACGTCCCTTACTCGGTGTAAAGGGGCAACTATTTGACCCCTCTCCCCATCTTCCCTGTTACCCTGCCTCCCCACACCTCCCAACATCCCTCTGACTTCCAATACCATATCAGAGAGAGACTTGATAGCCTCTACCCCTGGACTGATATCTAAATTTTTCATAGAGATGTTGCTGGTTCCTTTCCTACCTTCAGTAGCAAAAGGTACCAGAGCTCTTTCAGGTGACTCAGATGGCACATGGCTTCCATTACTTTGGCGTTTACCATTCTCAGGTGGTGCCTGGCATTCCCATCCGGTCTGGCCTGCAGCATTGACCCGCATGCTGGCAGTATTCCTGAGACTGGTTTTTACAGAGTCACCAATGAACTTTTCCCCCTCCCCATCCTTCCATCAGGTAGCTGCTCCAGTTGGGGGTTTGACTTCCCTGTGTCCTTTTTTGAGATTTGACTGACCTCCCTTCATAACTGTGCAGAGCACCAAGGCTGTGATCATCAAGCACCTTCTGGGGGATTTTGGTGTTGCTGCTCCCATACTGATGGACTGATCCACCCCATGGATGCATCTCAACTTGTCTAGAGGGACTCTTTAAGGACCAGGACCAGTGTATGTTACTCACCCTGGGTTTCGGAGTCTCTTTTATGGGGCGAGGTTGTGAGAGGTCGCTCTCCTCAGGCTTCTGCTGTTGAATCCTCAGCTCGACCTGCATCTTCTTGGACAGCACATTTTTGATGAGACTAGAGGCCATCTTAGTCCTGCTAGATGTTTCGTCTAAAGACTGAGACTTCTTAAGTCTCTGCTTCCTGTTGCCAGGGGGAGAGTCCAGACTGGCTCGGTCCAACCTCCCCTCTATTGTGGCTGGGGTGCTGTACTGGCGGCAGAGCATGGCCTTGGGGTGCCCCTGGCTTTGTAGGGATTCCTCAGCTGGGACACCCCCACTTGCAGTAGCTAAACACTCTTCAATACTACATCTCCTCAATTGAATTTGTCTCTTAGGGACCATCTTGGGACCCTCTCCCCTTTCTGCCCTCTCCCTGCTCTCAAGTGCCACGTCCACACATTCAAACCCACCGGACTTCAGGCTCTCGCCATCGTGGTCATTGTCATCCTGGAAATCTTCAAGACACAATTGACCATCTTCGTCACTCTCCGATTGGCCTGAGACATTCAGCTCGGCATACCAGGTACTGGCAGTCGAGTCATCATCTGCTGAAATTTGTGAGTCACCAGTGGACGATTGGCAACGCAAGTCACACACATCCAGATAGTCCAACGGTGGTGGGGTGGTGAAACACTGGAAAGGCAAGTCTTTAAGCTGCTTCACCTCAGATTCTGGGTCGGCTGCCTTTGTCCCCATCCTAAATGTCTCACCTGGAGACAGTGGGGTTTTGATGGACAAGATTAGGCTTCCTCAGTCCTCGCTAGCTGCCCTGTCATGAGTTCTGACCCCCGCCAATTTGGCTGTGGCGTTCCTGCTGCAGCTGAATAACAGCGATCCGGCATTCCCGCTTGTCTTTCTCTGTCTTTGAACCAGACTCCTGCTCGTCCCTGCTTTTCTATTCCTGGTCTTGAGTGACAGCCTGCTCCCTTGCCTTCTACCATTGGCTGCCTCTGCCCTCTCCTGCCCCCACCCCCACACACCCCTCCGCCAGGCAGCTGTCATGAGAGTCTGTTGACAGACTTCCAGTCAGTGGGGGCTTCCCCCTGTTGTTTCGAGTACGCTGCCAGGCAACGAACATGATAGGCCCTTATTGAGTACAATCAGAATTAGCGTGGAAGCGGACCTGAGCTGCATTGTGCGTACGTGTTAGTGTATGTTAATGTGAGTGTGTGTGTGTGTGTGTGTGTGTATGATGGGGGCGGGGTTATTGTCATTGTATTGTATATTGACATTCAGAGCACTTATAAGACTGCACCTGCTCTCAATGTGTCCCTGTCTACTCTCAGTGTTAGAGAATTGGCATATTCCTCTCTTGGTGATGGATCAGGTGAGGGAGATGCACAGCTGGGTTCTAGTGAATTACTAAGACTGGTGGATTTATAGCCACATTGAGGTTTTTTCATGGAGCTGGGGCGTAGCCTAACATCAATGCAGAACTCAATTTAAAGCATCTTTATTGAGTATACTTGTTTTTGCTTAACTGAAAAAATTATAACAAAGTAAACGAGACATGCAACTGCCAGAATTTTGTCTGTGCCTGGTTACTATAATCTTAAAAAAATGGATTGCTGTGCTGTGGATTTACATGTGAAGTATTCCGTCCTTGTTTTACGATCAGAATTTTATATTAGTGTTATGATACATAGTTCAAGAGTTTCTCTGTCTGGGATCCACAGATGAATAGTACCTTTGATGTGATCCGGAGTATCGGTTGCAATCTGTTGAATAAAATAGCAAAGTTATGCTAAGTAAAGGGTGAGCCTTGGTTAAATTATAACTCTGTGCCTGGATGGCATTTAGTTGTACCTAATATTAATGAATAAAATTGCTTACATACTAATCTGAGGTGGTATGGAAGTGATTAGCTGTAATATATTACTTTTTTGACAGGTATTTTCTGTTGAGATTTAGTGACTGACCTATAGCTGTTGATGCAGCAGAAATGGTGCCGTCCTTGAGATTAGATGAGAAGCCAGTGACTGAGGGAAGTGGTCTTGGCTACAGAGCTTGGTCTGTAACGGAAGATACTTTTCCCTGGGTGTAATATGTGGGCATTTCTGAGGACTCAACGGAAGGATTAGCATGAACCTGTGGAAGGTCTTGCAGTAAATACTTGCCTGATTGTAGCCCAGGGTGGTGATGGAAGGCCAGGAAAAGCTGCTGGCTGGGATATTCAGTGGCATAGAATTTCTCTGTTGTTGTCCAGGGTTGCGGTAGTCATTTTTGACCATGATCTAGGATTAGGTCCTAGGATTATGTCGATTAGGACCACAATGGAAATAAGCGTTTATGCTTTATTGTGTTATCCATGTATTTTTAACATATTCATTAACTGTATGTTTATATTGATTTTACAACATAAGCTCAATCAATCAATCAACCTGGAACTATTCAGGTGGCTGCCATGATACGAGCTGCTCGAATTGTACAAATGTTAAGTAACGTGCTTCAATGCTTCCTCACTTACCTCCTTTAGAATAGGATTCACTGGACCATGTTTTATGGAAAAAAAGGAGTTAACTCCATTAGACAATTCACTGCAGCAGCAATATTTAATGTGATACCCTAATGGCCATTTACGAACATGGTGAACGAAGGACGCATGATGACGTCGCCTCTAGCTAATGAAACTGGATTCTCTCAGCACCATGGTTGTCTTTTCCTAAATCCTTATGGATTCTACTTCACATCTGTCCTCAATCACCTGACATTTTCCTTTGAGGCCAAGAAAAAGTGGTTCAGAATTAGGCAATGGGATGTCATTTTTTGACTATTTGACTGCAGCCTAGGTGTGAGCCCTGCAGGTGGAGCTCCTGGGGAGTGCAGACAACTCATGTTCACCCCCTACAGGTGGAACACAAAGTTATCCCTTTGAAGGTGACCCCAGACAAGATGATCGTGGTGTCTGCTCAGGATCTGGGTGCATGCTCCAGACAAAGGATTGAGGGGTGCATCAAGTAAGTGTAGCATGCAATTCATACCTAGCATACCTGTGGGGCTGGAATCCATTTGATGGTTGAAAATGCTTTGTATTAACTAAACTGCTTTTGATTAGTTTTATGGGATGGGAAATGGAGAATACGGTCCTGCTCTGACTGCAGTGCATCGAGGTTCAGACCCTGAGTCTTTCCTGCCGTATCCAAGCTGGAATGTCCGCTGGCAGTGTAGCATCAGAAAATCTATTAGAGAGAGGGAGAGAGAGTGATGAAAAAGAGACTGAAAGACAGGGGGGAGGACCGTTTAAGAAAGAGCGTAAGAGCCAGAGTGGGAAAGAAGAGACAGAGAGGGAGGAAGGGAATGGCACTGAGAGAGAGAGAAAAGGAGTGAAAAATGTAATATGTATCTTGCCGAGCTTTGCCAGAATGAATGCTGATAAAGCACCTTAAATTTGAATTTGACAGAGAGAGCATGAGACAAAACAACAGAGACAGAGAGAGACAGTGAGAGAGAGAGAGAGAGAGAGAAAAGTGATGGAGTCACCATCAAGTGTAGCACAAGTCCCTGAGTTGGTGAGGGTACTCCAGGAGGACTGTGACCCCATAATCCAGTTTTGCAGTTGGGCCAGACCCATTCCAGCTCAGCTCAGCCAGAGGTCCAGTCCATGAGCAAAGCCCTAAAATTTTGACCAGCATACCTAAAAAAAAAACATGGCAAGCAAATTATAATAAAGGGATGAAAAAAATTGTTAGCACATTGAAAGCTGTACGATTGCTTCACTGCATTCATGTGTTTTTTAATGCTCGGGACACTGTAAACCAATGCTAAAATTTCCATGAGGCATCATTCCACAAAGTGGACATTACTACCCCTACTGACTCACAGCTGAAAAGGCAAAGAAGGCAGTTGGTTAATTGTTCTCAAGGGGAGGATGCCCCATTTAAATCAGTTTGAAAAGAAAAGAAAGGAGGGCACAACCGTTTCAACTTTTCCCTCATCCAAGCCAGTCGACTCCCCTGGCAATGTCCTAAATGTCAGTTTCCCCCAGTGTTATCAAGAGAGAAGGTTATATCTGACCTAGTTTTTAAAATTCCCCCTTGCTTAGGCACTGGCTGATAGATGGAGAGGGGAGATTTTGTTAGCAGCAGGTGCTAACCCAGCGGTGTGTGTGTGTGTGTTTGTGTGTGTGTGTGTGTGTGTGTGTGTGTGTGAGTGTGTGTGTGATTGTGTGTGTGTGCTTGTTTCTGAGTGTATGCGTGTGTTTGTGCGTGTGTTGGCAGGAATTCAGGACTTGAGAATAGGGAAGCAGCACGGTCATGGGGGCAGCTAAACTTAGCCGTCCCACAGCCCTGTCTGTTATCGCCACGGCAATAGCAACGAGTCCGTGAGGAACGGCAGAGGAGAGAGAGGATGAAAAAATGGCCGCAGTGATAAGAGCTGGTGTCATGTGACAGCCGGGCAGGAATCTACATCCACAATCCTATCAATCCCTACAGTCTGCGGAGAATGTGTCAGCATTGCAAAAGTGAGTGTGTTTGTGTGTGTGTGTGTGTGTCTGTGTGTGTGCGTTTTTGTGCATATATCTGTTTGTGCATGTCCATGTGCATGTGTGTAAACAGTAAATATGTGTTTGCATCTATGCGCACCTGCGTATGTGTATGAGAGGATGAATGTGCATGAATGTATGTTTATGCGTGATGTCAAGCATTTATATGCAGTTTCAAGTCTGAGCAGAAACAACAAAAATTGAGACTTTTATACACATTGAGCTCTGCCTGTCTGTAAGTAATTTGAATGCATTGCATAGCACACATGATTTCTTGGAATCTATCAGTGATCACATGCAAAGTTCCCATAGTGCTAACAATGTGATCTGACTTTGAACAACCATTTTCCGAGAATAGCTGGCCTTGTGCCTTTACAGTGTTATTATAGCTAGTTTTTTCGGCAGATGACTCGCTTAGATAGCATTGCTCTGGGTTGGACCCATAAACAAAGCTTTGTGAGGAGTTGAAGCAATGTGGCTTAAGTATCATACTGGTGAGCACAAAATAAATGGCAACCAAACCTGTGACCTTCTGTCCAATTCATTTTTATGATCCTACATCATGCAGCCACATGGAGAAGCTACTTCTGGAAAGTGGCCAGTGTGAAGATACATTGTGTTGACAGCTCCTCTCAACTGTGTTCCTGGAGATCCACTACTCCACGTTTTCACTCCAGTGCTGGCAAAGCACATCTCGTTTTAACATCTCAACATATTTTTCAGCCTGGTGATTTGTCAAATCACTGTGAGCCAGATTGAGGTTGAAATCAAAACTTTTCATCAGATTAAACCAAACACGGTAGGTCCTTGATTTATAATGGATTCCATGTTTATTACTGATTCCACTAATAGATGAGGAGAGAGAAGAGGAACAGCTTGCAATGAGGGTGCAGTGTGCCATGTGGGCAGTAGGGTTGAATGTGTGTAATAGGGTCCAGTGAGTTGTCTGCAGAAAATCCTGGCTAAAGCAGAAACATTTGGAGGTAGGGTGCAGGGGACTATAGGTTTGTGAGTGTGTGTGTGTGTGTGTGTGTGTGGAGGGTGAGGGGGAATGAGTTTGGGGATACCAAAATTTTTTTCTCAGGGTGGTCGGTGTTGTGTGGTAGAAACTAAAAGGAACCTAAAATGTCACTATAATAATTGTTAAGTGTAAATACAGTATAATATACTGTATTTACACTTAGCAATTATTATAGTTACACTAGCCCAGTGGTTCTCAAACTCGTTCCTGGTGCCCCACTGTGTGTGCTGGTTTTTGTTACAACCACAACTGCAATCTTAGAATTTTAACAAGGTGTTGATTTGTCAATTAGCTGCATTCCATGTTTAGAGCAGTTATTTACCACCTTTAGCTGCTTTTTATGGACATATCCCCTGTGTCATGAAAAATAAAAACCCTCAAACATGTTATGCTTATTTTTCCATATTGTGAGGATTTGCAGGTAAAAACATTTCTAAACAGATCAAACTTGACTGAGAAAATCAGTAAGCTCCAAATTGGGTTACTGAACACAGGTGTTTTGAATTCTTTCAAAATAATTTGCCTGAACTCAATAAAATGAACATGAAATGAAACAGGTGTGACTTTATTGTTTGCCAAATAAATTGTTGGTTTTGAAACCATATGTTGACAGTTTCAACAATGAGGAACCTATTGATTGTTTACGTTGATTAAGGGTTCAGTCAAATTGTTTCCCTCCGCAGTTATTCATACTGGTTTCAAACATATCTCATTGTGGATATGAAATTTTAATTCTTCATGGCATGTGTAGATTTGTCAAATGTGGCTTGAGAGGACAAATAACTGCTCTAAACATGAATGCACCTATTTAAGGCAAATCAACAGCTTGTTTAAATCCTAAGATTGCAACTGTGGTCGGAACAAAAACAAGCACACACAGTGGGGCGCCAGGACCGAGTTTGAGAACCACTGCACTAGCCAGTGATAATAATATGCTATTTTAGGTAGATAATGGTTGCATTTAAGAGTGGTGAATCAAATAGCAGAAGTGGTCCATGCCACTTGAATGCACCTCTGTATGGGTAACTGCAGCAACCCCAACCCCCAACCCCTCACCCCCACATATCACCTCTTCCCTTGTTCCGACTCAATCTGGGGCTCTTTGATGGTG